>CAUYUJ010022437.1:301822-536822 GCA_963575745.1 Prorocentrum cordatum
GGATGATATGGTGTGGTCGGTCGGCGCCCTCGAGGCATCGATCCCTGCCCCGCGGGCAGTCCGCACGTCCCCCGACCCGCGCTGTTACTTACGTCCCCCGGGGCCCGAAAGAGGACCCGCGGAAGCCCAAACGCGGGACAGCGCCGTCGTCGTCGTCGTCGTCGTCGTCGTCGTCGTCGTCGTCGTCGTCGTCGTCGTCCCCAGCGTATCCTTGGTGGCCCATCCGCCCGATGTTTGGGAAGCCGCCCTTTGTCGAGCCGTGACCCCTCTGCCAGGTCGGGCGAACGGGGCCGCTCGGGGGAAAGGGTGAGAGGTAGCGAAATGTGCTGCTGCTCGCAGCTGGTTTTGGCCCAGCCGGGCGCCTCTCCTCGATATGCATTGGCGCTCTCGGACGCCAGGAGGCGCGGGGAAACCCAGCTGACCACGAGACGATTCGGCCTTCCCCTCACTTCCCTGACCTTCCCTTCTCCCGAGGGAGGACAATCATACAGGTCTGGCTGGCTCCTCCCTCCTCCCTTCTCCCGGGGAGGAGGAGGAGGAGGAGGAGGAGGAGGAGGAGGAGGAGGAGGAGGAGGAGGAGGAGGATCAGAGGGGGTCTGGGGAAGGGAGAAGATAATGTGGACCTGCACACTGGGCAGCTCGACCAAGAGGCCAGCCTGTGGGCAGGTGCCCCCCTGGAAGTCCTGTATCCCCCGAGTGCCGTGGGGGCCCGCAGAAGCTTTTGGGCACCTCAGGGAGCTCGCAGCTCGTCTCGACGACGCACGTGCCCGTCAGAAGTCTCAGAGCAAGATGTTTCTCGCCTCCTCCTCCCTCCTCCTCCTCCTCCGCCTCCTCCTCCTCCTTTTCCTCCCCCTTCTCCTCCCCCTTTTCCTCCTCCCCCTGGAGTTCGACGACCCCGGCTCCCGGCGCTCCACTCTCCGCAGTGAGGAGCCCCAGAAGCTTCTGCCCGTGCCAGCTGGTGCTGGCCCTGGCGGCCGCGGCCGCCTTCCTGTGGAACGGGGCGGGGCCGCTGACGCGCAAGGAGCACTAAGGAGGCGAGGCATCAGGGCGCGGCCTCCCTCCAGCGGACTGCCGCCGAGGACGAAGTGACGGCATAGGCATAAGCTTTCGGAGGTCCCCATCGGCATAAACATAAGCTCTCGGCACAAACATAAACATGGCGCAGATTTCTTGGATCGGCACTGGAGCCCCCTTGCGGCGCCTCCGGCGCCGCCCCTGGCTTGCTCCGCGCGCCAGGGGGGGGGGGCTCCAGCGCCGATCCAATGAATCCAAGAAGAAGTCCGAATGCTTATGTTCATGATGTGCGTATTGTTCTTCGAAAGCCCCGGATACGCGCAGAGGGGGGTGGAGGGCAGGGGGGAGGGTTCTCAGAAGAACCCCCTGCTTCTTAAATGCATGTAGATGTAAGCCGGCGCCTCATCTGCAGATGTAGATGTAGATGCAGATGGGGGAGACGCGGGCCTTCTCTGTAGACGTAAGGCTGGCGCCTTCCAAGAAGCAGCCCTGCTTCTAAGATGTCTTTCCCCTTCCCCCTGCCCCCTTTCGGACGGGGCTAGGACGAGAAAAAATCCGTTCCAGAGCGTTCCATAACGCTCTCAGAGCGTTCCAGACCGCTCTGAGAAGGCTGCATCGCCCGAGACATCTTCAAGAGCCGCCGGATCTCAGAGATGTCCGATTTACCCTCACCCGATGTCATCCTCGTCCTGGCTTCGTCGTACTTCCCCCGCTCCCCCTGCCCCCCCTCTGCGCGCGGCCAGCGAATGCTCCTGCTCGTGCCGTGTGCTTCGTTCCTCGCAGGGCGAGGGCATCGGCAGGGGAGCCAGGCCTCCCCCAGGCCTCCCGCAGAGCCTGGGGGCGGCCCCTGCATTTACGGGGTGGTGGCCGGCGAGGGGCCAAGCATCGCTCGGCCGTGTGCATTTCTGCGAAGACCTCGAGGAGCATCTCTGATCATCTTGCGACAGATAAGCGCACGAAGTCGAAGGATGCATGGGGAATGGCCGTCCGAGCGATGGCGAGGGGGTTCCGGCTCTTCGAGAGGGTCTCAGGGAGGGCAGGGGCCTGCTCGGGGGTCCTCGTCGCCACCGCTGGATTCGCCTCGAAATTCTGGCTGGTTTCCCCACAGGCCCTCTGAGAAGCCCGCCCCTGCTTCTAAGGAGGGCCAGGGGCCTTCTCAGAAGGGCCACGGGCAGCTGGCCTCCAAGCCCCTCTGGGAGGGTCTTGGAGGGCATGGGGCATGCTCGGAGCGCCACGGAGGCTTCCGAGGAGGGCTCTTAGAAGGTGGCTTTGGATGGGTTGCTCAAGATGGTGGCGTGCCAGAAAAGGCTCTTGTCCTCGAGGATCGAAGGGGTTGCCATCTCTTCTTCGACGGAAGAGCGGCGGAAGCTCGCGGAAGTAAAACGAGGCCGCCTCCGCCGGCGGAAGCCAGCGAAAGGCCAGCAGAAGCCGGCGAAAGTAAAAGATGCGCCACCAAGAGATGACAACATGTTTGGGGTCTAGGGTTTCCGGAACCCGCGTTATTTACATTCGTGCCCTCGCATTTGACGTGGACTCGTGGCGGTGTTGTCCATCCTTCTACAGAGGTTCGTGGTCTTCCTCGTCATCTTGAAAGGAGCGCCGCTTACATTCAATTCAATTAGATAGAAGCGTGGTTTTCGGGTTGCCCACGATGCAGCCCAATATGGAGAATTGCATGGCATACGCGCCATGCGAGTATTGCATTATGGAGTCGCTCGCATGAAGTATGTGGTGTTGATCGCACACCATATGTCCCTCAACATTGATTGATATAGTCGTATCCCTCCCTCCTGCGCACCAGTGTTTGCGACATGCTGCACTGTTGAGAGTAACGAAGACAGCGTGGCACGTATGCCACGCTCGATCATGTTTTGGGCAGCCATTGGGGCAAGCCTGTAATCATGTCTTTGACACAGACTCAGTCGGTGTCGGCTACGCTACCTTCAATCACACATCATCATCGCCTCCGTTATTTCCCTCCTCCACCTCCGTCTCAGTCTCATCTGTATTCCTCTTCGTCGTCCTCCCTTTCGGTCGCCTGTACTTCCCTCCGTTTCCCTGCACATCCGCTGTCTGTTTCAGCTTGCCTACGTGGGCGAACCAATATCGAAGACCCTTTAACTATAGAGAAGGATGAGCTTACGCGAACTTCATGTGTAGCCCATTACACTTCCGATTTCTACCAGGTTCAGCTTATGGTTCCAAGTGTGGTTCTACCCTTGGTGATTGAATTATGTGTCGACAGCGCTTCTTTCAACCGTCATCTGCTTGGAGCTGGAGCAGTTCACACTCGTCCTGAGGTGAGGTCTCTCGGGGGGGGGGAAGAAGCACCCCTGTTTTTTTTGAGGAAGCCACGCTGCCTGCGTAGAAGCCTCCCTCTTCTCGCGTCATGCCCGCTTGGGCGCCGCCAACACTGGCCCCGATACAGTCACAGGGGGCAGATTGGATCTAGTCATTGCCATCATCCCCCTTCTCCCCCATCCGTCCTTCTCCTGATCTCGGTTGTGCTCCGCCTGCCCCGTGCCCTCCGTGGGTGAGGAGGCTGGCTGAATGTATTCGGTGTGGTGTCGTCTCTCCCAGACGTTTCCTTTGGCTTCGGCCTCCTTGGGGGGAGCCTTCGCTGCCTGGAAGCGCTTCGGCCTGAAGGACTGGCCTCAGAGAAGGGGTAGAGAGCTTTAGGTCCAATAGCTTGCAACCAGAGGCTTGTGCACGGCGCCGTGATTTGTTGTTCAACGTTTTCGGCGTGAGAGGGCGACGCGTGTGGGACTCTGGGCCATTACATGACGACCCGCTGCGAGAAACGTGGTCCCAGGTCCGGCAGGCTGGGGACGAATCTCAATCCGCTCGGCACGCCCCAGAGCGCGGGGGAACGGCCGTGGCGCCGGACTTATCACCCAGACACGTCAGAGACCCCCGAGGCAGCCCCTCCCACCTGTGTCTTCTTCCCTCCGTCGTCGTCCCCTGGGCCTGGAGCAGCGGAGAGCACGCGCCCGCGGCGCTTCCCTATGCCGCGGCGCCCCGAGGCCCGGCAGCGGCGGCGCGCCGATGGGGGTCAAACGTGCGGGGGGGGGGGGGGGGGCGGGCAGGGCCCCCCTCCGGGAGGGTCGGCGGGGCCGCGGAGTCCTCTCGGCGGGCCCAGAAGGCCTGCTCTGGCCCTCCCGAGTCCGGCGCTGCGAAATGGGAGGGTGGGGGGGGGAGGCGATGCGTGGAGGGTGCAGAAGAGGTGCACCTCTCGCGGGCGTGCGGGGCCCCGGCGGGGCCCCTCTGGAGCCCCGAGGGGGGCGCGAGAGGTGCGCGTGCCGTCGCCCCTCCCCCCCCCCCTTCATCCATCGCCCTCGCCCTTCTCGCCCTCGCGAAGCGACGCCTCGCCCGGGAGGCCCGCGCGCTGCTGCCTCTTCCCCCCCCTGGGCGCGCCGCCGAGGGGGAGGCTGACTATAAGAGGCCGCGTGCGAGCCCCACCCCCCCACGATCTCGAAGGGGGGGGGGGGTGGGGCTCCCTTCGCTCGGGAGGCCCCGAGCGACGTGAGCCCCGCCCCCCCCCCCCGGACCCCCGACGTCGTGAAGTTTTCCTGCCGTGGACCCCAAGCGGTCTGGACCCCTTCCCCGGGATCGGCTCTGCCTCCTGCGTCGCCGCTTGACGGCCCGGAAGGCCGGCGGGGGCACCCGGAGGCCGAACATACTTGGCGACAGTCTCCCCCGTCATGGCCTCCTCGTGGCCCGAGGGGGCCTGGGTCCCCCCCCCCTGGGCGCGCCGCCGCTGCCGGGAAGGCTGACGGGCGTGCGACGTCGCGAGCGGCTCCGCGGGAGAAAAGCCACCCTCCCTTCGCGCCGCGGCGGCCCGCGGCCGGGGTGGGCGGGGGGGGGCGGCGCCCCGGGCTCGCATCGACTGGACGTAAGAGTGACCTTTCGCCGGAGTGACCTTTGGTGCGGGCACATATGGGTCCTCAGATGGCCAAAAACGAAGCGGTAGCAGCGGCTTGCGCGCCCAGGTTTGGTCATCCCGCGCCCCCCAAAAAGCCGCGCACCAAAGGTCACCCTTACACAGGGTCACTCTTGCGTGTAGCCGATCGCAGCGCCGCGGCCGTCTCCAGCTCCGTGTGGGGTCAGGAAGAGGAGGGGAGGTATGAGGAGGGGGCACGCTGACAAACCCGATGACGACCAACGACGATGATCATCGCGCTGATGGTGATGGTATGATGGTGGCGATGGCGATGACGACGGCGACGGTTCTGATCATGATGGTGGTGATGGTTCTGCTGCTGCTGATGGTGATAACGGTGAGACGGCGCTGTTGACGTCGGCGGTGATGATGACAGTGTGTACGATGATGTTATTGATACGGATGGTAGAGGCATTTGCGATGATGTTGATGGTGATGCTGATGCTGATGCTGATGCTGATGCTGATGCTGATGATGATGATGATGATGATGATGATGATGATGATGATGATGATGATGATGATGATGGTGATGGTGATGATGGCGACGGTGAATGTTGAGGATGGTTGCGATGTTGGTGGTGGTATGTGGTGATGATAGCGATGTGGTGATATTGCGGTGATGGCGATAGCACCGACGGCAATGAAGAGACGGATTATTAGAGCAAGAGGTGGTTGAGGAAGAGGAGGGATACGTAGGAGAGAAGAGGAGGGATGCGAAGGGAGGGATGGAGGAGGAGGAGGAGGAGGAGGAGCAGGAGGAGGAGGAGGAGGAGGAAGGATGCGACAAGGGGGAGGAGGAGGAGGAGGAGGAGGAGGAGGAGGAGGAGGAGGAGGACGCGAGGATGAGGAATGCGACGGGATGCTGACGCGAGGAGGAGGAGGAGGAGGAGGAGGAGGAGGAGGAGGAGGAGGCTGGTGAGGAGGAAAGGCATGAGGAGGAAGACGAGTAGAAGGGTAAGGGTGGTAGTGGCAGAGGAAGTGGAGGAGGAGGACGGGTGTTTGGGGGTTGGGTGGGCTCACTGATAGCAAAGACTTGCCACCGAGAGCCAAGCGAGTCATGCAAATAGCATGTTTGAACGCAGGTCGTTGCAGCGACAATGTCTGCTTTCGGTGATTTGCTGCTGCTTTCTGCTTGTTTGCCACCCGGCAGGTTGGGGTTGATGGACTCCGCGAAAAGAGTGCCCGACCCGCCTCGAGTCAAGCGAGTAATGCAAAAGCATGTTTGAACGCAGGTCGGTGTAGCAACATTGCTTGCCTTCGGTGATCTGCTGCTGGTTGCTGCTTGTTTCCCACCCGGCAGGTTGGGGTTGATGGACTCAGCGGCAAGAGCTCCCGACCCGCCCCGCACACCTGGCATGCCTTGGCCGCCAGGCTCCCAGGGTCCCGGTGCTTCCTCTTTTGTATCCCGCCTCGCGACCTTGACGAATGGCGACTGCATGCCGCGGCCGCAACGCCCCAAGGGGCCCCTCTGCGTCCTGCGGATCCTTCCTCCTCCTCTTCCTCCTCCTCCTCCCCCTCCTCCTCCTTCTCCTCCTCCCCCTCCTAGTCGGCGCGAGGGTTTGGACCCACTCGCGCAAGCTGACTGCCGACTGCATCAGGTCTAAAAAAAACGTCCGGCGGCCAGGGGGGTGAGAGGGCCTGGAGGCTGATTGGATCCGAACCTCCTTGACTTTCCAGAGCAGCACATTCCGATACCGTACCTCCTTTCGGCATTTCGCGCATGGGCTTTTTAATCGCGCCGAGATTTGCGACGTCGAGCCGATCGCGGAAAGGTGTCCGAATAATTGGCTTGAATGAATTGGTCGGGACAGAAGTATATATTAAGACAAATAAGCCAGCAATTCTTCCACCCACCTTGCACGGAGTGACGAAAGAGAGCGAAGAAACACCAAAGACTTATTATTGCATGTGTATGCATATTTTTAATATCGCGCACGATGGGGTACATGCTGCAGTAACGGGGCAGATCAGCAATGGTGAGAATTGGTATGCATGTGTATGGTGTTGTAAATGTACTGGAGAGAGAGAAGAAGAGAGTTTTGCATATATTGACGCGGAAGATGTTTGGGAAGTTGCACGCGTATTTAATCTTATTTGACAAGTTACGATTCTCCGCCAGAAAGCAGGTGGCCCAACGTGGTCAACATGGTCAGCTGCTGAATCGCAAATATCAAGTCTTGAATATAAGGAATAACGCGAAACTTCGCGGATATCAGATCGATACTTCAATGTCAAGGCGAAGCGGTGGAAATGCACGAAGCTGTTGAATCATGGATGGGCATTGGGGTTGTAGAAACGGTGGGATTCCTACGACCTGAGGAGGTCATAACAACACGCAGTCGCTGAAACTGGTCATGTTTCATGGTGGCAGAAACACGGAACATACTATCCCATCCGCAGCGCGTATTTGGTGCGTTGCTAATCTGTAGTTTGTTCAGATTTGCTTGCGCAGCGGAGTTGTTCCCGAGTGCTTCCGTGTTCGGATCGATTGTAGCAGGCCCTCTTGGGGAGTGTTTCGCGAGGACTCAACCTCGCCAGACACCTGCACCCCGAGTCTCTGTCACTGCCACGGGGAGACGTCGACCCCCTCCGCGGGGCCACCCTGCATGGCTCGCCCCGGAGGGGGAGTGAGGGAGGGAGCGGGGGGGAGGCAGGGAACCCACAAGGTCGTCTTGGCAGGCCGCGGGCTCATGTTTGTGTTAGATCTTCGTCCTTGCTTTCGCTTGTCCAAGCAGGGATGCCCGAAGGTGCCAAGCGGTCGTGTTGCTTCTGCTGCGGATCATCTCCCCGAGCGCCGCGCCCTTGTCCTTGTCTTCCTCCTCCTCCTCCTCCTTCTCCTCCTCCTCCTTGTCCTCCTCCCCCTCCTCCTCCTCATCCTCTTCCTCCTCCCTCCTCAAGCCGAACAGCTTGCTGCTGGCTTCCGCTTTCTCCCCGTCGGTGCCGGGAAGAAGCGCGCCCCCCAGGCTGCGGCCAGTCGGCGCACCGCGAGGAGGCGCACGCGCACGCGCAGGCGACGTTCGTGGGCGACTTCTGAGGAACTGGCGCGCCCCGTCGCTGGGCTCGGGTGGGTGGGGAGGTTGGGCGTGAATTCATGGGAGGGGCGATCAATGGGGTGGGAAGAAGGGTGCCCTCTTCGGTCCCTGAAAGCTCCCTCTGGGGCCGTGCCGGGGCCTTCTGGGGCCGTGAAGGGCCCTTTTTCTGCAGCCCGCGTTGCTCCCCCCATGGATCGCCCCCCCCCCCCCATGACTTCGCGCCCAGGGGCAGCAGGGTGAGCAGAAGAGGATGTATCCGACGGAGGAGGAGGCAGCGGAAGGCGGAGAAGCGGAGGGAGGGAGGGATGAGGGAAGGTCGGGAGGGAGAAGGGGGATGGAGGAAGGTTGGAGGGAGGGAGGGAGGGACGGAGGAGGATAAGGAAGCAGAGGACGGTGTGCTTGAAATTCGCTGCGGGGGGCCAATCTAAGACGCGGCCGCTTTGTCGGCTAGCAGCTGGTCCCCTGGCTCCACCAGAGGCGCGGCAGACGCCGACGCGGACTCCTCGCACGCAGCCCCAGAGTGGGGAGGAGGAGGAGGGACAACGGAGAGAGGAGCCTCGACTAGTGTTGCTGGCTTGCTTCTTTTCCAGTTCCTGTTGGGGTTCAGCTGTAGTCGCGAAGGGGAAGGGGGCACCTAAGATAACCTCGCTACCCCGTATGTAGCTTTTTGATTTCCCTTTGAGCACGCGGATCCACTTGGAGTTCGCTCTAGCAGAAACCTTGGGGGGCTCCAGCCCCTGCGCCGCGTCTTCCTCAAAGTAGTTGCCGCGGGCACAGCATATCGTTAGAATGCCGATAGAGTGTTCTGTCACGGAAACGGAGTAAGCACGCTGGTTATTACATAATCTCCGCAGATCATTCGATACGCCGTTGCACCCTGCATCAGGAGGAGGGGATGTGGCAGGGACCGAGAAAGACTCAAATTTGCCTAGTTCTGGTGTTACGGCGTTGGTGATGCGGACACGTCCAGTATCTTTCTGGGCGCCACCTCCATTCCTGGAAGTTGGGGCCGTCTCCAACGGCCTGCTTTGAATTTGGTGAAGGGGGGAAGGTTCGTTGCCTGCGTCTGCGCCAGAACCTGCCCCAAGAGTCCTGAACTTCTGTGGCATGCAATGAGGTCCGCAGGTCCTGGGATATCACGAGCGAAACCTGCACCCTTTGAGGAGGGCTGGGGGCATGAGCGAACTTGCGGGGTACAAACTGCAAGAACTGCCAAGAGCTTTGCTCTGGGTGTCCCAACTCTCAACCTACGAGTTGCTGAGGCCGCTACGCTAACTAACGCCTATTCCGCCTAGTCCTCTGGACGTTGTACCACTCACGTCGGGCGGGGCTAGGACGAGGATGGCTCCGTTCCCGAGCTTTCCGGAGCGCTCTCAGAGCGTTCCGGAACACTCTGAGAGTGCAACGGCGCTCGATGCATCCCTCAGAGCCGCCAAATCTCATAGATTTTCTATTAATCCTCACCTCTATCTATCCTCGTCCTGGCTTCGTCTTACGGCGGCGTCTCCGGCCCAGTCTTGTTGGCCACGCGGACTCGGCCTGTCTGGCCCCTCTCGAGGGTTGCTAAAGGTGCCCCTGGCCCAGTGTGCCCCCAGCTTTTCGTTGGATCTTGGAGCCCCTGGGTCCCTCTGGACCTCGGGAGGGGTGCTCTGGAGGCCGTGGAGGCTTGCTTGGAAATCCTGGGGGCACCTTGGGCCAGAGGCACGCCCAGCGACACCTGCTTGTTGCTTCACGGCGCGGCAGAGGCAGTCCGCACGCGCGCTCGGGCAAGCCGGGCGGCGGCAATGCGAATTGCCCGGGTGCAGGTGGGGAGCGAAGGGGGAAGTCAAGCAGTGGCGGAGCGGCCCGGCGTGCCTTTAGCCCTACCAAAGAATGTTCTGAGAACCTCTTGTGGTTTCCACGAAGTGTTCTTAGAACATTTATGGCTGGGATTGTCTTGTATTTACACAGGGCCTATGTTCTAGGCCGCTCTCGGCTCCAAGGTAGTTCAGGCGGCAACAGCGCACTCTGAAGTTTTGTTGTGTCTTCCCCACCTACTGTCCCCGCTCCGCCTCCGACGGCTGGGCACGGGTCCCGGCGGGGGCCCGGGATGTTCATGGAGCTGGAGGAAAAACAACCACTTCCTCTGCGTGCACTCTCTCCTGGAACGTGGCCATCATGCACGACAACGAAATATTGTGCGACATTTGCCACCACACTCTGGACATCGAGCGTCCCACGTACACAAAGCTGAACATGCTGCTGGCGCTGATCTTCTCCTCGCTGATTGTGTCGCCGCGCTACGCCCCGAACGTGGACATCGCCGAGTTCCAGACCAATTAGGTGCCCTACCCGTGCATCCACTGCATGCTCTCGAACTATGCACGAGGGAATTCTGCGGAGATGGCGTACCTAGTGCTGCTGTCAGTGGAGGACATCACCATGTCCGTTTTCGAGCCCGTGCCCGTGCGCGGGAAGTGCGACCCTAGTTACGGCAATCGCATGGCGTTTGGCATGATGCGCCGCGGGGACATGTGAACACAGCTGCGGCATCAAGACCAAGCGCACCATTAAATGCGTGGCTTGGCGGCGAAAGATTATTCTGGCTTCTGTTCGACATCCCTGCGAACCTCTGGCTTTAACCTAGACGCGCCCGCGCAGGTGACAGGGCGCCGCAAATGAGGCACCGCAGCAGGAGGCTTGCTTTCCTCTCCTCTTCTTCTTTTCACTCCTGTTCTCGCGTCTCGCCCTCTTCCTCTTGCCCTTTTCCTCCTTCCGTTCGTTTCTCTCTCTCCCTCTCTCGCGGTGTCTTTCCTGCGTAAGTTAGACTCGACCCGCGTACGACCTCGGAATGCGGCTGATTTTCATAGCATCGCCTTCGCATGTCGTACGCGTCGATCTTTTCGAGAGCTAGGAGGCTCTGCGACAGTGTCTTTGTCCAGAACGTGTCGTAGGAGACTCGGATGGTCTACCTCCTTCGGCCCGTTTTCGGCCTTGCGCTCGGGTTCCCGCGACCATTCCTACACGTCGGATGGCGTGGGACTCAGGCTGGGACGCTTGCGCGCCTGCGGGCTACGAGTCCAACCGCAAGGAGTGGGGACTCTTGGACCGGCAGAAGTGCAGGGACATCGCGCCGTTGATCAGATACCTGGGCTGCACTCTTTTTTCCAGCGATATGTGCTCACTCGCACTATCGGCGCCAATGATGTGAATGAATGAGTGGCTTATGTTCTAAGAACATTGTTGTTGTTCTTAGAACATGAATATCTTGGTTCTCAGAACATCTCGTGGTAGCGCTATACGAAAGTCTGGACGGTCGGTCCCTGCTCAAGGAAGAGCGCAGCGGCCGCGGCAGGAGGGGAAGGAAGCGAAGCGTTCGCGCAGCGGGGACCGCACTTCCAGCAGCACCCGACCCGCCCCGCGCCAGCCCTGCGCAGGCGAGCCGGACGCGCGCGCGCGCGGGGGGCGGGGCGGGGGGGGGGGCGGCGAGCGCGGCGGCGGTGACCACAGCGTCAGCGCCCGCGGCCCCCCGGCGCGGCCTGCGGGCTGGGCCACTCCCCGGCCGTTGGCTCGCTCGCGCAGAGGCTCCAGTGGAAGGGGCCCGGCCCGGGCACTCGCAGGCGGCTGTTCCCCCCCGAGCCGCCGACCTTCCAACGAACAACGAAGCCGCTCGGAAATGGGAGGGGCGCCCTGGGATTCACTCCAAGCTACACGGACGCACCCCGATCGAGGATGGTCGCCCCCCCCTCGTAAATCCCAGGGCTGGGCCCAGAATAGTTGGTCCACTCGAAAGCCCCACTGGGCCTGGGATAGGGGCCGAAACATCCCCCGTTAAACACTCGGCTTCTCGGGGCCCTCGCCGGGCTTCGGTGCCGCCAGGAAACGTTGGCGGCGCGCGCGGGGGGACTGCTGGAGGGCAGGGGTGTTTCTTAGAAGGCGCGGGCCTCATCTGCAGATGTGAGGCTGGGGCCTTCGAAGAAGCAGCCTCCCTCCGAGAAGCCTTCCCCCTCCCCCTGCCCCCTTGGGGGCGCCGCCACGCCCAAAAACAAATCGGGATGAAAGACCGGTCCCGAGGAAGTGGTCGAGAGGTCGGGGGCCTGTGCCGCGCAAAAATCGAGGCGCCAGGTGTCTGGGGAGGCTTCGGAAGGTCCCCCGGAGATGTCCAGGAGTACGGCCCACCAGGGGTTCCTTGAGAACCAAAGAGGGCCAGACATGCCCAAGAGCCTCGGTTTTCCTCCTGCTGCCTGCTCCCCCGCTTCCCTGCGGCGTCGCTGGGGAGCCTCCAGCGATCGCCCTCGTCTTGCCCCAGCGGTTGCCTCCCAGCTTTCTTCTGGACCCTGGAACGCTGAGAAGCGTTCGGACTGCACGGTGGTCGCCACCTCCTTGAGCAGCAAGTCCGACGCGTTGAAGGTGACGCCGTGCACTGTGACGATCGGCACTTGCTCCGCAAGCGGTACCACGTTCGCTGGAGTATCACGCCAACGAGCTCGGAATTGGAGCTGTCCAATCTACGACCCCAACTGGGCTTGCTCGATCGTGGGATCGCCCCGCCTCCTTCGATCCTCGAAGCCAGCCGTCCCAGCTACTTTGACTTGGCAGTGGGTTGATCATGAACTGCCGTACGGTCGGACCGAAGTGTAAGATCCAGGTCAGCTCGGCGAGGGTACCCTGGTGTTCTTCGTGTTTGTTGGATGCTCTTGCGCATCCTGCGGAGGGTACCCTTGGATGTTCTGTGCGTTTTGGCAGACAGAGGATCTCATGTCGTTGAGAGATCTTCTTCTGGCCTGGGCCCGACCGCAGCTTGTGCTCCAGTATGCGCCCCTCGCCCTCCTCCTCGGCCACCCTCGTCTTTGGTTATGTTATGCTCCGTTTTGCGCACCATTCGCGATTCTCCGTTGCCAGGGGTTTTGTCCTTCCGACCGCGCCGAGAGGCCGCCCGCGCAGCGACCAAAAAAGGCGCCCCTCGAGCGCGAGATCGACTACGACATGCATTTTCCCCAAATTGGAGTTCCCGCCGAATCTACACACAAATGCTCAGACATGTCGTGGATTGCGAAGGCCTTACGGCCGGTGCCGCCGACCCTGAAGGGAGACGAGAACGACGACGACGACGACGACGACGACGACGACGACGACGACGACGTCGTCGACGACGACGACGACGACGACGACGACGACGACGACGGCGGCGGCTGCGGCGGCGGCGGCGGCAACGACGCTGACGTGGGCCAGAATCCTCAGGGCTGGCTCTTGGAATCTCTTCGGAAGTCTCTCGGGGGCCTCTGAGTAGGAATATGTAGGAATTGTGGGGCCTCTTGGAGACTCTTGGAGGCCTCTTGGGAGCCTCTTGGGGGCCTCTTCGGGCTTCCTGGGGACCTCTTGTGGGCCTCTTGGGGCCTCTGGGGAACCTCTTGGGGCCTCCTGTGAGCCTCTTGGGGCCGAAGGCCCGAAATGTCCGTTCGGGTCCCCCGTCTAGGCGCTCTCCTGGAGCCGTCCTGGGGGCCTTTTGGCCCGTCTTGGAGGCGTCTTGGGCCGTCTTGGGGCCCTCTTCGGCCGTTAGGGGACCCTCTTGGGGGCCTCTTGGGCCGTCTCGGGGCGATCTCGGGGGCCTCTTGGGCCGTCTTGGCGCGTCGGGAAGCGGAAGAGGCAAGAACGCACAAATTTGTCAAAAACTTTAGGACATCCATGAGTTTTGCCTGTTCGGGCTCCCGTGGGGAAGCTCCTGGAGGCCTCTTGGGGCGCTTTGCAGGCCTCCTAAGCCGTCTGGAGGCCACCAAGGTGTCTTAGACAGATCGTTCAGCGATTCGGGGTTCTCTTGGACTGTCTTTGGGGCCTCTTGGGGCACTCTTGGCCCGTCTTGGGGCTTTTTGGGGCTCCGAGACTCCCCCGGCGATGGGGGCGGTATCTGACCCTCCCCCCCCCCCCTGGCACCCCCCCCCCCCCGGCGGGGGAGGGATCGAAGGGAAGGGGCTTCCCTTCGACTCAATTACGACGTTGCTCAACTTTGCTTTGGCTGGCGTGCTGAGGAGGTCCCTGTGAAAGGGGGGAGCTTCGACGAGCCCAGGGAAAGGGGGAGGCAGGGAAAGGAGACGACAGAGACGACGACCAACGAATGACGGAGATGACGACTTGAACGGACAAGCCCCTCACACACGCCGACAGGGTCGGCGGATTTAGGAGCACTCGCCGCATTCTTCGTAGATTCTGCGAAAATGGAGCAATTCTGGGGTGAATCAATTATGTAGTCGATCTCCTACTTGCGCCCGCTTGTCTTAATTGCCGAGCGCCCTCCCAGGTTTGCCGATTCCCCGCTGGCTGCCAGGGTGATGATAACCGCCCCACGGCCCAGGACCTCCGCGCCTTCCGACGAATCGCGAACCTGGGGCGCGAAACGGCTCCCCGCGGAGGGGGGTCGTGTCGGGACTTCTCGGGCCGCGCGTCGACAGCATCACATCGTCGCCCCCTCTCCCATCGCCGCCGCCACTCCCGCGCCTCGTGCCGGGACTTCTCGGGCCGCGCGTCGACAACACCACATCGCCGCCCCCTCCCCCACGCCGCCGCCGCCACTCCTGCGCACCGCGCCGAGGGGGGGGGACGCGCGAGAGAAGGGCGGGCGCCCTCTCGGGAGGCGGCGGGGCTCCTCGGAGGCCGGCCCCCCCCCCGCCGGCCGCCGGGGCGCGCGCCGCCGTCCCGAGGCGGGCATCTATGCGTGGCCACCGCCTGGAGGATCCATCTTCGGGACCTCGCAGGCGGTGGACATGGACATGTTTGGGCCTCCAGGGGCCCAATATATATATATATATATATATTATATATATATATATATACATATATATGTGTGTGTGTGTATCCGTATCCACCGCCCGCGGGGGGGGCGCCAGGACGTCGTTTCCCAGGCGGCGGATATGGATACCTCCCCGCCTCGCAGCCGTGGCCATCCCTGGCGAAGCTGCGGCCTGTCGGGCGCGCAGCGCCGCGGCTCCCATGGGCCCCAGGGCGAGGGAGGCCGGCCTCGCCGCTGCCGCGAGGCTGCCGCGAGGCTGCCGCGAGGGTGCCTCTCCGCAGCAGCGCCCGCGGCCACGGGGATGCCCGTGCCTCACCGCGCAGGAGAAAGGGCTGGGTGGCCCGCCAGGCGACGCGTGAGCGCCGCGAGGCTGCCATGGGGAGGCCTCTCCGCAGCAGCGCCCGCGGCCACGGGGATGCCCGTGCCTCACCGCGCAGGAGAATCAGGAAGGGAAAAAACACACAGACACAATTAACTGGCGATTCCCAGAAAATATAGGAAGATATGGGAAGTGGGGGGGAAGACAGAAACCCCGAAAATATGGGGAAATATGGGTAATATGTTTATTTGTGTGTATTTATTTGTGTGCACCAGCTCCCCTTCAGAGAAGGGGCTGGGTGGCCCGCCCGGCGACGCGTGAGCTCCGCGGTGCAGTCAGGCTCGCGCCCGCGCCTTTGGATGAAGGTGGCACGCGTCACGGCGGTGGGCGAGTGGTGGCGGGAGGAGGGAGGAGGATGCCCCGGGTTGCTTCAGAATTCAGCGTGGGGGGGTACCCCCCCGACGAGGGGTCAGCCTCGCCTCGTCGTCGCACCGCGACGGGGGTTTCTCAGTAAGCGTGGGGCGTGGGGGGGTACCCCCCCGACGGGGTCAACCTCGCGCCGCGACGGGGGTCGGAGCGCCTTCGGTGCGCGGTGGCTGCCCGCGACGGGGGTCGATGTGGGGCTGTCGGCGGGGGTGACGCCCCCCCGACACTTGTTAAGAAACTCGGAGTGAGGCCCCTTCGGCCGTCCGGAATTGAATGGCGTGCTCGCCCGAGACATCGAATGGCGCGCTCGCTCGGGGTCCCTTCGGCCTGAGCCTGATGGAAGCGGAACTCGGGCGCGACTGATCGATGCAGACACGTGGCCCGGTGTTCGAGCGAGGGAGCAGCAGAAGTCACAGAGGCGAAGACGGCGAACATGCGTCTGCAGGGCCCGCAGGACGATGCTTCGAGATTGGCGTCCGAGACAGCCAGGGGCCACGGCGGAACCCCGGGGGCTAATCCGCAGGTTCGACAGTGCCGAAATGTAAACATCGGCCCGGGAGGGCGCAGTGGGTGGTGGGCGGGGAGGAGCTGGCCTGGCTATGGCGGCAGGGGGTGCACGGTGCCGTGCCGAAATTCAGAAGGGTCGGGGCGCAAGGAGCGCGGTGGCTGGCGGACGGGAAGGAAGTGGACTGCTTGTGGAAGGAGGCAGGGCGCGGCGCCAGTGCCGAAATGAAACGATCGGGGCGGAGGGTGCGCGCTGGCTGGTGGGCGAGGAGGAGCTTGGCTGGCAGTGGGGGGAAATGGGTGGGCGTGGCGCCCGTGGCGCGCCAAAAGAAAGGGGTCGGGCCGGAAAAAGAGCGCTGGCTTTCGGGCAACGAAGAGCCGGGCTGGCCGTGGGGGCGCAAGGAAAGGCGCGATGCCGGTGACGCGCCGAAATAACAAGGGTCTGGCGGAGGGGGTGGGCGAGGAAGAGGGCTGGCTGTGGGCAAGGGCGCAGTGCTGGTGCCGTGCTGAAATAGAAAGTTGGGTGCGCAGGGGGCGCGCTGGCCGGCGAGGAGGAGCCGGGCTGGCTGTGGAGGAAGGGAGCTCCGAGCGGCTGTGGATCAGGGGAGGGGGCGGGCGCGGCGCCAGTGCCGTGCCAAAAGAAGGGGATCGAGGCGCAGGGGGCGCGCTGGCTGGCGGGGGAGGAGGAGATGGAAGGGAGGAGGGCTGGCGGGGGAGGAGGAGGTGGGCGCGGAGGGGGCGCGCTGGCTGGCAGGAGAGGAGGAGGTGGGCTGACTGTGGAGTGGAGGGGGGGCGGGGGAAGGCGCGGTGTCAGTGCAATGTCGTTCAAAAGGAGTCGGGGCGGAGGGGGCGCGCTGGCTGGTGGGAGAAGGGGAAGGTGGGCTGCCGTGCCAACAGAAAGGGGTCAGGGCGGAGGGGGCGCGCTGGCCGGCGTTGGATATGAGGTGGGCGGCTGGCTGCGAGATGGGGTGGACGGGCGCGGCGCCAGCGCCGTGCCTGGGCGTTCTGGCTCGCGGGGGGGGAGGCGGGCTAGCTGCTGCGGAGGGGCGGAGGGGGGGCCGGTGCGGTGCTGAAAGAAAGGGGTCGGGGCGGAGAGGGCGCGCTGGCGGCTGGCGGAAAGGGGGACCGTTCGAAAGGAAGGGGTCGGGGCGCAGGGAGCGCGCTGGCTGGCGGGGGAGGGGGAGGTGGGCTGGCTGCGGAGGGATACCGAGGGCGGACGGGTGCCGTGTCGAAGTGAAGCAGTCAGGGCGCAGGGGTTGTTCTGGCGGCTGCGGAGAAGGGCGAACGGGGGCCCCGGGGGACTGGTGCCGTGCCAAAGGGAAGTGGTCGGGGCTCTAGTCGCACTGTGCAAGGGAACACCCCCGTGTGGCTGGGACAGAGTGCCAAACAGAAGCAGATAGGCAGTCCCCAGAACTTTGAAAGCGCGAAGGTGTACATCAGTTCATGTACTATAAGAAGCCAGGACTAGCACATGTAGAACAGGGCGAGAGTAACTACGCTGTCTGCCAAGGTACCTTGAACAGGACATTCAGGGCACGCGCATTCAACAACAAAAACATAATCCATGCGCGGTAAGAATGGCCTCCTGCGACTTCTTTTGCAAACAAGGAACACGCGAATCGTTAAGAGTCGGCTGAGCACCAGCCTGCCCAAACACAATAAACCTATTGAACACTATACTTGAGTTCGTCCATTCTCGCCATCCCACCCCAATAGCCTCCGAGACAAATCATTATTGGGTGGGATCCCCCCCGCAAGCGCCAACGAGAAGGCAATGGGCTGGGCGTACCATGGCAAGTACGAGTCCAGAAGGCTACGTTGCCTAGGGCCACCCGGGCTTGAGCAAAAATGGCTACGGAGGAGAAGGAGGGAGGGTAGAGGAGGAGGAGGAGGAGGAGGAGGAGGAGGAATGGAGGAACAGGAGATGCAAGGAGGAGGAGGAGGAGGAGGAGGAGGAGGAGGAGGAGGAGTAGGAGGAGGAGAAGCGGAGGAACAGGAGACGCAAGGAGGAGCAGGAGGATGATCAGGAGGAGAAGGAAGAGGAGGAGGAGGAGGAGGAGGAGGAGGAGGAGGGGGGGGGAGGAGGAGGACGAGGAAGAGGAGGAGGAGCAGGGGAAGGAGGGGGAGAGAAGGTGCATGAGTGGGGATAAAGGAGGAGAAGGACGAGGAGGAGCAGGCGGAGGAGGAGGAGGAGGAGGAGGAGGAGGAGGAGGAAGCGGAGGAGGAGGAGGAGGAGGAGGAGGAGGAGGAGGAGGAGGGAGGAGCAGGAGGAGGAGGAGGGGAGGAGGAGGAAGAGGAGGAGGAAGCGGAGGAGGAGGAGGAGGAGGAGGAGGAGGAGGAGGAGGAGGAGGAGGACGAGGAGGAGGACGAGGAGGAGGAGGACGAGGAGGACGAGGAGGAGGAGGAGGATCCAAAAGCCTCGACCCTCGATCCTCACTGAGGACCCAGGGCCCTCGGCTGCCCTGCCGCGCGAGGCCCGCAGCTGGAGGGCGAGACGACGCCGCGCGCCCGCCTCGCCGCCCAGGGGGGGCACTCCGAGGCCACGCGCTCCCTCCCCCGCGGGGGGGGGCCTCCTCCTCCTCCTCCCCCTCCTCCTCCTCCTCGTCCTCCGCCTCCTCCTTCTCCTCGACCTCCTCGCCCTCGTCGTCCTCGCCCTCGTCGCCCTGGCCGGCGCGCTCGTGGGCCGGCGGGGCCCACGAGTGCGCCGGCCAGGGCCCCCGCGGCCGCTGCCCGGCGCCCTCCCCCCCCTCCTGTTCGGCTGTTGCCAGAGGTGCCCCTGGCCAAGGGTGCCCGGAGGAGGAGAGGGAGGAGGAGGAGGAGGAGGAGGAGGAGGAGGAGGAGGAGGAGGAGGAGGAGGAGGAGGAGGAGGAGGAGGAGGATTCGGGGTGGCCCAGACGGCCTCCAGAGGGCCCCTCTCGAGGCCCCGAGGGCCCCGGGGCCCCCAAACATGGAGCGACAAATTGGGGGCACCTTGGGCCAGGGGCACTTCTAGCAACACCCCCTCTGCTCGCTTGCCCCCCTGTTCTCGTCTGCGCCCCCCCTTCCCCCCCCCCTCTGCCTTTGTTTTACCCCTCGGTGTGGGCGCGTCTCATTTTGAGCGGTATCCCCGCCGGGGTTTTTTGAGGTGGTCCCGTGGTCCGTCTCGGGCTTCCCCCCGCTTCTCTCTTGCCTTCCCCCACTCGTCCTCCCGAGGAGCGAGGTGAGGTTTAGGTTTAAGGTTTAGCCTCGAGCATTCTTGCGTCCCGAAGCGGGTCCACAGGAGGGTCCAGCATTAGATTTGAGCTTTAGCCTCGAGCCTTATTGGGAGGGTCGCGCGCACGCTTTCTTTCTCTCTTGCCGCCTTGTGTCGTTGAGCCGATTGCATGTTGCTGCACGTACATACATACATACATACATACATACGTACATACATACAGACAGACAGACAGACAGACAGACAGACAGACAGACAGACAGACAGACAGACAGACAGACATACAGACATACAGACATACAGACATACAGACATACAGGCAGGCAGGCAGGTAGGCAGATAGGCAGGCATGCAGACAGACAGACAGACATACCTACATACCTACATACATACACACATGCGTGCATGTATACTTGTGCATACTTCCATCCATCCATGCGTACGTTCATACATGCATGCACACATACATACATTCACGCATACATATTTACATGCATACAAGCATACACCAATGCAGACACACATACACACATTCGTACATACATACATCCATTCATACAGTCATGCGTACACGCATGCATGCGTGCACAGACGACCCACGAGCGAAGCATACGCACATACAAACAGGCATACAGACCTGCATACACATGCATACACACGTACACACTCACATACATGCATGCAGGCATCCATACATACAAACATACACACAACCATATATTCATGCATACATGCATACATTCATGGGCACACACGCACATACATACACACATGCATACAGCCATGCATACATGCAACCACACATACATACACACATGCATACATACCTATACATACACATACATACATACATGCATGCATACAAACACACATACATACATACATACATACATACATGCATGCATGCATGTATACATACATACATACATACATACATACATACATACATACATACACGCATACATGCATACATGCATACATGCAAACATGCATACATACATACATACAGGCATACAATCATACATGCCAGCATGCATACGCACGTACATACCTACACACATACAGGCATACAAACATGCATGCACGCATTTACGCACATATATATATATATATATGTACACATACATCCACGCATACACATTAACATGCATGCAGGCACACATACATACACATACATATACATATATATATACATGCAAGCATGTTCACATGTATTCATACTATACACACACACATCCACACACATACATGCATACATACATGCATGCATGCATGCATGCATGCATGCATACATGCAGGCATACATACCCACCCACCCACCCACCCACCTACCTACATGCACACGTACATGCAAGCGGGGGTCAGCCAGGGCACCGGCACCGGATCCTGCAGGATCCTGCGAAGGCCCCCTCTGGCTGACCTGGGTTAGCGAGCCGCTCGTTGCCGCGAGGCCGCCGCGCATTCTTGGCTGACCCGGGTTTGCGAAGACCTGCGTTGCAGTTTTTGTGTTCCTGCATTCCAGTTTTTGGTTTCCTGGTGACCCGGGTCTGGATTGACCTGGGTCAGGAAATCCCCGATCCAGGGCCTCCGCGGGCCACGGCAGAAATCACGACGGGCAGCATTCCGCTGCGCTTGTGGAGGGCGCTGAGTGGAGAGGAAGCGCGCGGCCACATAATTGCCAGATGTCTAGAACATGTCTCCAACATGTTGTAATGTAAACAACATATAGTTAAAGCATGCTTAGAACATGTTTCCGACATTTTACACACATGTTCAATTCAATGCTAGGACTGTTAGGGTGCTCACAGCCGTGGCATCCACAACGCTACTCTCGGCCTATGGAGGCCCTCGCCGGGCCTCGAGACCGTCGATCAAGGACTCGGGACGAAGGCCCCGTCCAGGGGAGGGGGTCCAGGCCTCTGGGGGTCCACGTCATTGGAAATTCATGACGTCAGTGGTGGAGGAGCATCGAGGCGTGGGCCCCCCAGAAATCAAGTCCTTGCGAGCCGGAACCCTTCCGTCCAGGGGCAGCGCTAGGGGGGGTAGGCTCAGGGGGGATGCGTTGGCCCCCAACCTCCTCCTCCTCCTCCTCCTCCTCCTCCTCCTCCCCCTCCTCCTCCTCCTCCTCCTCCTCCTCCTCCTCCTCCTCCTCCTCCTCCTCCTCCGCCTCCTCCTCCACCTCCTTGGTCGACGGTGCGCTTACTCATGGGCTAAGGCGCGTGGGATAGCGACGAGCCCCGCTTCCACACAACATCGCGTCGCCAAATGAGGCGGCACTGGCCTCCTGTGCCGAGGGTACCTTGCCCGATCCATGGCACTGGCGTCCACGCGCCACATCCACGGATCATTAATCCATGTCAGTCAGGAGGGGAAAAAAACACACAGACACAATTAGTCGTCGATTCCATCAAAAAATATTGAAAAATATTGGAAGTGGGGGGGGAAGACAGAAACCCAGAACATGTAGGAAAATATGGAGAATCTGGTTGTTTGTGTCTATTTCTTTGTGTGTCCCAGTTCCCCTGCAGTCAGCATGCGCCCGAGATGGGAAACTGAGAGCCCACGCCCCCTAGGATCGTGCGGGCTCGCAATCGAGAGCCCGTCGCCGATCTGTCGGAGACGCATCGCCGATTCCGGCTCGACGCTTTCCTCCTCGGAGCTGGTCCCCCCTGGCGTGGCCCCGCATTCGGAAGATCCGGCAGGAGAGGAGGTAGAGTTGTGGAGGACGATCAATGGAGAGGAAGCATGCGGCCAAGTAGTGTCCAGATGTCAAGAAGTGTGTTCAAACTGTTTTAGACATGGAGAAATGTTTTAAACATTTTCAGGGCATTTGTTCTTACATTTGAAGCACATCTTTAATTCGATGACAGGACTGTTCGGGTGCCCATGGCCGTGGCATCCACAGCCCTGGCGCGGCCCCGCATTCGGAAGTTCCGGCAGGAGAGGCGGCAGCGCGGAGGCACCTTTGACCCGCGGCTGCAGCCCCCTCGGGTGCGCGATAGCCCTGGCCTGTCGCGGCCCATGCTTCTGCGGGGCCCGGACTGCGCGGGCTCTCCAGCCCTCCTTCGGGTGGGCGACAGGCTGCAGCACTGAATGTTGCCCCGGGATGGAGCTTCTCGCCGAGTGGTGCGCCGAGTGTGTGTGTGTGTGTGTGTGTGGATCTACGGACGTGCCACGCAGTGCTCATGGATCCGACGGGCAGATCCCCTCTGGAGTACACGTGGTTCATTTCTAATTCTTCGAGAGTTCTTCGATTCTTTGGGAGGGGGCAAGATCCTTGCATTCCTAATTGTTCCATGCTGGGCCTCGTCCTGGCCACTGGGGGCCAGGACCAATTAGAAACGAGCACAATTGGAAATGAGCACGATTAGAAATAAACGACGTGCACATCGATGCTGTGGTCGATCACCTGCTCGCCTCCTCGACCCCCTCGCCCAGAGCAGAGCCCCTGTCGTCCCGGAGCGTTTTTGGGGGGCGGCCCCGGGGGCCCGATGCGCCGGGTCCCCAGAAAAGGGCCAGACACATGGCGACGGTGTTCGTTCGCGTCGATGTCTCGAGCAGAAGATCGAGTGCTGAGTAGACGTACCCCAGAATTCATGTTCCCGCCGAGTCGAGAAACACGACGTAGAATGTTCGTAGATCTGCGGGGCCTTCTGCGCATGTGTTGCAGATTCGGCGGGGGAATCAATATTGGGGCGCATCAGTTCGGCAGTCGATCCCCTACTCGAATGTTGTGTTCGAGGCGCCGGGTGTCTGGGCCTCTGCGAGCCTGGCGTCACCAGGCTGCCCCGATCGTGGGAGGGTCTCGAAGCATGCGCCACCCTGAGGTCTTGGCGTCGCATTTTTTCACCACGGGCGACGTGGCCTTGTTTTGGGCCTCGGACCCATCACAGATCGATCCGGCTCGAACAACGCCGCAGGAAGATGGGATCCAGGGTTCCAGTGGTGCTTTTGATTCACTATCTTAGATGTTTTGTTGTCACGTCGGATCTCACGCTGCGCCCCCTGGTCGGCCAAGGAGCTCGGTGCATAGACGCCCCGGCTTCCAGAGTTATGGGATACTGGAGCGTCTTCGGTCAGGATCTTTTACCTTGCACGTCGCGCCGCCGGTTCCGGCCCACCACGCTTCGACGCAACACGCTAAGCACGTAGCCTGGCCCCCAAGCGTCAACGTCCCGAGTTTTTCCGAGCCTCCCGCCCGGCGAAGCGGAGCGACGCGCTGTCCGCTTGCAGGGCGCAGCGAAAGCAAAAGTTCCCAACCGTACTCGCCGAATCCCTTCGCCTAAGTGAGTGGCCACGTGGACAAATAAACGGCGGGGTGCACACGTCCCAAAGTTCTGATGTATTGATTGTTTGGGTACAGTGTCCCAGGAAGTCCCTACTCTTTCCCCGTGGCGCGTTATCCTGAACTCTTCATCACGTTGGAGCTGTTGGTTAAGGAATGTTCCCTGGAGGACTCCTTATCTGATGAGGCCGGCGGTGATGCGCATGGCCGTTGGACGATCGGAGTTCCACCAGCTTCCAGATCCTGGATTCCTTATCCACTGGTTCCTCATCCGATGCCCTTGCCGTACGTTGGAGGTCTGGGATCCAGCCCCTTCGATCGGCGGCGAGCGAGGGGGGGGAGTGACAAGGAGAAGGCCTTCTCAGAAGGCGGCGGGACTTACCAGAAGCCCTCCCGTCCTTTGAGAAGTTTCCTGTGTCTTCGGGGCAGGCTTAGGAAACGCCTCAGAAGGCCAGGGGACCTCCGAGCCTTCTGAGAAGGCCCGCCCCGTCTCACATCCACCCCGGGCGCGCCGTCTATCCGATGTTCTTTGTGCTTGTTGGATGCTCTTGTGCATCCTTGGGAGGGTGCCTTTGGATGTTCTGCTCGTTTTCGCCGGCGGAAGCTCTCACGCTCTTGAGGAGTGTTCTTCTGGCCTACCTCCGACTGTATCCAATGGTCCCTGCCAATCCCTTATTAATTGTCTCCGCGTCTGGTTTTTTAAGGCGTTTTTACCTAACAGCGAAGACTGATAGGTTTCTAGTGGTGTCAAAAGAGAGCAGCAGATGACTCCACAGGGGGGTCGGGGCGGCACCCGGGGCGGCTGCCGCCGAAGCCCAAATCGCTTGGGACATCCTCGCAAAATCGCTCTTGGCGCTGCTAGAACTCCATTCCCGGCGTACATTTTGGATGCCCGGAGCCAACTGTAGGCCACTTCGTGGTCTTCGAGTTCCCAGAACTCCATTCCCGGCGTACATTTTGGATGCCCGGAGCCAACTGTAAGTCATTTCGTGGTCTTCGAGTTCCCAGAACTCCATTTCCGGGCCACATTTGGGATGCCCGGAGCCAACTGTAGGCCACTTCGTGGTCTTCGAGTTTCCAGAACTCCCTTCCTGGGCTACATTTTGGGTGCCCGGAGCCAATTGTAAGCCACTTCGTGGTCTTCGTGCATCATCATCATCATCATCACTGGCTTCGCCGAGAACCCCGGTGGACACTCACGTCTTACGAGTCCGTGCCCATACTACTCCTACTATTGCGATTTCGAACTCATTCATAGGAGTCTCTGTTTTGAGGCTACTTCCCTCGATACAAGTGTATCGTTTGAGGCTCAATCCGTTGATAGCAGTGCCTCGTTTGGACCTACACCCATTGATAGCAGCGTCTCGTTTAGACTTCAATAAATTGATACAAACATCTCATTTGGAGATTCACTTCTCGAAAACGATGAGTCGTTCGACAGTCCACCCATTGATAGCAGTGTCTCGTTCGAAGATGTGCTGATTGATCGAAGTGTCTCGTTTGTACTACTCTTGCTAATAGTGTTTCTACTCTTACTTCTCGTTCGCTGCACCCACTACAACTACTACTTCACTGTTACCACTACTACCGTCACTGCTAATATTACTGATACTACTACTGTTGATGTTACTGCTGCTGCTGCTGTTGCTGCTGCTACTGTAGGTATTGCTACTGCAACTACTGACAATGCCAGTGCGACTACGACTGGGACTGATGTTGCCACTGCGACTGCCACTGCGAATCCGAATGCGACTGCGAGAACAAAACAATCTACACCAACACTCCTACATGAATGCCATAGGCAATGCTTCCAGCTATGTTTTTACACATCGCTGTTAGGTTGCTTTGCCGGGATAATGTTGTACTTGGGGGTATCCTGTTTATTGGGGCGCCTTCTTTGGATTGGAGCTTAGGGGGTCCGGTTTATTAAGGCGCCCCGTCGAAGAGGGGGGTCCAGAATATTAGGTTGCATTTGGAGGGGGGTCCAGTTTTTTTTCGGGGGGTCGATCAACAAGGGATTTGGAGTATCCAATGCCCTCGCCGTGCGTCGGAGGTCTGGGATCGAGCCCCTCCGAGCTCGCCCCATCGGCCGTGGCCTGCGGCTTCCCCCCCCCCCCCGGGCGCGAGCTGCCCGCTGGAGCGCTTCCAGCAGCGCGCCATGTGGGCGGCCCCCGCGCTGTGCCGCGCCGCGCCCAGGCGGGCCGCCGCGGCGCCGTGCCGCGCGGCGCTGGGCTGGCGGGCTGGCGATGCAGAGGGGGGGAGGAGCTCTCTCGTCGGGCGCGACGGAACGGGGGGGCCGCAAATTCGGTTAGACGTAAAAATTACTTTTCGCCAGAGTGACTTGTGGTGCGGGGACAGATGGGCCCTCAGATGGCTGAAAACGAAGTGGTAGCAGCGGCTTGCGCGCCCAGGTTTGGTCTCCCCGCGGCCCCCAAACAGCCGCGCACCAAAGGTCACTCTTACCCAGGGTCACTCTTGCGTGTAGCCGACAACTGGGGGGGGGTGCGAGGGCTGCCGAAAAGGCGCCCTGTCTAGAGCCCCTGCAGAGTCCCTTGACGGCCCAGAAGGGGGGCCTCTGGGGCCCCCAAAGTGCACCGTTCATGCCCCCTCGTGTATCGCCCCTCCATTGCTTCGCGCCCAACCTCGACTGCACCTATCGTGGCAGGCTGTTTTTGCTCCCCCGATCCCCGAGTTCCACCCGAAAAGTTTGGTCGTCCAGAAGAATGGGGAAACTCCGGGATACACACCAGGGTGGCAATTCGGACGAACCCTTACCCAGGATGGACGGCCCCCCATCGCGTATCCTAGGGTTGGGCTCCAAGGTTTTGGTCCATCCGAAAACCCCACCCAGCCTCGGAGATGGGTCGACGTCTCCCCTGTCATATCGGGGCCTGCGGTCGAGAATTCTGGGATACCTCGGAGGAGGAACAGGCACCCATACCGCTTCTCGTTACCCTTTTTTTGTTCAGCCTCCTTGGAGGCCACCGTCGCCGCCGCCGGGTTCGCCTCGAAATCCTGGTCTGAGCACTCCCCAGGGGAGGTCTGGGGAGCACTTGGCGGCATCGGTGCCTCTTTTTGTGTCCCCAAAATGTCTCGTTCCGCGGGTTCTGGCCCACCATTCTGCGGCGCGTCACGCTATCCATCGGGCGACGAAATCTATACATATCCACTGCTCCCCGGCCAGGCCCAGCCTGAACCTGGGAGCTGTGTATACGCCCTCCTGGCCGAGCCAGGAGGGCGCGACGTGTACACCGCTGCTGGGTTCAGACTGGGCCTGGCCAGGGAGCAGTGGATATGTATAGATTTCGTCGCCCTATATCCAGGTCCCAGTCCCCGAGCGTCAACGTCCCGAGCTGTCCCGAGCTTCCCGCCCCGCGGAGCGGAGCGACACCACATCCGCTTGCAAGGCACATCGTGTCGCCAGGGCATGTCGCCCGGGCCGCCGGGGCGACACGCTGTCCAAAAGTTTCTCACCGCAGAGGTTGGCGCCAACAGCACGAGCGGCGGTGTGCCTCCACCGCGGGGGGGGGATGCTGACCCCGGTGATGGTGGTACCGTTCGGGCTGTCTGGGCGGTCCATATGTTACCACCAGCATCGTCTTCCAGGATCAGCTTCCGCCAGCGAGGTCAGCCCCCATGTGTTGGTGCTGGTGCCCAACTCCAGGCCTCAGCGTAGGAGTGCCCTTTCGCGGGAGTGGTGGCGAGTAAAGGTTACAGTCAGGAGGGAAAAGACACACAGACGCAATTAATCTTCGACTCCCAAGAAAACATGGGAAAATATGGGAAGTGGGGGGGAAGAAAATCCAGAAAATATGAAAATATGGGGAATCCTGGGATTCGTGTGTGTGTATATTTTATTGCGTGTCCTTAGGCTCCTCGACACAGGAGACAGCAGCAGTTGGCCTTTGGGGGGGCCCGTTCGCCTCCACAGCTGGGCGCAGCTCGGGAAGCTTGGTGCGCCCGGACCCCGGGAAGGAAGGCTCCAGGGCTGTGTTGCTCCCATCGTACTTGAGGACCACATCCCAGGTTTAATATCTCGAGCACCCCCAAAAGTAGCGAAACAGTGCCTGCCTGACACGCCAGCGAAGTGTCGAGCGAGTATCGCCTCCCAGGGCCCGACACGCGAAAATCCTGGCCAGTTTCGGCACCTTTTTTGGTGCTCGACATGGTGATCGTTTTCTGATTAATTTGTTTGCTGATTCGCGCGGGCCCTCGCACCCCCCTCCCCATCCCCCCCCATGGAGCAGGTCTGCGCTGTTTTTGGCCCTGTCTCAAGCAGATGGAGTCTCCCCCAAACGACGCACTATTGCCAAAAGACCATTAAGCTAATGTCCGGAGCCAGACCCCCCCCTCCCCCCCTTTTCCCCCCAATGTCGAGACGCCAAATACGAAAACATTCACCAAGGCTAGGGCAGGTTGGAACATCATAAGTCGGGGGCCCGTTTGTGAAATCCCGGTGCCTCAGTCCGCCCTGCCCCGACACGTGCCCAGACCTCTGTCGTTCGGACGTTTTGCACCTGGGCGTTTTTCATATACTATTTCTTGAACGAAAATTAAAACATGTCATTTGTATTTACAAACAACGAAAGCGCGCCACTGGATCACCCTGTAGTTGAAAGGGGGGGGGTCCGACCCCCCCCCCCCTCCCCCCCTTCAAAGGGGGAGTGAGATTTTCGACCCCCCCTCCCCCCCTTAAGGAGGGGGGGGGTCCAAACCGCCCCCCCCCCCTTGAAGGGAGGTGGGGGGTTCCGGACCCCCCCTCCATCCCCCGTTGGCGCTGGAAAGGGGGAGGGTGGGGGGTTCGACCCCCCCCCTCCTACCCTCCCTTGCGCCAAACAGGGGGCCGGGGAGAGGGCCTCTCCCGCAAGGGGGGGGGTCTGGCCTCGGGATAGTGAGTAGTGGGTAGACAGTAGACAGTAGACAGTAGTAAGTAGTGAATACTGAGTAGTGAGTAGTGGGTCGATAGTAGCGAGTAGTGAGCAGCGAGGCAGTGGGTAGTGCGTGGGGAGTAGCGAGTAGTGCGTAGTGAGTGGGGAGTCGTGAGTTGTGAGTAGTGAGTACTGAATAGTGAGTAGTGAGTAGCCACTTGTGACTAGCGACTAGTGAGTACGGGGTCGGCTGTAGGGAGTAGTGGGTAGTGAGTAGTGCGTAGTGAGTAGTGGGTAGTTGATATTGCGAGGTGAGTGGTGCGTAGTGAGTCGTGCGTAGTGGGTAGTGAGTCGTGAGTCGTGAGTAGTGAGTACTGAATAGTGAGTAGTGAGTAGCGCAGCGTCTTGTGACTAGTTGTCAGCAGCTAGCGAGTAGGGAGCAGCGAGTAGTGAGTACTGTATGGGGAGTAGCGAGCAGCGGGTAGTGAGTAGTGAGTTGTGGGCAGTGGGTAATGAGTAGTGAACTGTGAGTACTCAGTAGTGAGTAATGTAAAGTGGACAAAGGGGAATGAGTAGTGCTTAGTGAGTAGTGAGTAGTGGGTAGTGAGTCGTGTTTAGTAAGTAGTGAGTACTGGGTAGTGCGTAGTGCGTTGGGAGTAGGGAGTAGTGAGTAGTGGGGCCGTAGTGCGTAGTGAGTTGTGGGTAGTGAGTAGTGCGTATTGTGTAGCGACTAGGGTGTAGGGAGTCGCGAGTAGTGAGTAGTGAGTAGTGAGTAGCCAGTACTGTGTAGTGAGTCGGGATTAGTGAGGAGTGGATAGGGAGTAGTGAGCTGTGGGCAGTGAGTAGTGAGTAGTGGAGTGTGAGTAGTGAGTCGTGGATAGTGGGAAATGGGTAGTGAGTAGTGCTTAGTGAGTAGTGCGTAGTGGGTAGTGAGTTGTGTGTAGTGCGTAGTGAGTAGTGTTTATTGAGTGGTGGATAGTAGGTATTGAGTAGTGAGTAGTGAGTTGCGAGTAGGGAGTACGGAGTAGTGAGTAGTGGGCAGTGACTAGTGAGTAGTGGGCAGTGAGTACTGAGTCGTGCGGAGTGAGTACTGAATAGTGAGAAGTGAGTAGTGAGTAGCGAGTAGTGAGTAGTGGGTAGGTAGTACTGTTTAATGAGTAGTGAGTACTGTGTTGGGCCAGGGTTCGGGTTCGGGGCTAGGGTTGGGGGTCAGGGTTAGGGTGAGGATTAGCATTGTGGGTAGTAGGGGTCGGGGTCCGGAGCCCGGGGGCGCCGTGGCGAAAGGGGGGTAGGGGGGGGGGGAATTTGGCGGCCAAAGGGGGGGAGGAGGGGGGGCTCGGACCCCCCCCCCTTTTTGAAAGGGGGGAGGGGGGTGTGGTCCCCGACGACGGATCGGGAAACGGGGGGAGGGGGGGGTCCCCGACGACGGATCAGGAAAGGAGGGGGGTTCCCCCGACTCCCCGACGACGGATCGGGGAAAGGGGGGGGGGGTCCCCCCTCCCCCTTGGGGAGATCCAGCGGCGCACCCTCACAAACAACACATATATCTATATACATATATATATATATATATATACATACAAACGTATAATGAATATATATATATATATATATGCATCTCTCTTTCTTTCTCTCTCTCTCTCTCTCTCTCTTGCCCGTAGGGAAGTGGACAGGACCGGGGCCGCGGACCGAAAACATTGCATCGTCGGATGTGGACTGCCCTTCGCCCACTGGAGCGCGCGTGCGGATCGCTTCTGCCAGCGCTGCGACGGATAAGCGGATTGACCCTCTCTCCGGAGGTGAGGTGAGAAGACGGTACCGATACCGCTGCTCATCCTCCCTCTTCCTCCTCCCCCTCCCTTTCCTCCTCCTCCTCCCAGGGAATTCTAGTCAGAATGCGCCCAGAGGGAGGTCCGTGAAGTCGAGTGGTCCTCCGCCGGAGTGACTTTTGGAGTGGGCCCATCATCGGGGCCCGCGATCGCCGACTGCGATGCGGCAGCAGCAGCTCGCGCGCTCGGTTTGGGTCTCCCCCCGCGCGCCCACTCCAAGACCGCGCAGAAATGGTTGCGCCCCTGTCCGGGGTCACTCTCGTGTGTAGCCGACTCGCCGCTCAGGGCTCAAGGAACCGGGACTCTGCAGACCAGGACTCTACCCGGGCCAGCGGGAGGAAGCGAGGGATCTGGAGAATGTTTGGGCCCATGGCTGTAGCGCTCCCGGACGTGCCAGCGCGCTGATTCTTCAAAGGCGCAGGTCCAAGGCGGCTCTCTGCCCCCCGGACCTCCTCGCGCCGTCGAGAAATCGTGACAGGGGAGGTGCTTTGGCCGTTGGCGGTCTCGGGGCCGTCGGCAAAACACTGGTCGGGATGAGAGAAGCCAAGGGCGCCCTCGAGGGCGCGAAGTGATTCGCGCGTTGCGGTTCGGCTTCGATTCCTCATCCTCCTTTTCTCCACTGGGGGGCGGCGCGAAAGCGCGAAGCTAGGCGCCCTTGAGAAGCCAGCCCTGGGGAATGTGCACAGACCTCCGTGTGTTGCGTTGTGAAAACATTACGTCGGAGCGGAGTGACCGCGCCGCGTTGCTGATGTGTCGGCGATGCGGCACGATCCAGAGTCAGATTTTCTCCGTCCCGACGTCGCCAGTGTATCGGCAATGCGGTGCGACTCCGACCCCATTAGCTCTGGCCCTTTTGGGGAGGCCTCCGGATAAGCCGGGGCACCACCATCAGAGATGAGGTGGAAGCGTCGGGGCTCACAGTCTACCCGCATAGTAGAGGGATGGGCACCTTTCCCAAGGGTACCCTTGCATCCTTGCCTCTTCGGTCCATCCTTGGCCACTTTCGTGGCCGCGCCCCGCTCGAGATGCTTCTGAATGTCCTTCCAGGGCCCTTGCTTACGGGCCGATTGTGCGCAGGTATATGATCGAGGTCAGCTCGGGGAGGGTACCGTAATGTTCTTTGTTCTTGTTGGGTGTTCTCGTGCATCCTGGGGGAGGGCCCCCTCGAATGTTCTTCAGTTTGGCCGGCGGAGGGTCTGTTGTTCGTGAATGGTGTTATCCCGTCCTTGGTCCGGTCTGGTTGTACGCGGTCGGAGGAAGGAGGGGCGAGGCCCTCGCCATCGGCCGACGTGAGTGAGGAGGAGGAGGAGGATTTCGAGGAAAGGAGGAGGAGGAGGAGGAGGAAGATGAGGAGGAGGAGGAGAAGGAGGAGGAGGAGGAGGTGGAGGAGAAGGAGGAGGAGGATTAGGAGGAGGAGGAGGAGGAGGAGGAGGAGGAGGAGGAGGAGGAGGAGGAGGCGGAGGATTACGAGGAAAGGAGGAGGAGGAGGAGGAGGAGGAGGAGGAGGAGGAGGAGGAGGAGGGAGTAGGGTCCCGAGGGGAACGGCAGTCCTGAGGTTTTTCGCCGTTCTCGGCCCTTCGGGGCCGCTCCCCGGCCGGCCTCGGGGGCAGCAGCGAAACGGCTCAAGAGCAGATCGGAGGAGGAGGAGGAGGAGGAGGAGGAGGAGGGAGGAGGAGGAGGAGGAGGAGGACGAGGAGGAGGAGGAGGAGGAGGTGGTGGAGGAGGAGGAGGAGGAGGATACGGAGGAGGAGGAGGAGGAGGGGACCTCACCAGGCAGGTGCAAACCGCAGTCGCCAAGGGTTGGTTCAGACAGAAGGCGTCCACGAGGTGTGAAGGCGCTTGGTGATACAGTGGGGGCGCGCATCAAGAAACCATATGTTTTTCGTCATGGTATCCTTGGTTTCTTCGCTCCGCGCGCTGCTCGGCGACTTCCCGCTGCCGTTGAAGGAGCTGCTGTGTTCAGGGTGCTCCAGTGTCCCCCTCAGGTGCACCTCGCGCGCGGGTTTTCAGGGTTGGGTTTCTTCCGAGGGTTTCTTGCGGCCGCGCCCGCACTGTATTTCAGACAGCTCTCGTGCAGCTGGCGATGCGATCCGATGGAGAGCCGATCCCGGGGGAAAGTGCCGAGGTTCAGGACCCACTTCTCTCAGGATTCGCATTCTTCGTGCCAATATCAGCTACGCGTGAGAGTGACCTTTCTCGGGACAGCCGGTGCGGGTCCATTAGGGTCCCTTGATCGCTGAAAAGCGATGCGATAGCAGTTGCTTGCGTTCTTGGGTGTGACCGACCAGCTTTCCCGCAGATTCGCGAAGCAAGGGCACTTCTTGCCTACAGCCTATACGGTGATTCTGATGTGCAGCCGGCACCAGCGGGCATGCCCGAGGAGGTCCACGATGCTTCCCCGAGCTGAAGATTGGAGGTGTATCGAGCGGGACGCTGCAAAACAGACGGATCACACCTCCAGGAGTAAATCGGGCGGGCCTGTCCCTCTACAGGAGGAAAATTCAAAAATAGTCAAAACATCGTATGGGGACTATGTTTTTTATTATTTGTTGGGCAGTTGGGGAGTATTGTTTTAGTATTTTTGATTTTGCGTCCAAAATTCCACTGTAGGAGGACAGGCCCGACTTAACTCCAGGAGGACCGACCCTCCCTGGCTCCTCGCGACGGTGGTGGTGTGGGTGGTGCTGATTTGGCTTTCTCCAAGGCGATGGCCTGTTGCTGACCCTGGGTTCGGTCAGTTGCGCCAATCGCCGCGCAGGGGCCCTCCTCCACCTCCTCCTCCTGCTCCTGCTCCTCCTCCTCCTCCTCCTTCTCCTCCTCCTCCTCTTCCTCCTCACTCACTTCGGCCGATTTGATTTTCTCTAAGGCGATGGCCTGGCGCTGACCCTGGGTTCGGTCATTTACGCCAATCGCCGCTCAGGGGCCCTCCACCTCCTCCTCCTGCTCCTGCTCCTCCTCCTCCTCCTCCTCCTTCTGGTGTTTCCCTCCCCGAGGATTGACGGTCTCGTGTTTTTGTTGCTGCATTTCTGGCTGCTCTTGTGGTCACAGCTGGATTCGCGTCGACATTCTGGCAGGAACGCACCCCAGGAGGTATATGAGGTCGGCGAAAGTTTTGCGTTGAACTCGGCTTCGGTTCGTCGGAGGGCGTCAATCGCTGCGAAGAGCAGCGGTTCTGAATGCAGAGGGTCCCGAGGGCAAGGGGCAATTTGCTGTGGGACCGTGGCAAACAACTTCTCTGGATGAAAAGCCTGTCCCAGGAGAAGCCTCAGGATACAGGAACCATTATCTTTAGGATCCATTCTCACTTCACCCTCAGATGCCACGCAGATCCTAGCCAGGCCCGCCTGGGCCCAAGGTCGGTGTATGTGCATTCCTGGCCAGGCCAGGAGGGCGAGCGAGTTAGCCATGGACCCATGACGGGCCTGGCCCACAGCTGCTTGGGGTATGCAGTGAATGACGGTCGGAACGAGGCCCAAGCTCGAGGTCGGCTCGAGGAGGGTACCCTGATGTTCTTCGTGCGTGCTGGGTATGCCCGTGCATCCTGGGGGAGGGTACTCTCGAATGTTCTGCAGCTTGGGCCGGCGGAGGGCCTCGCGTTCTTGAAGGATGCTCTCGTGTCCTGGGCCCGGCTGTGTCTTGGGAGTGCAGCTTTCTCTTGTTTCGGAAGGGGCTCGATGGTCCTCCGGCGCTACTCGCGCATCTGGGCGCAACTGAAGCCCCAGAGGGGCCCCGCTCCCCGTCCGAAGTTCTTTCTGGCAGTCTTTGACTGCAGTCCCTGAGATCCGACGTGGGGAAAGACTGCACCATCGCGAAGCAGTCACGACTGGAGCCCTGGACCCCGTCCTTCGCCCAGTTCTCAGGGATTGGCTTCCCCCCCGCCATTACAGGGCCCATTCTGATCCGATCGATCCGATGCGATATCGGTTTCGGCCATTTCGATCGGTTTCGATTTCGATGTTCCGACGATTCGATGCGACCCGACGCTTGCATGGCGTTGTTGTGCGTCCTAGCCTAACCGATCCGACTCGATTCCGATTTCGATGCAATGCGGCCTCATCCTATGCACATGCCGATCCGATCCGATTTCCCGATTCGATGCTGATTCATCCTGCCCAGGTCCGGACCAAGAAATGGAAGCCGTTCCACAACATGCACCGCGCCAACAAGTTGCGGGAGATCCGGCAGAAGCAGCAGGCGGATTCGGTGGCAAGTCATGGACGCCTTGTATGTCCTCGCAATTCCGTCTTTAGAGTGCACCAGCATGCGCTTGCGTCTCGTTCTCGATGTGAACGCGCCGATTTAGCGTCGGCGAGCGCCGATTCATCGTCGATTCGCAACGGTTAGCGTCGATTAGCGTCGGTCAGCGTCGATTCGCAAGAGCCAGGTGGGCGTTTTTTCCTCCCAGGGTAACGCTCGTTACCTGGGCCAAACCCTCCCACCCCCCCGTGACGCTAACGATCTTGTCGGGGGGGGGGGCTGGATCCCCCCCTGCATGCTGCTGTAACACAGGCGATTGATGCGCCAGTGGCGCAGACGCACCTGACGGGTGCACGCTGCGGCCGCCGTTAATGTTTAATGTTGCCCTCCCGCCCGAGCCCCCCCGCCCCCCCCGGGTAACGACCGCTACAGGGGGAAAGGACAAAACGGTCACCAGCAAGATGGCATGGGAGGCGTCCGCGAGTTGCCGCAAAAGGCGGACGCGGCCCAGGCGGCGGCCGAGGCAGCGGCAGAGGCCGCTGCCGCCGGGGGCACGAGCGCGAGGACCGTCAGGCCGAACGAGCCCACGGTGGCCACGACTCCCTTCCAGGCGACCCGCCTGATGAGGGCCTTCGACGTCTTCCCCGAGAAGGCTGGATACGGTCGGACCGAGGTATAAGATCGAGGTCGCTTCGGGGAGGGTGCCCTGATGTTCTTCGTGCTTGTGTGGTGCTCTTGTGCATCCTGGGGGAGGGTAACCTCGAATGTTCTTCAGTTTGGCCGGCGGAGGGTCTCATGTCTCTTGTTCTTGAAGGATGTTATTTTGTCCGAGGTCCGGCCGTACAAAAAAACGGCAGTTGCATAAACATAGGTTGGGGGCGTTCGTTGAGGAATGAGCCCAGGAGACTTCAGACCCTGGGGGGTCCTTACGTGGTGAGGGCGGCAGTGATATCCATGGCCAAGCCTTAATCGGCATTCCAGCGGCTTCCCGACGCTGGATTCCTTATCCAGCGGGTCCTTGCCCAATGCCCTCGCCGTAGTGTCTGGGAGGCCCGCGCGGATTTTTTGAATCGGCGCTTGGCACCCCTGGCGGCGCTTCCGGCGCTGCCCCTGGCGCTCCGCGCGCCAGGGAGGCAGGGTCCAGCGCCGATCCAAGAAATCTGCACGGACCTGTCAGAAATTATGTCTAGGTCGCTTGCCTTCCCTGCGAAGGGCGCCTCCGTCAGCCTCTGGACACGCCTGAACGTGGACCTCACGCGCGAGAGCGTGCGCGGCACGTGCCACCTTCCGCACGGCCTCGACACCAAGATCCGCATCCTGGCCTTCTGCGCGGACGACGAGGTGCAGGAGATGCTGGCGGCGGGCGCGGACATGGCAGGCATCACGGAGCCCCTGCGAAGGATAAACCTTGGCAATCTGGACTTCGACCGATGCATTGCAACGCCTTCTGTTATGCCTCAGGTCATGAAGGTTTCAAAGATTCTCGGGCCGAGGAAGATGATGCCAAACCCTAAGAGTGGCACGGTGGTGACAAACCTGAAGCAGGCCATCAAGGAGGCCAAAGGTGGAACGCTCTTGGAGTTCCGTGCAGAAGGCCAGGGTGAGCTGCAGGCAACGATAGCTGATGCTGGTTTTGCTGACGCGAAGATCTTGGAGAACATGAAGTTCTTCGTGCAGAGCCTGCTGCGAGCGCGCCCGAGGGGCTCGACCGGCGGGAAGGGCAAGGGTGAGCCACTGATACCAGGAAAATCCGGAGGCGACGAGAAGGACATCTATTTCTTGGAGGCGACGCTTCGACTTGGGTCTGCGGGCCCTCCAGTCAGGGTGGATCCAGAGTCCATGCTGCCGACCTCCGTGGGTTACTTTAGATAGCAGCAGATGCCATTTTCGTCCACTTCGTTCTCCTCGTCCTCACCGATCCTCCACGCACATACAGTCGGCCCGGATTAGTAGGTTGACCCTGGCACATCGAGGGTACCCTCGTGCCCTGTGCCTTGCGACCCGTGCCTCCCACATTCCCATGGCAGTGCGCCCCTCTCGGGGGAGGGTCTTTTTGTCCCCTCGCGTGTCCTCCCCGACCAAGTCCGACCGTATGGCGACGAGCGAGCAGCACACGCACCCAGACCCCACATGGGGCGACGGAGGCGGCCGCGGGCGCGTGCCGTCGGAGGGGGGCGCCCGCTCTCGCAGGACCCCCCCCCCCGCGGCCTGACAACCCGCACGCACGCCCGCGGGCAGTCCTCCTCCCTCCGGCCCCCCCCCCAGTGCGCAGGGGAGTGTTCCAGCCATGGCGAAGCGTCCTGGCGTGCCTAGAGTCCCACCAAGCAAAGTTCTAGAACACTTCTTGGCGGTTCCCAGGGGATGCTCTGAGAGCATTGCTGGTTGAGGTCGTCTTGCTTTAACACATCGGGTTCATGTTCTAAGAACATGGTGTTTGCTAAACATTTTGGGGGCTCTAAGAACATTTCGTGGTAGGACTATAGGAATGCCGGGACGGTCGGTCCCTGCTCAGTGTGTGTGTGTGGCTCGCTCGGCATAACTATCGGTGCCATTACCAGCAGCATCCTCGGCATCGCTCAGGAGCGTGCAGGCTATACGGCTTGGGCGGAGTGGCGTGCCCGGCCCGGACGCCCCCTCTTCGCGGCCGCGTCCGTTCTGAGCCCTGTCCGATCCGTCGGCCGCTGCCCTGTCGGGGAGTGCGCGGGCCGAACTCCTCGTCTCCGCCGCAGATCCCAGAGGAGGAGATCAGGCACCCCTGCCGCTGCCCCTCCCTCGTTTTCCCCCCTCCTGGGGGGCCTCCTGGGAGGCCCTCGTCGCCACCGCCGGATTCGCCTCGAGGTCCTGGTCAGAACGCGCCCCGGGAGAGCGGTCTCGGTACCTTTTTGGTTTACCCAACGTCGCAGTAACCAGCAGGACAACCTTCCAGACTTCTCAGATGGGGTCCGAGTAGATGGGATCGGAGGGTCGCGCCGCATCGCCGATGCATCGGCGATGCGGCTCAATGTGGAGCCCGATTTTTCTGCGCGCCGAAGGCGCTGAAGCACCGCTGATGCATCGCCGATGCATCGCCGATGCATCGCTGATGTATCGGCGATGCGGCGCGATCCCCCGACCCCATCTGCTCTGACCCCATCTGGGAGGCCCGCAGTAATCAACAGGACCGCCTTGACCCCAGCCCCCTCCTCCCTCCTCCCTCCTCCCTCCCTCCTCCCTCCTCTCTCCTCCCTCCTCCTCGACAAGGTCGCCAAGGACGGTGGCCTCCCCCACGCCCAAGGGGAGCGTGTCCCCAGCAGGACGCCGCCTCCATGCGGCGCCGCCCTGTCACCTCCAGGGGCCTCTTCTCTCCTCCTCGTCCTCGTCCTCCTTCTCCTCTTCCTCCTCCTCCCCACTCCTCTTCCTCCTCCTCCTCCTCCTCCTCCTCCTCCTCCTCCTCCTCCTCCACACTCCTCCTCCACCTCCTCCTTCCCACTCCTCCTCCTCCTCGTCCTCCTCCTCCTCCTCCTCCTCCTCCTCCTCCTCCTCCTCCAGCGCCGCTGTTTTTGCCCTTCCGCCGCGTGCGCGCGCCGCGAGGTGTCACATCTTCACGTGCGGCAGTCTTTGCTCTCACTGCTACGCGGCTGTTGGTTAGCAGCTCATGGCGCTCGCTCTTGCCATTCGCTATTTGAGTTGCCTGTATGGATCGCGTGCGCGCGTGGAGGAGATTGCGTTGGAGGCCAGGAGTTCCGGAATGATCGGGCTGCAGGGCGCATGCAGGCAAAGGCGTGTACGGATGAGACGTGTCGCACCACACGTATAGTGGACAGAGTTGCAGTGGTTGCAGGCTGGAACAAGAGCCAGTTCAGCAATAAGGGCGCAGGATGCACATTCATGACACGTCCACGGATAGTTGACACACCACCCAGCCAGCAGCAGGGCCGTGGAATTGGAGGGCACTTCAGATTCAGTGGCATGTCTTTCTGCGCGATGACGATGTATTACCCAATTCAACACGTCGCACAAGAAATCTACCCCAACGTATTACCCATGTTGTAAACAATGTACACGGTGGGTTTCCGTGGCGGTAAGCAACGCCCCACAGTCGGCAATGGTGTTCGTCATGGCATATGTGAATGACGGCATGGGGTTCACTGAGCAAGACGGACAATGGGATAATGTTGGGGAAGCAGCGGCTGGACACGGAGTCACACAAGAGCGACATGTATTCGGAGCAGGACAGCGTTTACGAGAGCTCACGGAGGAGCACGTATCATTCCCAACTACACCGTCGCAACAGGTCGCCCCAACGTGCTCGATTCGAATGGCAACTCCAGTGTGGGTGATCATGCGATTGTGCTTTTATTTCTGTGAAGCTGGAGTCGCTTGGCCCTCCCGAGAGAATGGGGAATGGGGGACACATTGCAGTATATACCTGCCGCGAGGCATCGTGAACACCTGCCTGTTCATGTTCGCGTCGAGCTTATACCTCGAAGATCACGCAGCCCCAATATGTGAGGTGCCACATGGAAATGAGTATGATGAGGTGACGTGCTATAATGATAGGTTGATGCAAGCACTGAGCGGACCACGGGAACGACATGAGTTTATGGTTCCAGTAGGAAGAAAGCTGGAAGGATTTGATTTGGAGCCGAGAATGAATGAAACAGCCGAGGCGTTGCTCAAAACATTTGGACTGGCGGAAGAGAGGTTGGGCAGAGCCTGTTCGCACGATCGTCACAGACACACACTGGTAATGACAAGCAGGAGCGTCTTCGGTTGCTGGCCCGCAAGCGTGAGCCACGTGGACAATTGCACGAGTGCGACCCGTCGGAGATCGAGGAGCGTTGCGCTGCGCTGAAGAACATGACGGGGTTGTGTGCGAAGCAGCGCAAACAGGCATTGGAGAGAAAGCAAGGTAACCCTGGTCGAGGGGAGATACGAGGCGTTGGGGCGACGCAGCCTGGCTGAAGTTCACCGTCTGAACTTGCGACTCGCAGGTGGTCGTTGCGGAAGTGACAAGCGAGATTTTCCACGTCTGCAAGGCGCACTGCCCACTGATAATGATTGGCTTGAGGCGTGGTCCGAGCCAGGATGAGAGGGGGGGGCGTCGGCGTCAAGGTTTGAGCGGGGGTGGCTGGCGCGGGAAAGGGAAGGGCACAGGCGGCCCCCTTCCGCCGCCGATGTACTGCCAGGACCGAGTACCAAAATCATATAGAGATGATGAATTGGGGGATGTGGCTTCGTTTCAAGCCTACCTGGGGCATCTTTCTATCAGAAGGGGCGTTTTTCCAGGTGGCCCCTGTCCGCGGAGTTGCGGGGCCTTGGGGTCGGTGAGCCTCCTGGGGAGGATCCTCGTCGCAGCGCTGGGCTCGGCTCGAGAGCCCCGACGGCCCTCGGCAAACATGTTGGCAGCTGGCTGGCGCGCAGTTCCCCCCTGGCCAGGCAGACCTGCCCCCGCCCTAGCCTCTGGTCGCGCAGCCAAGGATGCGCCCGTCAGATGCGCGCTGCGCCTGGCCCTGCCGGGCGAAGAGTGGCGCGCGGACTGGGCCTGTTCGGGGGGGCGAGCGATGAAACGTGGCCCGCCGCGCGCGCGCTCTGAGATGGACCGCGGGCTCTTGCGTCGGAGGCGGAGGGAAGATGCGATCGCTGCCAACCTCAGGCGCCTGAATAAGGCAGGCGTATATGGGATAGCTTCGCCGAGGGATCTAAGCAATGCTTTCGCCCCCCCGTCGTGTCGCGCCGTGGGCGAAGTCGCTCTGGGCGCGGCCCGGGGCGACGAGGTTCGTTTCTGCGTCCAGGGGCACAGGCGGGCGTGTACATCCACCCCGGCGGAAGGTGGAGACCGTCGACTGCGCGCAGGATGCGGAATACTCTAAGGGGATCTTTTCGCGTTGAAATTGCTCGCGCGCGCGTCTCGCCCCGGCGTCGATCTTCGGATCCCGAAGCGTCGCGAAGGGGGCCCCTGGGGGAGAGATGTAAAAGCGCGCCGCGCATGTTTACGCCCGCCCAAGGTTCGTCTGCGCTTGACCCAGTTAGCGTTTTCTTCTGTTTTGGAGAATGGTGAGTGGCTTGGCGCTGAGCTGGCCAGTCAAGTCGAGCTCGGGAAACGCGCCCAGGCCACTGAGAAGGCTGACTTTTGGATGGGGAGCTTCTGGCGGCAACCCATCATCCCCTGTGAATGGAAACGCTGCGCTTTACTTTGCTCAGTCGGCAGTCGAGAGCGTCATCCCTGACGCTGGTCAATTTCGCAATCGCGAGCTTGCAGTGGCTGATTCGCGTCGCAGAGCGATGAGGGGAAGAGCCAGTTGGGAAGATGAGCGCCGCGCTCGCTCGCTGCCCCCCCCCCCCCCAGCCAGTGCTCGAACGCTGGAAAACCACTCCGTTCTGCAATCGCGCCCAGGTCAGACGGCTGAAGCGGTTTCAAAGTTTGCGTTCTCCCCCGGGCCCCCACCGCCAGGTGATTGCGATTTGGACCGGAGTCCTCCTCGGAGAGGGTGCGTTTGGCGAACGAGTGGCAGTTCGTCCAGGCGCTGGCTCTCGGGCGCGCAGAGCCCGGGCACACCTCGAGCAGCTTGTGCAGGTGTCTGAGGAGTTCGCAGTGCTTTGGCGAGAGATCCGCGGTTGTGTTAAAAAGTTGTTCGAGCCAGATTTTGCGGCCATATTCAAACGAATTAAGGTTGCTATCCTGCGCAGTGCTGCCCCGCGCGCGAACGTTGCCCCAGGCCCCAATGGCCCCTCGCAGGGGGCCCCCGAAGTAGAGGAAGCTGGGGCCCTTTTAATTTAGCGCATGCACGCGTGCCCCTGGGAAGACGAATCGGGCCCGTAAGGGGGCACTTTGAGTCGTGGGCCTGGACTGGCCAGTCACATTCACTCTGCACATGCCAGCGCTAAGCATCCACATGCACTAACGCTGAGGAACCAACATTTAGTATCTGAGGAAGTCGTTGGTGAGCGGCCGACGGCGTGCAAACATCTCGGCGGGGGGCCCACTTCGCTGAAGACGCCTTTGAAATGCAGACATGACGTTCGCGGAGTAGCAGGTTCATGGAGCATTGGTTTGTAGAGCTTGTGGCCCGAAGCACCAGAGTGCCCGCGAGTATAACCTGCGCGCTCGGGCACGCCTTCGACGTGCCCCTACAACTCGCCGCGGGGGCGGACACGTTCGGAGAGGACAGCGCGCCGCCCGAGAGGCGCGCAGAAGGGGGGCCCGACGGTGCCCAGCCCGGACAGAAGGAGCCGAAAAGACAGGGCAAAGGCGAGGACAAAGACAACCTGGCGACGAATGTCGCAATTTTGCCCCTGGGCACCGCCCGCCAACAGGCGCTGCTTTCCGCCGTCGCGTAGTGGGCCCGCCTCGGCGGGGTCGCAGTCGGCCGTTGGAGGGTCGGCCGCAGACAAGTTCTACGCGGGCGCGGCGAAGATGCCGCGCGAGAAGAAGGCAGCGGGCGAGGATGTGGACCAGTCGGGTCCAAGGCCGCCGTTCGCGGCGATCTTTTCAGCGACGGCGAGGGCGGCCATGAATTCGGGGCCCCCAGAGGCCCAACATAAAACAGAGGAGTTCTTCACGGCGCACTAGAAAGGCAAGCCACCACAACGCGCGTCGCCGATGATCCGCCACTTTGCGATTCGGGCTCCGAGAGGGCCAGGTTCGAAAAAGATGGAGGGCCAAGTCAGGGTTCAGGTCGCGCTCGGCCCGGACCCGCTGTCGCAAGCTGTGAACTCGCACGTGGACGTGGTGTTGGCGCATCTTCGCGCGACCCTGCTGGCCGGCACGGCCCCCGATGGGCCGCTCGAGATACATATCGCCACCATGTTTCATCGCAGGGGAGTGGGATCAGGCGCGCGAGCATGCCTGAGCCGTTCAGAGAGAGTGTGGGATATCGTGAGCTGCTCGCGCGCGGCTTGATTGTGGCGCCTGTTGGTCAGAAGTTTGGACTGAAAAGGGGAGGGGGGGGGCGGCGTCGTCGTGAGAGGGGGGTCGGGGGGAAGGGCAGGAGCGTGGCACAGCGACAAGATCGTCCTAACTGGCCCCAAGCGCTTCCGTATCGCATTATATCGTATCCTTTTCCTCCTCCTCCTCCTCCTCCTCCTTTTCCTCCTTCTCCTCCTCCTGCTGGGGCCCCCTTCGCCTGTGGCGGCGGGCGCATCCGTGACGCAGGCATGCAGTGGGGCGCGCATCAGGAAGCCAGATGCTTTTCGTCAGGGCATCCTGGGTTTCTTCGCTCCGCGAACTGCGCGGCGACTTCCCGCAGCCGTGAGAAAGAAACTGGTGCGCTCAGGGTGTTTTGGTTTTCCCCTCGGGTGCACTTCCCCCGCGGGTTTTCAGGGTTGGCTGTCTTGCGAGGGATTCTTACGGCCTCGCCCGCAATTGCAGAAGTTCGTTTGGATCTCGCAGGATTCTTTCAGAATCTTCAGAAGTCTTCCTGGGGAAGCGTGGTGAAATCGCCAGGAGGTTCTGAGAAATCAGGAGTCCGCCGGGGCCCGCAAATTCCCCAAATCGTTATCCGGAGTCATTCAGTAAGCCTTGAGGCGTGTTCCCGGGATCCTTCAAGAATCTGTCAGGATAGAATGCCAAGGCAACGTCAGGGCCCCCCAGGAATGATATTTAACTCGCCCAGAGCTGCAAGACCCCGCAGGAGTCCCCAGGTATCCTTGGGACCGCAAGAGAAACGGAGCAACCCGGCGGATTCCTGATGGTTCCGGAGGATTTCTGAAGATGTGTGAAAGATGTTTGGCGGCTCCTGGAGGATGTGTGAGGATCTTTTGGGGATCCTCAGGATTCCCTCTGCGGACTCCTGAAGGCGCTGTTGAGGAACCCGGAATGCTCCTTGAACAGTTTCTGAGGACACCTGCCGATTCCTGAAGCCCCCTGAACATTCTTGCAGGCTGCCTGAAGGATTTATGGCGGATTCCTGGTGGATGCTTGAAGATGGTTGAAGTGCTTTTGGCGGTCAGTAGAGGAATCATGAGGATCCCTGGGGATTTGTGTTGCGGAACCCTCAAGATTCTTGAGGAATGCCGAATGATTCCCTGCAGGGTTTTTGAGGTGTCCAACTGGTTCCTGAAGGACGATTCTTGCAGGATTCCAGAAGTTTCTTGCTTGCTGTCTGAAGGTTTCCTGCGGGTTCCTGGTGGCCCCTGATAGATGCCCGAAGATTCCTGAAAATTCGCTGCTCCTCCCACCAGAGCAACATGTCCCGCAGATCGCCTTCAGACCTGGGGCCGCAGATGACGAGCTCGAGGCGTCGAGCGTCGCGCCGTCTCTCTGAGGCCGCCGCGGCCCCTCGCCGAAAGGAACTACCAGCGAGTCTGAGCAAGGAGTTCAGCGAGAGGCCAACAACTCAGCTCTAATATGCGGGCAATAGTTATATCCACATCCAGTGCGTCTTGGATTCTTGGGCTCTCTTCCCCAGAAAACGTAGACGCACTGGATATGGATAAAAATCTGGCCCCAAGAGGCTTGATTTTATCCATATCCAGTGCGCCTCGGCGTTGCGGCACCTCTTCCCAAAAGTCCACGACGCTCTGGATATGGATATAAGTAGTGCCCGCACTAATACATGGATGAGTCAGCCGGACAGCTTTTTTAAACAGCCTTCCCCAGCGCTTCGCGTCAAAATGTTGAGGGGGGGTCTCTCAGGATGACAAAGGTCTGTGACGCTCTCAGGATCAAGGATGGAGGTTCGAGCGAGGATGGAGGTGCGGTTGTTTTATTCGATTGTCCCGGGGGTTGAGAGAGTTCCTGAGGGTTCCCAAGAATTTCCGGATAATTCCTGAGAATTCCAGACATCCGCCGGCTGTCCTACGACTCCAGAGGAGTCCTCCAGGTCTTTAAAGATTCCTGAGGATTTCTGCTGGGTTCCCGAATGCGCGAAGGATTCCTGAGGATTCCTGCAGGTTCGCTGCCGATCCCCCCCCCCTGCATAATGATTTTTCTCTATGTCGGCGATACGGATAACTGGTGGAGGGGGGGAGGGGGGGCGATTTTTCGCGCTTCGCGTATCCTCACCAGCGGAGTTTCCGCTCTCCCCGTCAGTCGGTGGTGTCGCCCCCCACCGTACTGGCCTTCGCTTTTCCGCTCAAGTCGCGGTTTCTCTCCCCCTCCGCGGGGCCGTCGGCTGCCCCTGACACCGCTCTGGCTTTTGTGCCCTTACCACGCTGCGGTCGCTTCCCTGGTCTCAGGCCCGGGTCTTCCCCGTGGTGCCGTTGCTCGCCTGTCGCCACCTTCGGTGTGCTGACTTCGGGCTCGCGACCCTGTTCAAGGCTCTTGGTGAGTGCCATCCTGGCGCCACTTCACGCACTGGTCCGTGGTGACCTTTGCCATTTTGGCTGCGCGGCAGCTTTGCTGCTTTTCGTACTTGTGCGTTTTGCTGCCATGGGACTGTGCGGCTTCGGCCACCCTGGGTTCTCGCAGCTCGCCAACGCTCTCGCCTTTCCGGCTTCAATTCGGCCTTGACCGACGGTCCTTCTGGCCGCGGCCACCCTGGTACTCACGCAGTTGTCCGGGGTTCGCGCCCATGCATTAATTCCTCGGCTTCTGACCCTGGTCGTCGTTTGTCCCGACTTCCTGGTGCTTCCGACGCCATGCGTATTTGCACGCTGGCAGTTCGACTCAGTTTCAGCTGCGTCCTCCACTCGTCGGTCCGCCGCTGAGCTGCTGCGTGAGGCCCCGGTTAGCCGCTCTAGGTGTGGCCGCCCTCCGCGGCTTTAGTTTAATTCGTCGCTGCGTGCCCCGCTTTGACTGGACCCACCGCCGGCGCGCTCGCCCGCGGCCGCTGACTAAAAGTATCCTCGCCAGTCCGTTCAGAAACCCTCCCCATGAGATTTGACGGGGAAAGGGACGCATAGACACATCTAGGAAACAAAGCTAGTAAACAGGGTGAACCGGGAGACCTCTGGAAACAAAGGGGGGGGCTTTGGGAGGCCTCTTCGGGCCATCCCTGGGGGCCGCGTGGGGGCAAGGGGAAGAGGAGGAGGAAGAGGAGGAGGAGCAGGAGGAAGAGGAGGAGGAGGAGCAGCAGGAACAGGAGGACGATGACGTTGATGAGGACCAGGACGAGGTGGACGAGGACTAGGCTGCTGCTGCTGCTGCTGGTGCTCTCTGGGAGTTTTGGAGGCCCTCTTGGAAACCTCTTGGCAACCATGGAAGGCTTCTTGGGACCATCTTGGAGGCCATCGATTACAGGATATGGGAGTCCCCAACTCAGCTCCCCCCTCAGGAGCCGGCAACCCGCTTCTTCGGACTCTCTTGGAGCGCTCTTGGAGCGGTCTTGGAGCCCTTTGGAGCATCTTGGGAGCCATCTTGGGCCAGCTTGGGCTATTTGAGCCATCGTGGAGGTCATCTTGGGCTCTCTGAGGCCGTTGGGTGGCCTCTGGGGGGCCTCTCGGGTTCTTCTTGGGGCCCTCTTGGGACCATTTTGGAACCCTCTTGGGGCTCTCGTGGGGCTCCCTTGGGAGCCTTGGAGCGCCTCTTGGGGCCATCTTCAATGCTATCGCTCAAAGAAGGGAAGCTCCCGATCGAGGCCCCGCCCTTTCAGGGCCACGATCCACGTGAGGGGTGTCAAAAATGGCCCTTCAAGGGGCCGAGAAAAGGCCCTCCACCGACCCGGGAACCCCCCTGACAAGTCATGGGGAGGGGGTAGGGTGAGGGTCAAGAGTCTCCCTCCCCGCTCGCAAGACGTTCTGCTCACTCCCACCCGCCCTCCCAACACATACGTAGCACCCGAGCATGGCCCGAGCCGCAGCATATGCAGCAGTCGTTTTTGGATGGCCAGCTACTGGGTGCCAATCCGCCGCCGACGCCGCCGCCGCCGCCTCCGCCACCGCCGCCGCCGCCGCCGCCGCTGCCGCGCCGCCGCCGCCGCCGCCGCTGTCCGCCGCCGCCGCCGCCACCGCCGCCGCCGCCGCCGCCGCCGCCGCGCCCTGCAAATCGCCGCTGCCGCAGCCGATGCCGCCGCAGCCGCTGCCGCCACCGCTGCCGCCGCCGCCGCAGCCGCCGCCGCCCCCGCCGCCGCCGCCGCCGCCCCCGCCGCCGCCACCGCCGCAGCCGCCGCAGCCGCTGCCCCCGCCGCAGCCGCCGCAGCCGCCGCCGCTGCCAAGTGTACTTTGTATTCTTGTTTTGACAGGGATGGTGGGGGGAGGCCGCATCGGGTTCGTTGCGCGTGCTCTGACTTGGAAACAGAGTGTGCTTTGTATTGTTGTTTACAAGGGATGGTGGGGGCAGGGTGTGGTTTGTATTGTTTTGTGCAAGGGATGGTGGGGGGGAGCCCGCGTGGACCTGGGTTGGCTCCCAGTCGCCTGGGGGAGGGGGTGTATACTAATAGGGAACAGCGATCAAGATCCCCTCCCCGCCCGCATGCCGTTTCTCTCACCCCCACCCGCCCTCCCAACACATACGTAGCATCCGGGTCTGGCCCGAGCCTCAGCCTATTCAGCTGTCGTTTTTTGGATGGGCAGCTGCTGGGTGCCAATCCGCCGCCGCTGCCGCCGCTGCCGCCGCCGCCCGCCGCAGCCGCCGCCGCCGCCGCCGACCGCCCGCCGACGCCGCCGCGCGCCGCCGCAGCCGCCGCCGCCGCCGCCCGCCGCCGCCGCCGCCGCCGCCTCCGCCGCCGCCGCCCCCGCTGCCAAATCGCCGCCGCCGCAGCCGTTGCCGCCACCGCCGCCGCCGCCGCCGCAGCAGCCCCCCCCACCGCTGCCGCCACCGCAGCCGCCCCTGGCGCCGCCACCGCCGCAGCCGCTGCCCCCGCCGCAGCCGCCGCAGCCGCCGCCGCTGCCAAGTGTACTGTGTATGGTTGTTTTGACAGGGATGGTGGGGGGAGGCCGCGCCGGGTTCGCTGCGCATGCTTTGGATTTGGAGACAGAGCGAGAGTGTGTTAGTATTGTTTTTAAAAGGGATGGTGGGGACAGAGTGTGGTTTGTATTGTTTTTTACCAGGGACGGTGGGGTGGGCCCGCATGGACCTCGGTTGGCTCCCAGTCGTTCGGGGGAGGGGGTGTATACTAACAGGGATCCCGCCTGGAAGCCGTCTCGCTTGCCTCCACCCGCCCTCCCAACACATACGTAGCACCCGAGCATGGCCCGAGCCGCAGCATATGCAGCAGTCGTTTTTGGATGGCCAGCTACTGGGTGCCAATCCGCCGCCGACGCCGCCGCCGCCGCCTCCGCCACCGCCGCCGCCGCCGCCGCCGCTGCCGCGCCGCCGCCGCCGCCGCCGCTGTCCGCCGCCGCCGCCGCCACCGCGCCGCCCGCCGCGCCGCCGCCGCCCGCCGCCCGCCGCGCCCCCGCTGCCAAATCGCCGCCGCCGCCGCCGCTGCCGCCGCAGCCGCTGCCGCCACCGCCACCGCCGCCGCCGCCGCCCCCGCCGCCGCCGCCGCCGCCGCCGCCCCCGCCGCCGCCGCCGCAGCAGCCGCACCCTCCGCCGCCGCCGCCAAGTGTATTATGTATTGTTTTTTTTGACATGGATGGTAGGGGGAGGCCGCATCGGGTTGGCTGCGCATGCTTCGAATTTGGACGCAGAGTGTAATCGTATTGTTTGTTACAAGGGATGGTGGGGGGTGCCCTCATGGTTCCTGGTCGGCTACCAGTCGCCTGGGTGTTTATTCGCAGGGAGTTGTGTCTAAACCGTTCCCCGAAGGGGCAGAAGGGGTTTTTGGAAAAGGAAAGAAATAATCTCGTTAGACCACCTACGTCCAGGGGGCTGGTGGGATTGCATGCCACGGTTCTTCCCCGGATTTTCAGGGAGGCCCAGGTGGCCGCCCAAGCACCCCTCACGCGTCCCAGCGGGCCCCCGGGCTCCGAAGCAACGCGGACAGCTGGGGACACTTTCGGGCAACGGGCCGCTACTAGTAATATCAGAGGGAAGATGGCCGAGGAGCAGGGAGGAGGAACGAGGTGGTACAGGGCGGAGGAGAAGGGCGGGTGAGGAAGGATGGGGTGGGTGCCATCGCAATCGCCCGCGTCGGCGGGCGCCCACGCCACCAGCCGCGCGATTCGGCGCCCGCGGGCGGCCGGGCGGCGCCGGCGACCCGTGGCGCAGTGGAAAAAATACGGCTGGCGTTGTCGCACCGCTGCCGGCCCCAGGGGCTAGCACGCAAGGAATCCAGTTGGCGAGATGTCGCGCGCGGGCAATGTCTAGGTCCATACCCATAGCATCTCGCAGTTTCGGATCTCTTCCCTCGGGCACAATTGCGCGGTGGATATGGATGTAACCATTTGGCGCTTCGTGGTGCTTAAAATTGTCCATATGTATATATATATATATATGTGTGTGTATTGCGCCTCTGGTGTTTGGCATCCCTTCCACTAGCATCTAAGACGCCGTGGGTAACGACCTGATTCTGACTCGCGCTCCAGACCACGCCCGACTAGAATAAGGATAAATAATTCATTCCAGAGCGTTCCATATGTTCCTGATCGCTGCTTTCAACCGGCCGCGGCGCCTGGTATATTCTCCAGATCCGCTTTTTGTTTCTAGAGGTTCCCGATACTATTCCTCTGGATTCATTCTCGCCCTGCCGTCGTCTCAGCGTTTAGCGGAGAGAGTTGCCTCCCTCTCCTCCTCCTCCTCCTCCTCCTCCTCCTCCTCCTCCTCCTCCTCCTCCTCCTCCTCCTCCTCCCCTCCTCCTCCTCCCCCTCCTCCTCCTCCTCCTCCTCCTCCTCCTCCTCCTCCTCCTCCTCCTGGTCCTCCTTCTCTCCTCCCCCTCCCCCTCCTCCTCCCTCCTCCTCCCCCTCCTCCTCCTCCCCCTCCTCCTCCCTTCCTTCTCCTCCTCCTCCTTCTCCTCCTCCTTCTCCTCCTCCTCCTCCTCCTCCTCCTCCTCCTCCTCCTCCTCCTCCTCCTCCTCCTCCCTCCTCCTCCTCCTCCTCCTCCTCCTCCCTCCTCCCTCCTCCTCCTCCTGCTCCTCCTCCCTCCTCCTCCTCCTCTTCCTCCTCCTCCTCCTCTCTCCTCCTCCTCCTCCTCCTCCTCCTCCTCCTCCTCCTCCTCCTCCTCCTCCTCCTCCTCCTCCTCCTCCTCCTCCCCCTCGTCCATCGTGCCCCTCATGCTGGTTCCTGCGGCTCCGCCCGCGCGAGGCGCCGCCACGCGCGGCACCGTGGCGAGGCGCTCTTTCTTTTGCGGGCTGTGCTGCGGCGGTGTTGCACACCGCGACGTCGCGGTGATGCGCCTGGACTGCCAGGGCGCCGTCCATGGGACCCGTGTCCAATAGCGGCTCCGCCGGGCGAGCCGACGGCGGTGCCCGACGCGATGTCCTCGACGGTCGTGGACGCCGCGCTGCTCGATCTCACCCAGATCGGCACAGGTCGGAGGTTATCCTCCCCCCTGGCGCCTTGCGGCGGTGCCTCGTCGCAGCGCTCGTCGCTGGTGTGCCGAGGTTTCGCATAGATCTGGGATTGCCCTCGAACCCCCACCGCCTGTCGGCGGTGCCTCGGGCCAGCACTCCTCGCTGGCGCGTCGAAGTGGCGGCGGTCGCTGGTCCGAGATCCCCGAGGATGCCAGGTGGGTAGTTGAGCTGGCCGCCGCCGAGTGGACGCGTTCTCACTCCTGTCCCCCCCCATCTTTCCTCCTCCTCCTCCTCCTCCTCCTCCTCGTTCCCTCCCTCTGGTTCACCTGATACTCTGCTCATGCTCCTCTTCCCTCCTGCGCCCTCATCCCTCCTCTTCACTCCTCCTCCCTCCTCCGCCCTCCTCCGCCCACCTCCGCCCGTCTCCTCCTCCTCCTGGTCCTCCTTCTCCTCCTCCCTCCTCCTCCTCCTCCTCCTCCTCCTCCTCCTCCTCCTCCTCCTCCTCCTCCCCCCCTCAGCATATCATTATCTTCCTCCTCATCCCTCTCCTCCCCTTCGCGGTGTATTCATCTCTAGCCAGTCGCTCCTCTGGTGAACGCTGTGGGTCAGCATCAGTGCTCGCGGGCAGTGCAGTCATCGTTAGCTGGAGCGTGCATTGAAAAGTATGACCGGGCTCGATTATTCAAGTGGCTTACGCCATTCCGCCGACCCCCACAGGGAGTGAGTGTTTGAGACGATCGTGGTAGTTATATGTTGGGTCAGAAGCCTCCTGGAAGAATCTGAGGGTCTCTTGAGATACCTCTCTGGGGCCTATTGGAGTATCTTGGGGGCATGTGGGAGGCTTTGGGGGGGCATTGTGGGGGCCTCTGGGGGGTTTCTTGAGGGCGTCTTGAAGGCCTCTTGGGGCCTCTTGGAGGGACCTCGGGGGCCGCGGGGGGGGCTCGAGGGGCCATCTCGGTGGGAAAGGCTAGACATATCAGTTCACATTCCCCCTCTTGGGCTTTCTTGGGCCCTTCTTGGGGCCTTCAGGGGCTGTCGTGGGCCGTCTTGCGGCCTTCTTGGAGGCATCATGGGCCATCTTGGGGCGATCTTGGGGGCCACTTAGGCCGTCGTGTTCGCTGTCCAAACGAGAGATGCGAATGTGCTGAACATGCACGCGTTTCCAAGGTCCTGGGATGAGTTCCCGCCTCTGGGAGCCCTCTCGGCGATCCTCTGGAGGCGCTTTGGGGCTGTCCTGGGGGCCTCGCGGGCCATCTTGAAGCCATCTTGGATCGTCGGGGGGCGACCGTGGGCTGTCATGGCGCTCTCTTCGACTGTCTTGGGGCTCTGTCTGGGCCCTGCTGGGCTGCCTTGGGGCTTCTTTGGGGGCTCCAGATGCCCCGGGGGTGCGTTGACCAGCTCCTCCCCCCCCCGCCCCCTTGATTACCCGCGGGGGCGAGCACGAGGAGCCCGAGCGAGGATTACGTGTTGCGAGCGGCCGAGGCAGAGTCTATGATCCCCCCCCCTGACTACCCGCGGTGGCCGGCACGAGGAGTTCGAGCGAGGATTGCACGCGGCGAGCGGCCGGGGCAGAGTCTCTTATCACGAGGCTGCCTCGGGGACTCGAGCCTGCTGGCCAACGCTAGTCAGTATGAAGCTGCAGCGCGTGGCCGTCGACCGCCGGCAGAAGGCGATGCGCGCATGCGGATCTCAGAGCGCCCGCGGTCAATGTCGGCTCAACAAGGAGGCCTACAGGAAGCTGGATACACATGGCGTGGTTGGCCAGGGCGGCAGTCCTGTAGGCATGCGACCGCATGTCGTTGCAGCGCCCGGCCTTCGTGTGCCTGGGGTTGTTGGCCTTCTGCGGGAGTTTCCAGCGCGTGCCCCCCCCCCCGCGTGCTCTGCGCCAGGAGTCATCCCAGATTCTTGGTAGAGCCGCGGGCCACCTCAGCCGCACCTGCATACTTACTCCTCGCGTGACACCGCTATCGCATGTCTTTGCCTCCATGCTTCCATCCGGGCGCGCCGCGGCCGCACCGCCGCGCGGAGGCGCGGAGGCCAGCTCTGGATGCAGCAGGCGCCGCTGCCGCCCCAGATCAATACGTTCTGACCCGCCCGTGCCTTTTCCTGGTGGCCTCAGGATCCCCTCCTCTGGCAGGCACAGCACCTAGCCAGGGTGTGGCGCCTGCCGCTATTAGAGGCAGGCCTAGGCCAGGCCGGCAGCAAAGGGTCAGGAGACTGGTGCGATAGCGAACAGAGGGGCGAATAGAGGGAAACAGCTGGCGATGAGGGGCCGTAGATGGATGAAGCGACATCAGAGAAGGAAGCGGAGGAGAAGGAGGAGGAGGAGGAAAAGGAGGAGGAGGAGGAGGAGCAGGAGGAGGAGGAGGACCACTGTAAGCCCAATATCAATCAACGATGATGAAAGACACCCTCCCTCAAAGATCCCTTTTCGTAGGCCCCTACAAGGGGTCATTTCCACTGAGGATTGCCCCGTTGGGGGGCAACTGTGTGAACATCATGAAGCGTGCCAAAACACTATTCTCCTGACTTCAACGCCACGAGTTAATCTGACTGTTACGTCTTGGCGGAGGAGTAGGAGGAGGCGGAGGAGCAGGAGGAGGGATAATGCAGATGAGGATGAGAGGAGGAGAACAAAGTGACTAGAACATGCAGTTATGGCTGAGACTGGTGGCATGAGCTTGAACTTCTAGCCAAGACTGGTGACTAACCTTGAGCCTCGATTCATGCGAGATGATTCGACCGCTGAGGTGAATTTCGCGGTTGTCCTGGAACAGAAACCATGACCCCCGACGTCATGATTTTTTTTCATGACGTCGACCCCCAGCGGACTGGACCCATTCCCTGGGACCCGTTTTTCGTCCTGAGTCGTGTTCTGACGGTCCCGAGGGCCAGTAAGGGCCCCCAGAGGCCAAAAATAATGAATTAGCCAGCCGAAGGACCCAACCATATGCAGTTGTGAATGCCGCAATTGTGAATACCATCTTCGCCCACGCTCCCTATGTGGCCACGGCTTCCCGCCGGAACCCGACATGCTCAGGAACACGTTCGTGGCCGTCTTCGCGGGCGCCGACGACGACAAGGACGGCGTCCCTCTGACCGAGGAGCAGAAGCAGGAAAGGGTTTTGAGAGCCACGAGGGAGGAGGTGGCGTTGCACGTCGACAAGGCGGAGTACGACGCCCAGGCGCGGTTGTTGAAACAGCACAACTATGGGGCCACGATCCTCGTGAGGGGTGCGCCGAAATGGCCCGGGGCCGCCATGCGAACCCTGCCACTGGGGGCCTTCGGTGAGCCCCATATGGGGCCACGATCCTCGTGAGGGGTGTGCCTAGATTGCCCGAAGCCGCCGTGCGAACCCTGCCACCGGGGGCCTTCGGTGGAGCTCCCTACGGGTCCACGATCCCCGCGAGGGGTGTGCCGAAATGGCCCGATGCCGCCGTGCGCACTTTGCTGCTGGCGCCTTCGGTGAAGCTCCTCATGCGGCCGCGATCTTCGCGAGGGGTGTGCCGACGTGGCCCGAGGCCGCCGCGCGAACCTTGCCGCTGGCGCTTTATTCGGTGGAGCCCCCGATGGGGCCACGATCCTTGCGAGGGGTGCGCCGACATAGCCCGAGGCCGCCATGGGGCCCTGCCGCTGGGACCTTTGGTGGAGCCCCCTATGGGGCCACGGTCCTCGCGAGGGGTGTGCCGAAATGGCCCGAGGCCGCCGTGCGCACTTTGTTACTGGCGCCTTCGGTGGAGTTTTTATGTGGCGACGATCCTCGTGAGGGGTGTGCCGAAGAAACCCGAGGCCGCCATGCGCACTTTGCTACTGGCGCCTTCGGTGGAGCTCCTACGGGGCCACGATCCTCGTGAGGGTGATGATGCTGCTGATGATGATTATGATGATGATGATGATGATGATGATGACGAAGAGGGAGGGGGCAGCGGGAGGAGGAAGGAACGCGGGCGTTGTCTCTTCAAAACGAGGACCCAACACCACAGGATGGTTGGGAAAAACCTCCCGGCGTGATTTTTCCATAACTCGAGAGGGGTCTGGGAACGCGGCAACCATCGTTGATCCAATCCGCGCGGCCGAGAAGGGTGGTTGCCCCGGCGCCGCCGGGGATCGCCGGCGGAGCAGTGCATTTCCAAGACCCCCCCTCTCTTCTGGGACCCAGCCGGGGGTGGACCCCCAGGGCAAAGTCGGGATCCTTGAGACGGGGGTCAATGCAGACGGGGGTCAGCCAGACTGCCAGATCTTGCAGGATTCTGCAGGGCCAGGGGCGCAATGACCTGGGTGTGGGCGCAAGATTTTGCAAAATTTTGCAGAATCCTTCGCGTTGACCCGGGCTTGGGCGCAGGATCTTGCAGGATTATGCAAGGCCTGACTGACCCGGGTCTGGATCGACCCGGGTCATAAGATCCCCGACAAAGGTGCGGCCCGCGAGTCAGGACCCCGACAGAGCTTTCTCAGGCCAAGTCCCCCCAATCAGTAGTCATGCGACAGTGCCGGCGAATGTCTAGTGACCAGTTGAGTCGGCGATGGGTAGTCGTTCGAGTTTTTGAGTGCGTCGTGTGTTCCCGTGACTACCGAAGGGCGGGTTCGTCCTGTCAACGTCTGAGGTTCTGACAGGGCCGTTCCCTGGGCGGCGGGCGGCGCGGGGCAAAGGGGATGGGCTCTCGGCGCCAGGATCACCACGCGTGAATCCCTCAACCCAGGATGCTCAAGGTTCCTCGGCAGCGTTTGCGCATGCCCACATCTCTCCTGCTCATCCGCGCCAGCTGCCCCGAACAAGGGCACGGGGAAAATACTTGCAACAGTAAGTGTGGTCACTTTCTGTCGCTCGATCAATCATCCCCCCCCAATTCGGCGACACTATATCGCTTTTCGCTCAGTGGAAGTGATATCCCGCCCCTTGGCCCCTGAGCGCGGGATCCCACCATGATCCGAACAGGATCCCAATAAGACCCCAATCGGATTCCAGTAACGCCCAAGAGGATCGCAACGTGAGCCCAGTGAAATCCCAATGGATTCTAATCGGATTCATATGGGGTGTACAGAGGATCCCAGTAGGATCGCAGCCCAGTAGGACTTCACCATGCGACTCCCGTATAGGAGCCCACCATGGGACCCCCCTCCCTCGACAGCATAATTTATCGATAATGTTGTTGGTGCTAGAAGTATTCTTCGGCGGTCCACCCCCCTGGGAATATATTGATTGATTCGAGTGCTACTTGTAACGCCCCAGGGGATCGATCATCTGGGTGCAAGGTGAGAACTCAAAGTCTTACATGAGACTGGCCACCTGGACTTGAAGTTCTTTCTGATACTGTCGAGAAGGACCGGTGCTGGGCGTGCAGCTTATGAATGTAAGATCGAGATCTCGAGATCGGATCGGGGGGAGGTTAGCTGCATGTTCTTTGTACGCGTTGCATGCTCTTCGTGCATCCCGGGGATGGGCAGTTACCCCGAAGGATGGCCCTCCTGTCCTGGCGGAGGGCCTCGTGCTCTTGAGAGGATGTCCTTCTGCCCTGGGTCCCGGCCGTGCTTGCGCGGCCCGCGTCTCCCCTCCTCCGCGCCTGTCCTCCTCCGCGCTTGCCCTCCTCCGCGCCTCCTCCTCCGCGCCTCCTCCTCCGCGCCTCCTCCTCCTCCTCCTCCTCCTCCTCCTCCTCCTCCTCCTCCTCCTCCTCCTCCTCCCCTTCCTCCCCCTCCTCCCCCTCCTCTCCTCCTCCTCCTCCCCTCCTCCTCCTCCTTCTCAACCTCCTCCTCCTCCTCCTCCTCCTCCTCCTTCTCCTCCTCCTCCTCCCTCCTCCTCCTCCTCCTCCTCCTCCTCCTCCTCCTCCTCCTATTCCTCCCCCTCCTGCAGCGATCCCGCCTGGTCAGAATCCGACCGCGCATCGCGCCCGTCACCGCCGCGACATACCAAGGGTCGCTTCTGAAGGGCATCGCCTTTCCCTAAGGCCGATAGTTCCCCAAGCGGCGCTTGTACGTCGGAGTCCTTCCTCTGGATGTCACCATAAGAAGGGTGGTGGTGTGATTTTTGGCGGGGCTGATTTGAGCTGTCTTGGAGGATTCCAGTGGGGTCTAGGCAAAAGGCCCCCCTTGCTACGTTCGAATATCTGTTCTCACCCAAGGAGTTGCTTGGGTCCGTCGAGGTTTCGCCGCGTCGCCGCCCACAGCATTGCATCGCGTAGTTTTCGCCACATGGCTCACACGTCCACGGTGCAGTGCCTCCCTGTCTGAGGTCCGCGCTGGCCAGCTTGAGGATCATCTCGGCTTCCTGAATGGGGGCATCCCTGAGGTTCACCATCGCCTCCTGCTGGCCGGCCTTCGTGGGTACAGGGACAAGCTCGAGAATGCCGACTACACGTATGAGTGACCTTTCGCCGGAGTGACCTTTGGTGCGGGCCCGATGGGGCCCCCCGATCGCTGAACTCGATGAGGTATTGGCGTCTGGCGCGCCTGTCTGTGGTCCCCCCGCGGCCCCCGAGGAGCCGCGCACCAAGGGTCGCTAACTTGCCCAGGGCCACTCTTTGCGTGCCGCCGAGAATGGTTGAGCTCGTGTCCTCGGATCGAGCCCCAGTGTGCGTCCTGCCTCCCATCGGCCCCTCTCCCCAGGGCTGGCCTCGCGGCCGGGAGGCGCGCTCCGACGGGCCCCCCGGGGGGGGGCCTCGATGGGGACGGACGGCCCCCCCGCGGGCCGCAGCCAGCCCACGAGCAGCTGCCGGCCAAGCTCTGCTCGAGACGCTGCAGGCCTGCGGGAGGGATTACTGCAGCATCGTTGATGGGTCTTGGGTTTGCACTGGTCTTGTGGAGGACGATCAATGGAGAGGAAGCATGTTGCCAAATACGTTCCAGGTGTCTAACACATGTGTTAAACATGGCTCAAACATGTGAGCAATGTGTTCAAAACATGTTTAGAGCATGTTTCTACATTTCAAACACATTTGAAATTCAATGATCGGACTGTTTGGGTGTCCATTGTCGTGGCATCCGCAACACTGGTCCTCCTCCTCCTCCTTCTCCTCCGACGGCACGCACGGGTCTCTCCCGCGCCCAACGCACTGCGATCGGGAGCCGGCCGAGCATTTCTTTTGGGTGGAGGGCAGAGGGCGAAATCTGAAATGCCGTCTCGATGGTTTTCCGAGGCTTGAATGCGCAATAGGTGAACCGCAAGACGGATTGGTTATTGAGGCGCAAGTTCCCATATGGATTTCACTCTGAGCCCTCCTCCAACCGAAGAGATGCTCAGCTGGGGCTCTCTGGAGGCGTCCAGAGGCCCAGACTCGGAAGGCCCAGGGCAAATCTTGAGCCCCTTGTGATCACGCGGTGGCGCGGCGTCATGGGAAGCCTGTATAGGCCCGCCAGAGAATGCTCTGCGAACCTCTCTTGTGGTTTGCACGAGATGTTCTTAGAACGCTTCTGGCTGAGACCGTCTCGTTTTAGTACGTCGATTTTGTGTTTCAAGAACATTGTTGTTGGCATTGTTGAATTCTCACTTTTGAAGAATAATTATTGTTGACCCCCCATCACCGGTACAGATTGTTTTTTCTCAATCAAAGTGAACCCCTCGACGTTCGCACCCTTTTTCTTTGTCAGGGAAAGTCTTGATGCTCAAACTGTGCCCCTGGCCCCCCGGACCACAACAACAACAACAACAACAACAACAACAACGGCTCCTGCCTGAGACTTCCTCCAAATTTACTCAGGACCCCCCCTCCAGTCTGAGACGTCCTCCCAATTTACTCAGGAACGGCGCTCCAGCTTGAGACTTCCTCACAATTTAGTCCGGGTCAAACTGCGTTGTTGCTCCCCCGGACTACAACAACAAAGGCTCCCGCCTGAGAAGTTTTGTCTTTTCCCTTTCGTTTCCCTGTTTAGGGGCTTCGCCCAGGAAGGAATATAACCCCCCAAGAGGGGGTACGATCGAAGACGCAGAGGGCGTGTATCCAGGGTTTGGGATATGCATCGTGAATGACACGCGGGCCGTTAGGAGCGAACAGTCTTGTAATGATTGTTGTTGTTGCTGCTGTTGAGCTCTCATTCTTGAAGAATAATTATTGTTGATCCCCCCACCGGTGCACATTGTTTTTTTCAATTGAAGTGACCCCCCCGGGGCTCGCACTTTGTTTTTTGTCAAGGAGAGCCTTCCTGCTCAAACTGGCCCCCTGGCCCCCGGGTTACAACAACAACGGCTCCCGCCTGAGACTTCCTCATCATTTAGCCAGGACCCCCGCTCCCGCCCGAGACTTCCTCGCATTTTATTCAAGACTCGCGGTCTCGCTTGGGACTCTCTTACGATGTATTCAGGAATCGCTCTTCCTGCGCTCTGGAGTCGTGCTCTCGCTGGAGACTTGCTTGCAATTTACTGAAGAATAGCGCCCTTGCGTTGGAATATCTTGCAATTTACTCCAGCGCCGCGCTCCCGACACCCAGGCACCCAGGAGTCGCGCTCACGCTTAGGATACCTAGGAATCGGGATCTCGCTGCCTTTCGTGGCCCCGTTGCAGCCCTTCGTGGCCCCCTCGCTGTGTTTCGTGGCCCCGTTGCAGCCCTTCGTGGCCGCCTCGCTTTGTTTCGTGGCCCCGTTGCAGCCCCTCGTGGCCTCCTCGTTGCCCTTCGTGGCCCCGTTGCAGCCCTTCGTGGCCCCCTCCCTTTGTTTCGTGGCCCCGTTGCAGCCCTTCGTGGCCCTTTCGCTGCCCCTCGTGGCCCCGTTGCAGCCCTTCGTGGCCCCCTCGCTGCCCTTCGTGGCCCCGTTGCAGCCCTTCGTGGCCCCCTTGCTTTGTTTCGTGGCCCCATATATGTATGCCCTTCGTGGCCCCCGCTCGTTCGCGCCCGTGGTGGCCCCATATGCATGCCCTTCGTGGCCCCGCTGTCGCCCTTCGTGGCCCCCTCGCTGCCCTTCGTGTCCCCGTTGCTGCCCTCAGTGGCCCCGTCCGTACCCTCCGCGGCCCAACATACGTATGCCCTTCGTGGCCCCCGCTCGTTCGCGCCCGTTGTGGCCCCATGTGCATGCCCTTCGTGGCCCCGCTGTCGCCGTTTGTGGCCCCCTCACTGTCCTACGTGGCCCAGGTGCTACCCTCAGTGGCCCCATCGTTGCCTTCTGTGGCCCCGCATTATCTGCCCTTCGTGGCCCACGCTCGTTCGCGCTCTTCGTGGCCCCATACGCATTCCCTTCGTGTCCCCGCTGTCGCCCTTCGTGGCCTACTTCGTGTCCTTCGTGGCTCTGCTGTCGTTCTCTCTCGCTCTCGCTTTCGCTCGTCGTCGTCGTCGCCGTCGGCGTCGTCGTCGTCGTCGTCGTCGTCGTCGTCGTCGTCGTCGTCGTCGTCGTCGTCGTCGTGGTCGGTCCCCTGTCCGTCCCTCTTGGGGTCGGGTCGACGGTCCGCGGCCGCCCCGCCGATCAGCGCTGCCGCTGGCCAGGCCGACGGTCCGCGGCCGCCCCGCCGCTTGCCGGGGCCCGGCCTGCAGGGAAAAAAGGTATACCCCCCAAAAGGGGTTCGATCGAAGACGAAAAGGGCGGGTATCGAGGGTTTGGGAAATTCGCGTTATTCGACACTCGAGCAGATAAGGGCGAACAGTCTTAAAATGATTGTTGCTGTTGTTGGTGTTGCTGCTGCTGTTGTTGTTGTTGCTGTTGTTGTTATATGAACTGTTTGTTAAAAGAAAAAGTCGCGGTAGGCCTATAGGAAGGCCAGGGCGGACGGTCCCTTCTCGAGGTGAGGTTTCGCAGCGGCCACGGTTCCGGCCACGGAGCTCTGAAAAACACGGCCGTCGGAGTGGGCCTTGATGTCTCCTCTCCCACAGGGAGGGGTACACGTTCTTCATTTCTAAGTATTCGAAATTTCTTTGATTTTTTTTTGGGGGCAAGATCCTGTCATTTCTAATTGTTCTATCCTGGGCCTCTTCCTGGACACTAGGGGGCCAGGAACAATTAGAAACGAGCAGAATTTGAAATGAGCACGATTGGAAATGAACGACGTGTACGGTTGGACTCCCCTGACCACAGAGGCCCCAAAGCGTCCAGGAATCTCGGCCCCAGGCCTTCGGGGCGCCAGGGGAGGACCGGGAGGAGGAGGAGGAGCAGGTGGAGGGGTGCTGCACTCCTCCGAAGTTGCAATGCCGTCCCAGATCCTCCTCCCCTCACGTCCCCGCATGCCCCCCGCGAGTCTTCAGGTGACCCGAATATAGAAATGCCCTGAAACTTCCTTCATCGCCATCGAGGTTCGATGGTAAAACGTAAGCAGGCGTCGTAGCCACTAGCAGCGCAGGCTGTCTGATCTCCCAGGGCTTGCGGGTTGTACATGACCCCCCATGGCCGGAGTCCACTCCCGCTTGTGACGAACCGATTCGGGATGAAGAGTTGGTCTTCGAGACAGCCAGTGCAGCCCCCCAGGATCCAGGACCCATTTCCCTCATGAGACCTGTTACACCTGGCAACATGAGCAGTGACAGCATGAAGCAGCAAAGTAAGATATGAACGCCAAATGAGGTGTTGCTATCTTGCTCGTGTGAAGGCGAGGAGGAGAAGGATAATGGCTATACGGAGGAGGACGAGGAGGAGGAGGAGGAGGAGGAGGAGGAGGAGGAGGAGGAGGAGGAGGAGGAGGGGTTGTACGGCTTCAGGATCAACCAAATCAGCTGTGAGCAGCAGCAGCAGGAGGAACGCGGGGGCTCGGGGAAAGAACACTGGGGGACCAAGGGGGGAATCATACCAGCATTGATGGCCGTTGTCGCACATAGATCTGTAAAAATGAAGATAGAGAGGTAACGATACCAATTAGCACACACACACACGCACCTATACCTACACCGATTTATCCCCGTGCACGAGGCCCGGGCGCTCGGGGCCCGGGGCCCGAGCGCGCATGGGAGGACCAGGGTTTCCCAAACCGTTCCCAGAGCACCCTGGAGCGGCCCTGGAGCTCCCAGACTGCCCCAGAGAGCTCCCAGAAGCCCTCAGGGCTTTGGACAAGCCCCTCCAAGACAGCCCGGATAGTCCCAACGTGGCCCAAGATGGGTTCGAGACCCACATCCCTGACTTCATTGGTTTTTTGTATGTTTTTCGGTGTCTCGCGTTTTCGACCTTCCGACGCCCCACGACGGCCCACGATGCCCCCATTACCGCCCCAAGACCGCCGACGAGGCCCCCAAAGAGCCCCAAGACAACCCCAGGGAGCCCGAAAATTGCCCGGGAGGAGCCTCAGACGGCCCAAGAACGCCCCAGGACAGGCCCGAGCTGGGCCACAGAGCGGCAGCGGGAGGCCCCAAGGCGCTCCAAGACGGCCTTGATGGCCCCAACGTGGCCCTAGATGGGCCCAACACGTCCAATACACAGCCCAAGAGCCCTCCAAGAGGCCCCCGAAAGCGCTCCGAGAGGCGTCCGGAAAGAGCCCGAATACGCCCATATCCTTGAGTTTCGGTTGCGTTCTGCAATGTTTTCCCTTTCTCGCGCTCTCGAGCTTCCAACGCTCCAAGACTGCCGAAGACGCCCCGAAGATCGTCCCAAGACCGCCGAAGAAGCCCCGAAAAGAGAAGCAAGACGGCCCAGGAGAGTCTGAAGACTGCCCAAGAGCAGCCCGAGACTGCTCAAGAGAATCCCAGGAGAGGCACAAGATGAGCCCCAGAGCGGGAGCGGGAGGCCCCAAGGAGCTCCAGCACGGCCCAGATGATCCCGCCGTGGCCCAAGAGGAGCTCAAGACGGCAAACACGCAGCCCAAGAGGCCTCCAAGAGGGCTCAAGAGAGCTCCGAGAGACGTCCCGAGAGAGCCCAAAAAGGCCCAAATCATTGAGACGCACTGGTTTGTTCAATGTTTTTCGCTTTCTCGCGTTCTCGAGCTTCCAAAGCTCCAAGACGGCAGAAAACGCCCCCAAGACCGCCCCCATGTGCGCCGAAGAAGCACACAAAAGACCCCCAAGACGGCCCCAGGGAGCCCGACAATTGCCCAGGAGGAGCCCCAGACGGCCAGAGAGCCCCAGGACAGGCCCGAGCTGGGCCACAGAGCTGGAGCGGGAGACACCAAGGCGCTCCAAGACGGCCCAGATGGCCCGGGACTCCCCCTTCCGTCCCTCCTTCCCCTCCGCACCCTCCCCTTGCCTCCAGTCCCTCCTCTCTCTTATTCCTCCCATAACCCCTTAGCTTTCGTGCTCCTCCCTCCTCTCCTGGGACGGCCCCGCCAGAGCGCCAGGCAGGTCCCGCCAGAGCGAGCGGGGCATCGCTGTACCCTCTCATTTCACAAGTTGCTTTCTCCCTCCCACCCCTCAAGGGCGGCCCTAGCAGAGGGAGAGCGTTCTGACTACGCGTGTGTGTTGGTCGATGGCAGGCCCCACCACGCTGGAAATCGTCGTTGTGGCCACAGTGGGGGGTAAAGCGACACCCGCGGCTCACCTGCGACTAGAACCTAATAAGCGCGCGTAGCGCGCGTTGTTCTTGCACACATCTCTCTCTCTCTCTATATATATATATATATGTAGATGCATACATGTATACATATACATATATATATATATACACACAAAGAGGGACACAGAAACGACAGAAGCGATATAGAGAGAGGGAGGGAGGGAGAGAGAGAGAGAGAGAGGGAGAGACACAGGGAGAGAACGAGAGAGAGAGAGAGACAACAGTGAAAGATAAGGGGAACCGACGAGTCGCAAGCTTCGCTTGAAAGGTCAAGCATCTGCTCGTTCCTTTGATCATCGATCCTGTCTGGCCGCTCAAATCTGAGGGCAGCTTGACATTTGGGCGGTCTTGCCCCGCCCCGCTGCGTCCCCCCTTGCGGACGCTCGTGCGGATACACCTGCACGGACACGAGAGGCCACACTCCATGATCGGGCGGCACGGCCGCTCTGCACAGTCTTCTCGCGGGGAGCAGCCCTGTGAGCTGGTGAAGCTTGCCAATTCGAAGCTCTTTCCTGCCCTCTGCTCGACACGTTCTCGGGTTGTGCCCCGCTTGCCCTCCTGCGGGCGCTGCGGGCGATGACAGTTTACCTGCGTTAGTGGGGTCGTAGCGGTGGGACCTCAGCTGCCTTTCATCTCCATCTCCCCTCACTCACAAACTCACCCCCCTCGCTCCTCCCGCTTCCCCCTTCTCCCTCCTCCAATTTCCCCCCCTCTCCTCTCACCTCCCCCATTCCCTCTCCCACCCTTCTCTTCTCTCTCCTCCGCTTGTCCTCCTGCTCCTCCTGCTCCTTCAGTCCAGTTCCCGCTCCTGCTATTCATTCTCGTCCTTCTCCTTCCTCTTTCTCCTGATAATCCCTACGTTACCGATGGCGCGGAACACGATAGGGGTCTTTGGGGGCGTCCCAGGTCCCTTTGGCAAGCGAACGCGAATACGGGGAGCATCAGCGCAATGGGAGGGGATGGGTCGTACGGTCGGAAGGAGGTATAAGGTCGAGGTCAGTTCAGGGAGGGTACCCTACTGTTCTTCGTGCTCGTTGGATGTTCTTGTGCATCCTGGAGGAGGACGCCCTCGAGTGTTTGTCAGTTTGGCCGGCGGAGGGTCCCGTGTTCTGGAAGGATGTTCATTTGTCCTGGGTCCGCCTGTAGGAATAGGATGTCAGACGTGGCGCGAGCCCACTTGGCTTGCACTTCCCCCTCTCCCTCCTCCACATTTGAAGAAGCTGAAGATTATTACCCTCTCACCCCCGACTATATGCAGAGAGCGTCCTGAGAGTAGCCGCCCTCCCTTCGCGAACTGTGTTTTACACATGTTATGTGCGGGCGCGCATGTCGTATGTGTCTTCTCGATTCGATCGGCCGTGCTCCTTCCACAATGTCTCGCAGGTCTCACCGGTCCCATAGCAGGCCCCACAGGTCCCAGATGCTCCACTGGTCCCAAAAGTGTCGTAGGTCTTACAGGCTTGACAGGCCACAGAGGTCCCCCAGGTCGCACAGGTCCCACAAGTTTCCCTTTTCCGACTGCGCATTACACAATAGGGGTCTTGTGTGGAGTTCCATGTCGGCTACGACACGCGTCCGCGGATAGAGATGAGATCAGCGCAGTGGGAAGGGATGGGGGAAGGAGTAGGCTGTCAGATGTGGAGCGAGCGCACCCAGCTTGCACTTCCCCCCTCTCCTCCCACCTCCCCCCCTCCTCCCCCCCTCTCCTCTCTCCACCCCCTCCCCTCCCTCCCCCTCCCCATCTCCTCCTTCCTCCCCCTCCTCCCCTCTCCTCCCCCCCCCCCCACCTCCCTCCTCGCCCTCTTCCGTCTGCCCATCCTCCCTCTCCATCCCCCCCCCCGTCTGTCTGCCCTCCTTCTGCCCCGCTCCCTGCCTGCCCCTCCCACCCCCGTCTCGCTCGCCCGTCCTGCCCGAGGCGTCCCCGCTCCCTCCTCCTCTGCTCGGGCGCGACGGCGACGAGGACGACGACAGCGCCCGATGACGTCGACGAAGGCGCGACGGTGAGGCGGAAGGACAGGGGCGCCCTCGAGGGCGCGAAGTCATTCGCGCTTCGCGGCTCGGCTCCGATTCCTGCTCATCTACCTGCTCTCCCCTGGGGGGCGGCGCGAGAGCGCGAAGTTCTTCGCTCTCTCGCGCTTCGCGCAGCGCGGAGCGCGAAGTTCGGCGCCTTTGTAAAGACGACGGGGCTGCGGCTGCTTGCGGGAGTGATGTCAAAGGCAGTGCGGGCCACCTGCTTTGAATAGAGGCAGGCCACCTCCCCCTCGGGGGCCTCGGGGAAGGACCTGCGACCCCCCCCGCTTGGGCGCCCCCCACTTGGAGGCCCCCGACCCCCGTTCGATCTACCTGCTCCTCACTGCCTGACCACCGACCCCCTCTCGGCAGCCCTGCTTGCACGGCGAGCGACGCGGCTGCACGCGCGCCTCCCCCTTCCTCCACCATCCGAGGCGGGGGGCCCTCCCTAACCACCGCCTGTGGGATCGGTCTTCGAGGGCCCTGGCAGGTTGTGGACACGGAGGAGGAGGAGGAGGAGGAGGAGGAGGAGGAGGAGGAGGAGGAGGAGGAGGGGGAGGGGGAGGAGGAGGGGGAGGGGGATGGGGGAGGAGGAGGAGGGAGGAGGAGAGGAGGAGGGGAGGAGGAGGAGGAGGAGGAGGAGGAGGGTTTTTCTTGCCACCGACGACGCAGAGCGGCTCTGAGCGGGCGTGGCCAGCACGAGCACCACGGAGGCGCCGAGGAAGACCCGGAGGACCTTGCGGCAAATACGCTGCACAACGCCCCCATCAACGCAATGCTCGCGAGGCACACCCCTTGCATAGCGCATGTCGGTGATAGTCCCGCGGCCTGCATGAAGCCGCACACCACCAGTGGACCAGCACAACGATGACGAACCGGCTGACCAGAGCAAACAATACGCAGGAACCCCGCGACCCGCCCAGTACTTGCAGCCCAGTGACAGTACCGATGATGAAGCCGCACACCACCAGTGGACCAGCACAACGATGACGAACCGGCTGACCAGAGCAAACAATACGCAGGAACCCCGCGACCCGCCCAGTACTTGCAGCCCAGTGACAGTACCGATGAGCATCCGTGGGTAGAAGGTGTCACCCAATCACCACGCAAAACGCTAGCACACTGTAGATACCCATCAGAAGTGAGTGCGATGAATTTAGAACATCTCACAAAGGAAGAGGAGGAGGAGGAGGAGGAGGAGGAGGAGGAGGAGGAGGAGGAGGAGGAGGAGCGACTCGTTCTTCCAATATTGGCGCTTCCTGGACATCTGCCTCGCCTCTGGGGGGGCCCCTCCTCGGGCCCCGGTGCCAGCAAGCATGGGTCTGGGACGCCAAGCTACCCCCAGGGAACGGGGTCGGGAGCCCTGGGGCCGCGGATTGAAGAGATCACATCGGAGGATGCTTGGGGGAGAGGAGGAGGAGGAGGAGGAGGAGGAGGAGGAGGAGGAGGAGGAGGAGGAGGAGGAGGAGGAGGAGGAGGAGGAGGAGGAGGAGGAGGAGGAGGAGGAGGAGGAGGAGGCGGAGGAGGAGGAGGAGGAGGAGGAGGAGGAGGAGGAGGAGGGGAGGAGGAGGAGGAGGAGGAGGAGGAGGAGGAGGAGGGAGGAGGGGGAGGGGGAGGGGGAGAGAGGAGGAGGAGGAGGAGGAGGAGGAGGAGGAGGGAGGAGGAGGAGGAGGAGGAGGAGGAGGAGGAGGAGGAGGAGGAGGAGGAGGAGGAGGAGGGAGGAGGAGGAGGAGGAGGAGGAGGAGGAGGGAGGAGGAGGAGGAGGAGGAGGAGGAGGAGGAGGAGGAGGAGGAGGAGGAGGAGGAGGAGGAGGAGGAGGAGGAGGAGGAAGGGGAGGAGGAGGAGGGGAGGAAGGGGAGGAGGAGGAGGAGGAGGAGGAGGAGGAGGAGGAGGAGGAGGGGCAGGAGGAGGAAGGGTTTGGAAGGGGAGGAGGAGGACGGGTCGCCTAAGCCCTTCGGAGAAACACTCCAGCCCTGCTGGGGGGGGGTGAGAAAACAGAAGGACCACTTTATCGGAGGATGCTTGGGGGTGCATTCGGGCCACCTGGGGCCAAACTGGACCCATGTCCACCGCCCGCCGGTTCGGTTATACACCACGGGGTCCTTGTATGTCCTCGTTGCTCTGTCCCTACGTAGAGTGCATGAGTATGCTCGGAAACTGGAACGTATACATTGCCAGTGTCGGGCTGTTTTTCAATCCCCGGATTTTTTAAGGGTCGGGGACGACGTCGGGGTGGTGTGGTGTATACTTGTTTCCCTGTTTTCCCGGGGAAACAACACAACATGTATACACCAGGATCCCGTATACACCAGGATCCGCTTTCCTGTGCGAATGTCAATGCGGGGCCGGAAAAACGTCGGCGTATAGAGTTCGGCTCCTCATATGCGCCAGCGTCTGTTCGTCGATGAGAGAGCGCCGGGGCAGCGCCGAGGCCGAGCCAGCAAGATGGCACGGGAGGCTCCCGAGAGCTGCCGCCGAACGCTGGGGGGCCCTGGGGCGTCGGGTTCCCCCAGGCGGCGCACGCGGACAGAGCCCCGCCTCGCGCAGCAGCAGCGGGGGGTGCAGGCAGGCCGGGCGCCGGAGGGAGAGGGCGGGCATCCCTCAAGCAGTGGCGAAGCGTCCTGGCGCGCCTATAGGCCTACCAAACAATGTTCTAAGAACCCTGTGTGGTTTCCACGAAAGGTTCTTAGAGCATTTCTGGCGGAGGCTGTCTTGGTTTAACACATCGGGTCGATGTTCTAGGAACGTTGCTTTTGCAGGCCAGCCACAACTGGGGGAGCTGTGGTCCTTACCCCCCTGGAGGACCCATCGATTTCGACACCCCTCTCGAGAGATCGTCGATGCGATGGGTTCCCCCAGGGGGGTAAGGACCACAGCTCCCCCAGTTATGGCTGGTCGGTTTTGTTCTTAGAACATTCTGGGGTTCTAAGAGAATTCCGTGGTAGGACTATAGGAATGCCGGGACGGTCGGTCCCTGCTCAAATCCCCTTGCGGGGGGCCTCCGACGCTCTCGAGGCTCGGGGCAGATCGGAGGAAAGCCTGCCAGAGACAGTTGTTTACAATCCCCTGGCGACTGCCCCGACCCCCTTCTGGTCATGACCAGAATCGTGACGGGAGGTTCTTCGCTACTTCTTGCCTCGACGCAGCATGGACAGAAAGGTGCCAGGGAATGGGTCGAGACCCCTGGTGTTTACGTTTTGAAAAAATACCCCAGTGCGACCCTACCTAGAAGTTGGAGCCCCTAGGAAAACAGCATTAGTTGCTATGCCATGCCATGCTATGCTGTGCTATGACATGCTATGCGATGCTATGCTATGCTATGCTATGCTATGCTATGCTGCGCTATGCTATGCTATGCTATGCTATCGAGGCTAGCTCGGCATCTGTCGCACATTGTTTTTGCTGTGCCTTTCCTTTGCTTTGCTTTTGCTTTTACGTTGCTTTGCTTCGCGTTTCTTGTGCTTTGCTTTGCTGTCGCTGCTGTTGCTTTGTCTTTGCTTTGCTGCTGTGCTATGCTCTGCTATGCTCTGCTATGCGGCGCTGTGCTATGCTGTGCTGTGCTGTGCTGTGCTATGCTATTATATGCTACGCTATGCTATGCTATGATATGCTGTGCTGCGCTATGCTGTGCTACGCTCTGCTATGCTGTGCTCTGCTCTGCTATGCTAAAGCTCAGCGAAACTGAGATGAATATAAGCTAAGCTAAGATACACCTGATCTAAGATGAAGCTAGGCTAAGCTAATATGAAATCAGATAAGCTAAGGTGAGATAAGCAACGCTAAGCGAAGGGGACGTAACTGGGGGAACCGCGGGGCGGATCCTGGGGGAACCGCCCGGGGCGTGTTCCACTGCCCAGCCTTTTTAAGCTAACACAGTAAGAACCCTTCTAGGCAGAGCCTAGGTAGGGAAATCTGGCGTCGGAGGTCTGGGCACGGGCGTGACCAGAGGGGGGAGGGGGGAGGGGGCGGGTAACGTCACGACTCGCGCCGGCGCCGTCCGGGCACGCTTGGGAGTGGTTCCTGCCCAGACGGCGCCAGCGCGAAGCGTGACGTGACTGGGGGTGTCCACTCTTGCGCGCAGTCGAGGGGGGAGAGGGGCGGGTCGTGGGCGGGGCCACTTGCGGGCGTGGTCGCGAACAAGACAGAGCGGGCTCCAATCAACTTCGCTGCCTCGTGGGCCCCTCTCGGCGGCCCCTCTTTGGCCGCGGCCAACCAGATCGGTCGCGACCCCTCGGGCTCAAAGCTCTGGGATCGGAGCGGCCGCGACCGATCGGTCGCGAGTCAGTCGCGGATCGAGCGCGGGTCGATCGCGGATCGGTCGCGATCGATCGGTGGTGACCCATTTGGCGGCGGATCCGTCGCAGCCGAGCGCGAACGAAACAGTCTGGGATCGGAGGATCTTGGTCCCAGGCACGTGCGAGGTGGGCCTCGAGGGCCCGCGCCGGGCCCCTGCAGACATCCGAGGACGGCCCGCGTCGAGAAGTGGGTCCCTTGGGGCTGAGAGGTCTGGGTCCGCAGATTTGGATCGATGCGGACATCGAGGCAGCACATAGTTGGATTGATGCGCGAGGATTAGCGACGGGTCCCGTTCCCCTATGACATCAGTGCGCTCTGTCACCACATCGGGTGGCATTGGCCTCATCTTTCCGTCGTGCCTTGCCCCATCCGTGGATCTGGCGCTTGCGATCTGTGGATCTGGCGCCCATGCGCCTGATCCACGCATCCCTAGTCCATGTTAGCGTGTGCCCAGGGACGGGAGGCTGCGGACCAGACCCCCGCTCGCCTGCGCCGCCGCTCTGGGCGAAGCACACCCCCAGGGGGGACCTTGACCGAGGAGCCACGAGCCAAGGAGCCCAAGACCAACGAGTTCGGGCAAGGCCCTGCGAGCCCACGAGACCAAGAAGCCCCCCTCCCCCAAACGGAGCCCCCAGGCAGGGAAACGTTATGTTCCGAGCAGCCCCAGTCAGAAAAGCGGCAGACGGCTGGCCTCTCTGGACCCAGAACTGCGCGAAGCCGCATGTGCATCGCCCGCGATCCCGTCAAGGACTGCATCCCAGGCTATCCTCCTCCTCCTCCTCCTTTCTCCTCCTCCTTTCTCCTCCTCCTCCTCCTCCTCCTCCTCCTCCTCCTCCTCCTCATCGCCCGTGATCCCGTCAAGGACTGCATCCCAGGCGTAGCGGAACGCCGAGGCACCCAGAATTCAGGGCCAAGAGGCCAAGACCCTAGAACCAAGGAGCCGAGACCAGGGAACCAAGCGCGCCCGCATATGAGCAGAGAAGCCGAGGAGCCGACCGAGACCGGTGCAGGGAACCAGGAGACCAAGGCTGAGGCCATGGTCACGGAACCCCCGGGGAAGCCCCAGGGCACCCCGGGGAAGCCTGCGACGACCGGGCCTGGCACCCGCCCTTTTCCTGCACAAGCAGAAAAGAAACGCCTTTCGGGCGGGTGGCAGCGGCTGGGAAAGGTGGGTTGCCTCAATCAATGGGAGGGGTGGAGGCAAAAAGGGCCCTATAAAGTGGCCCTGCTGTTTTCCCACCCCCCTAGTAGGGCTGGAGTGTTTCTCCGAAGGGCTTTGGCGACCCGTCCTCCTCCTCTCTCCTCCTCCCCCTCCTCCTCCTGCCCGTCCTCTTCTCCCCTTCATCCTCCTCCTCCTCCTCCTCCTCCTCCTCCTCCTCCTTTATCCTCCTCCTCCTCCTCCTCCTCCTCCTCCTTTCTCCTCCTCCTCCTCCTCCTCCTCCTTCTCCTCCTCCTCCTCCTCCTCCTCCTCCTCGGGTCGCCTACGGCCCCGGGGGCACCCGTGCACCTCGCAGCGCATGCGCCCGAGGGTCTCGCCCCTCGGCCGGCCTGCTGCCCCCGCGGCTCCCCCGTCCGGGCCGCCCCGGCCCTCCCTCGCCGAGGCGCCCCCCGCTGGGAGACACGGTCCCCAGCAGGGCGGCGCTCGGCGGCGATGTTCCGGGCACAGCGGGGAGCCGCAACCGCAGCCAAGGGGAGGAAGAGGCACCGTTGCTGCCACCCTCGCCTCGTGTTCTCTTTTGGGGGCCTCCCGGGAGGCCCTCGTCGCCACCGCTGGATTCGCCTCGGAATGCTGGTCAGATCACACCCCGCAGGAGAGGTCTTTTGGTTTCCCCATTCAGTGGATTTTTCGGGAGGGCCCCTCGGCACGAGCACCCTTGAGGTGGCTGTGGTCGACTTGGCCGTCCTGGGGCGCCACCTCGACCACAACCGACACGAGAGCTGGCTCCGGTGTCCCGACTTTGCTTGGCATGCGCAGTATATTTCCCCGGGTGTGTGCTCGATGTGGTTGTGGTCGCTTGCTGTCCCCGCAAGAGGCCCCGCACAGGAAGTCGAGAAGGATGAGAAGGAGGAGAAGGAGGAGGAGGAGGTGGTGGAAGAATAGGAGGAGGAGGAGGAGGAGGAGGAGGAGGAGGAGGAGGAGGAGGAGGAGGAGGGAGGAAGGGAGGGGGAGGGGGAGGGGGAGGGGGAGGGGGAGGGGGAGGGGGAGGGGGAGGAGGAGAGGAGGAGGAGGAGGAGGAGGAGGAGGAGGAGGAGGAGGAGGAGGAGGAGGAGGAGTGGAAGAGGAGGAGGAGGAGGAGAAGTGGAAGAATAGGAGGAGGATCAGAGGGGGAAGGGGTACCAGGACCGCTGCCCTTCCTCGCTTTCACCTTTGGGGGGCTTCCTTCGCCAGGCCTGGATTCGCCTCGACATTGTGGTCAGCACGCGCCCCGGGAGAGGCCTGAGGAGTAGCGGCATCTGTAGCTCATTGCCCCTTTCAGGAGGAGGAGGAGGAGGAGGGGGAGGAGGAGGAGGAGGAGGGGGAGGAGGAGGAGGAGGAGGAGCAGGTTCAGCGTAAACCCGAGTCTCATCAACGATGTTGGAATACACCCTCCCTCGACGCTCCCTCTTCATATGCCCCTTCCAAGGATTCATTTGAGGGAAGTGCCTCTGTGGGAGACAACCGTGCGAAATCCTGAAGTGCGCCAAAACACCATTCGCAGGACTTCAACGCAACGAATCAACTTGAGTGTTGCGTCTTGACGATCCTGAATCGATCCGGAACGCCATTCCTGGGCCTCCAACACCGTGAATCAACGTAACTGATGCTCCCTGACAGTCCTGACTTGTTCCCAAACATGTCTGGTACCTTAACCATGAGAGCCAGTGAAGTTCTGGCGAATTGCTGAAACGAATGTGCGCAGCTCTAAGGTGAGAGTCACATTCTGAAAACAAGCTGAGGGAGGGAGGGAGTGAGGAGGGGTGGAGGGAATAGGCCAGGAGGGGGGGGGGGTGCAAGGCGGCTCCAGCCCGCATCGCCGCGCAGCTCACGCAGCGGGCTCGCCGCGTTGGCGTGCAGGGCGAGCCAGACGCTCGCCGGTGGGAGCAACAGCGAGCTCCGGGCCCTCGGAGAGTGACGCGGCGGGTGCTGCCGAACTCGGGTGCTCCCGAAGTCGGATATAGCTAGGACCCATGGCACGGGGAGCTGCTTAGTAATTGGGCCCCGAAGGCCAAGCAGTTTTTCCGGAATCGCTTGGACCCCGTGTCTTTGAGATGACTGCAGTTCCGGTCAGTAGAATGGGGCGGGGTATCGCCCCCCAGTACACATCACTTCACCAGGTCCCACTACTTACACCCAGTCCGCCAACGCGCGATAAAGGTATCCCTGGCCCAAGGTGTCTCCAGTATTCCAGGGCCCTCAGGGCCTCCAAGGCACTCCTCACGAGTCCTAGAGGGTCCCAGCGCGATTCGATTCGGTATGCTTTCTGATGTCTAAGATGTGTATGCGTGAGGCTTGCCGAAGCATGCGGTCCTTGGAGAAAACACGAGGCCCAGATGGCCCCAGGGGCTCCAGAGTGGCGCAAGAAACTCGGGGCACCTTGGGCCAGAGATCGGCGGCGAGCGAGGGGGGGAAGGGAGAAGGAGAAGGCCTTCTCGGAAGGCGGCGGGACTTCTCAGAAGCTCTCGCGCTTTCCGAGAAGGTCTTGGGTCTTCAGGGAGGGCTTACTCTGTGTCCCTCAATAGTTCTGGGGGTACCCGTAGTCTGGGGAGGGTACCCGTAGTCTGGGGAGGGTACCTGTAGACCGGGGCAGGGTACCTGTAGTCTGGGGGAGGGATACCTGTAGTCCGGGGGGGTACCTGTAGTTTGGGGGGGCTCGTGTTCACGAGGTAATGCACGCGTGGTTCCACTCGTGCGGGTTGGGTACCTGTAGTCCAGAAAGGTACCTGTAGTCAGGGGAGGGGGGGACGGGGGCGGGGGGTACTTGTAGCCCGGAGGGGACGGGAACATGTGTAGTCGGGGAGAGGTACATGCAGTCGCGGGGGTACCTGTAGGCCGGGGGCCCAGGACTCTTGAGGGACACAGAGTATATATATAGATATGTATGCATGTATGTATGTAGGCATGTATGCATGTATGTATATATGCATGTATGTATGTATGTATGTATATATGTGTGTATGTATGTATGTATGTACATATATATGTGTATGTGTGTATGTATGTGTGTATGTTTGTATGTATGTGTATGTATGGATGTATGTATGTATGTATGTATGGATGGATGCATGGATGTATGTATGTATGTATGTATGTATGCATGTTTGTATGTAATGTAATGTAATGTATGCATGTATGCATGTATGTATGTATGTTTGTATGTATGTATGTATGTATGTACGTATGTATGTATGTATGTATGTATGCATGTATGTATGTATGTAATGTATGTATGTATGTATGTATGTATGTATGTATGTATGGATGGATGGATGGATGGATGTATGTATGTATGTATGTATGTATGTATGTATGTATGTATGTATGTGTGTGTATGTATGTATGTGTGTGTGTATGTATGTATGTATGTATGTATGTATGTATGTATGTATGTATGTATGTATGTATGTATATATATATATGTATATATAGGTATGCATATATATATATATATATAGAGATATAGAAATGTAGACCACTTCTCAGAAGGCCCCGGGGACTTCCGAGCCTTCTGAGAGGGCCCGCCCCTTCCCACTTCCTTCCTTCCTTCCCCCCCCCCCGGGCCCGCCGCCGAAGAGAGCGGCCCGCGGGCCGCCCCCGGAGAGAGAGGAGGCCTCGCCCCCGACGCAGCGCTTATTATAAAGGGGGCGGCCGCCGGTTTTCCTCGGCGCAGGGCCTGCGGCATGGCGGCGGAGGCGTGGACCCAGACCCCCTCGGGTCATGAAAAAATCACGACGGGAGGTTTTTCTATATTTTCGGCCTCCAGGTGCCTTTACCGGCCCTCGGGACCGTCAAAAAACGACTCGGGATGCAGAACCGGTCCCGGCGAATAGGTCCGGACCTTCTGGGGGTCGCGTAATGAAAAAATCATGACGTCGGGGGTCTGGGGAGCCAGGGCGGCTCCGCCGGCGGATACTAGCGTGCAAATGCCTTTCGACTTGCGTGATTTCCGCGCCCCCCCGAACGTGCAAGTCGTTTGCGGCCTGCTTCAGGCTCAGCCCCCCCCCCCCGTCCATGCAAGTGAACTTGCCAGAGTCTTTAAAAAAAGAACAGGCTCAAGAGGGTCCACTGGCGGACCACCGATCGCCCACTCCTCCGCGCCCCTCGGGGCCCGAGGCCCCCCACCCCGCCAAGGCACGCGAGGCCTCGTCCGCGGGGGCCCGTCGCCCTGCCGGCGACGTGTGCCGACTCTGGGCCAGCACGTCGCCCCGAGTCGGACCGTCCCGTGCCCCACACGGGCATTATATTCGAACCCTGTGGCCCAAGACGCCCCCCCGAACCCCCGACGGCGTGGCGACGGGGGGGGCGTGAGTGGACAGAAATATTCGAACCCCGAGGCACCGCCTCTGCTGAGATCAACACATCGATGTCGGGGGCGCGGGGGTGATTCAGAATCTCCCTCGAATGTGCGAGGGTTCGAATATTAATAGATTGTCCATCTACTGGAGGACCGAATCGTCAACAGCCATCCCCTTGCGTCCTGCAGCCGTCGAGGAAGAAGAAGGAGCTGCATGAGCACGAACTTCGTGGAGCTCCGCGCGGACTTCTGGGATCTGCGCTGGGCCCCCTCTCCAGCGCGCGGAGCGTCCCAGGGGCGGCGCCAGAGGCGCTGCCAGGGGAGCCCAGCGCAGATCCAGGGAGTCCGCGTGGAACTCCAACAGTTTATGCTCTTGCCGCTTGCCCCTCCTCCGATCCTCAGGAGGGGAAACAAATCACACAGACACGACGAATCGGCGATTCCAAGAAAGTATGGGAGAATATGGGAAGTGGGGGGGAAGAGAAAAACACAGAACATGTGGGAAAAGATGTGGGTGATATGTTTGTTTGTGTGTATTTCATTTGTGTGTCCCAGTTCCCCTCCTCCGATCCGCTCGCGGCCGCCCCTTACATCAGAAGGGCAGACCGGCAGCACGAAAGAGAGGGGCGCTCGGAGTGCCACGCGGCCTTCGTGGGTCGGCGCGGGGCACCCCCTGCCCCTCGGCGCCCGAGGCGCGTGAGGTGGTGGCGCCGGAGGCTGCGCCACGAGATGGCCAGCGCCGACCGGGGGGGGGGGCGCCGATCCCGAGGTCACCACCCACCAGACGACCCCAACCCAACCCGAAGGCTCAGATTTACCCTCGATTTCCAGTGGGGGGGGGGTCGGGAAACATCGAAAAAACTCGTGTGGAACCCTTACCCCCCCCAACCCGAAGTTCGGGTCTTCGGGTTGGGTTTGGGTGGTCTGGTAGGTAGTCACGAGGTGAGCAGGAGGAGGACGTGGAGGGAGGAGGGGGGTGGGGAGGAAAGGGGGGGGGGAGGAGCGAACAGGCAGGAGCAAGAGAAGGGCTGCGATGTTTTCCGGACTCTGGGAGGCGAGGTGGGGACGAGGAGGAGGAGGAGGAGGGCGGCGAGGGCGGAGGAGGGGAGGAGGGAGCAGGAGGGTGGAGGATGGGGAGGAGGATGGGAGGGCGGGGACGACCCAAGAGAATCCCGCGCGGGCCGCCGAAAGCTTGAGCTTTTCGGCGGCTGTCTTCTGTTCCTTCACACCGTGGTGCCCGGAGTTATCCCGCCGCACCGCTTTTTGCTTCACTGGCTCGCGGGGGATGGGTTTTCTGGGGCGCGCCCGAGCCTGAGGACGCCCTGCGGCACGGCCGCGGAGGGCACCGCATGCGCCCCCCCATCCTCTTCCTCCCGTCGCCGTCATGGTCGTCGTTGCCCTCATCCTTCTCCTCTTCCTCGCACCCCCCTCCCCCGTGTCCAGTCCCATTCCTCTCCTCCACCCAAGGCCTCCAGCGTCTTGGAAAAGCCACCGTCCTGTTTGTGGCTTCTTGCCCCAGTTTGGCTTCCAAGCGTGTTCGCGCGTTCTCTTGCTTCTGATCCGCCTGCGCCTTCGGCGTCGTCGTCTAGCTTCCCGTAATCGTCGTTGTCGTCCTCCTCCCCCGCATCCGCGTAATTCCTTCTTGCCCTCGCCCTCCCCCTTCCAGTACACTTCCTCCTCCTGGTCATCCCCCTTCTCCCTTCCTCCCGCTCCTCCTTCCCCTCGTCGTCCTGATCCTCCTGGTCCTCATCCCTCCCTCTCCGCTTACTCTTCTTCCTCTCTTTTGTTCCTCCTCATCCTCCTCCCTTTCCTATTTGTCCTCCTTCTCCTGCTACTGCTCCTGCTCCTGCTGCTGTTCCCCTCCTCCTTCTCCTCCTCCTCCTCCTCCTCCTCCTCCTCCTCCTCCTCCTCCTCCTGTACTGCCTCAACTCACTCTTCCTCGTCCCCGCCCTCATACGAGTTCCTTATCATGTTCCTGGTGCCATTCCTCCGCGTGTTTCTCCTCCAACTCCAACTCCTCCTCCTCCTCCTCCTCCTCCTCCTCCTCCTCCTCCTCCTCCTCTTGATCCCCTACCTGCCATCGACCTCCTCCTTATTTATCATCCTGCTCCTTCTCCTGCTCGCTGTGGTCCTCCATGTACTTGTGCTCCTTCTCGTGACCCTCGTCCTCCTGCGCTTCGCAGTGCTCCTCCTCCTCCTCCTCCTCCTCCTCCTCGCATCCTCCTCCTCCTCCTCCTCCTCCTCCTCCTCCTCCTCATCCACAATTACACAATATGAATAGTACTCTCCTCCATCCCCTGATGGCGTGCGGAAGATAGCGGGCACCCCTCCGCGTATTGCTTTTTGCACAGGATTTCCCGGAGTTGGTTTTCGCGTGGGTTTTTTTCAATATGATGTTCTCGCTGAGGCGCGGGCTTCATTTTCGGGCTTCCGCTCGTTCCGAATCGTGCTCCCGCTGCAGCGCTGGCCTCATTTCCGTGCTTCCGCTCGTTCCGAATCGTGTTCCCGCTGCAGCGCTGGCCTCATTTCCGCGCTTCCGCTCGTTCCGAATCGTGCTCCCGCTGCAGCGCTGGCGTCATTTCCCGCGCCATGCCACGGCATGCAATGCAATGCTAGGTTGCGTTCCGCTGCGCGATGCCATGCCTTCAACTGCAGCTGTCATATACAGTGCTGAAGCGCCACATCATGCTATGCCATGCTACGCGTTGATCTTCAACGCCATGCTATGCAATGTTATGTTCGGGGCCGCTGTAAGATGCCATGCTTTGCGTTGCAAAGCTTTGTGATGCAAGTCTTCACTACGCCATGCCACGCCATGCTGTGACATACTACGCTTTGCGGTGCTCTTCTACGCCATGCCATGCCGTGCTCTACAATGCATCGCGCACCCTTTCGGGATCATTGCCCTGCTCGACATCCGACTTTGCGAGTAGAGAGGGGATCTACGCCATGGTAAGGGATGGGAGGGAGGGGTAGGATGTCAGATGTGACGCGAGCGCACCTAGCTTGTCCTCCTTCCCCTCCTCCTCTTCCTCCTCCTCCTCCTTCTCCTCCTCGTCCCCCTCCCCCTTCAATTACCTCCCCCTCCTCCTCCTCCTCCTCCTCCTCCTCCTCCTACTCCTCCTCGTCCTCCTCCTCCCCCCCTCCTCCTCCTCCCCCGCGTTTTCCTCCTCCTTCTCCTCCTCCTCCTCCTCCTCTTCCTCCTCCTCCTCTTTCTGCTCCTCCTCCCCCTCGTCCTCGCATTATTGTCCCTCCTCTTCCTTATTTTTGTTTTCCCCTCCTTCTCGTCCTCTACGCGTCCGTTTCCTCCTTCTCCTCCTCCTCATCTTCTTCCTGCTCCTTCTCCTCCTCCTTCTCCTCCTCCGTGTCCTCGTTCCTCCTCTCCTCCGCTTCCTCTGCCATGCCAGGGATGCCCTCGCATTCTCGATGACGCCTCCAGTAGGCGCCCTCGCCAGGGTGCTCTCAAGCAGGTAGCGTGTGAGCCTGGCCCTGTCTCCCTCCTCCACGGTTTCTCTCGCGCGGCATCTCGGAGCTCTCTTTCCTCCTATCTTTCTCCTCCCCAGCCCTGTCTCCTCCCTGCCTGCCGCGCTTTCGCCCGAGGCATCCCCACGACTTGATCAAGCCCCTGCAGTGTACCAAGGAGTCGTGCTCGCGCCTCGGCGCCGGCTATGCCTCCTCCGTCGGACCAGGGGCGCCCGGACCTTTCCCAGAGCACAGTTCGGCAACAACAGAAATGTGACCAAATGGTTCGTTTGTGCCTGACCCCTCCTCGCTCCTCTCTCCTCCCTCTCGGAGCCTCGAGCTCCGAGGATGTCTCAGGATGTTTCAAGCGAGACGCGCCAGACCACCTCGCGCACATCTTCTGAGAGCCCGAGTCCGCGAGGATGTTTCAGGCGAAAGAGCTGAATCACCCTGCGCACATCTTCCAGGAACCCTGAGCTGCGATGATGTTTCAGGCGAGCCGGGCTGGACCACCTCGCGTGCGACATCTCGGAGCTCAGAGCTGCGAGGATGTCTCAGGCGGCGCCCAGACCCTTCTCAGAGCGCAAGTCGACGACAGGAGTGTAATCACATAAGCCGGTTGGGTCTACCTCCTCCTTGTTTTCTCCTTCCTCTCGGAGCCCAGAGTTTCGAGGATGCCCAAAACGAGACGGGCCAGACCACCTTGCACGCAGCATCTCGGAACTCCGACTTGCGAGAATATCTCAAGCGAGTTGGGCCAGACCATGCTGCGCACATTTGCTCAGAGCCCAGGAGCGCAAGGATGCCACAGGCGGAACGAGCTGGACCATCTCTCGCGCAGCATCTCGGAGTCCTTACCTTCTCCTTCTCTCGTCCCCCTATCCTGCCTCTTCCTTGCTCGCCTTGCTCTCGCTCGAGGCATTTCCAGGATTTGCTCCAGCATGCCGCCGCCTACCTCCTCCGTCGGGCCAGGGGCGCCCTGACTTCTCTCAGAGCATAATGCGACAACAGAAGTGTAATCACATGGTTCGTTTGCGTCTGACCCCTCTTCGCTCCTCTCTTCCCTCTCCGAGCCCCGAGTTTCGAGGATGTCTCAGGCGAAACGGGCCAGACCACCTCTGGCGCGGCATCCCGGAGCCCAGAGCTGCAAGGAACCCCCCACATGTTTTTGAATTCCTCCGGAGACCTGCTTGCTACTTCTTCAGCGTGAATTAAAAATGGGTCCTGAGGAAAACGGGTCCTGAGGTTTCTCGCCGCTGTGATTGGTTTCGTTGGGCCCTCCACGGGCCCACGCATTGACAAACACAAGAGTCATGATTTAAAGTCGGTCCCAGGGGAAAGAGCCTTGGGATCCAGTGAGTTTTGCCTCTGGGGGCCATCTTGGGAGTGCTCTTGGAGGCCTCTTGGGACGTTTTGGAGCGAGTTTTGGGGGTATGACGACTTCTTGGGGGTCGTCGCGGACCGTATTGGGGCTTTTCGGGAGCGCGCCTGGAACCCATCTGTGGCCGTTTTCGGGCTCTCGTGAGGTTCTCCCGGGTCGTCCGAAGGGTTGCCTGGATGCCCAGGGAGGGCCAACTTCGTTAGAGTGTGTGTGTGTGTGAATGTGTGAATGTGTGAATGTGTGTGTGTGTGTGTATGTGTGTGTGTCTGTGTGTGTGTCTGTGTGTGACTGTGTGTGTGTGTCTCTGTGTGTGCGTGTGCGTGTGCGTGTGCGTGTGCGTGTGCGTGTGCGTGTGCGTGTGCGTGTGCGTGTGCGTGTGCGTGTGCGTGTGCATGTGCGTGTGCGTGTGCGTGTGCGTGTGCGTGTGCGTGTGCGTGTTGTGCGTGTGCGTGTGCGTGTGTGCGTGTGCGTGTGCGTGTGCGTGTGTGCGTGTGCGTATGTGCGTGTGTGCGCATGTGCGTGTGTGCGTGTGTGTGCTGTGTGTGTGTGTGTGTGTGTGTGTGTGTGGTGTGTGTGTGTGTGTGCGTGTGTGCGTGTGTGTGTGTGTGTGTGTGTGTGTGTGTGTTTCGGCGTCCCTGGCCCTATAAAACATATACGAATAATATTGTACACACACCTGCCTGCGGCAGGTCCCGCCACCGAGCCTGGGTTGCGGGTTACAAGCCTAGTGGATGTTCGTTGGGATCTCGTGGGGCCTGTCGGGGGCCTCTTGGGGGCCTCTTGGGGCCTGCCGGGGGCCTTTTGGGCGGACGGCTGGGGTTTTTGGTTAGCGTTCCCGCTATGGGGTTCCTTAGGGAGCCGTCTTGGGCGCCTCTTAGGCCGCCTTGGGCGCTTCGTGGGCAGCCTTGGGGCGCTGTCATGCCGTCTTGGCGCTCTCTTGGAGGCCTCTTGGGCCGTTTTGGGGTGATCTTGGGGGCCTCGTGGGCTGTCTTGGAGCGTCGTATCGCGGAAAAGGCGACAATGCCCACATCTTCCAAACACCGAAAAGAAAAGAATTACTTTTGCTTTCGGGGGCCGTCTTGGGGGACCTCTCGGCGGCCCTTTGGGGCGCCTTGGAAGCCTCTTGCGCCGTCTTGAGGTCGTTTTGGGCGTCTTCGAACGCCCTCTTGGACGGTCTGGGGGCTTCCTGGGCTGTCATGGAAGCTGGAAGCATGGAAAGCCCCAGGGAGGCACCATTGTCGGCTAGGGACCCCCCGGGAGCATGCCCAGTGCACGCGACGAGGTGCGGCCCGGAGGGGGGGGGTCTTTAGAATATGACAGAAAGAAAGCCTTACCAGTCAGCACTTTGCATTCTAGCACGTCTCAACGTGCCAGGTGGCACCGTTGAGAGGAGGAGGAGGAGGAGGAGGAGGAGGAGGAGACGGAGGAGACGGAGGAGGAGGAGGAGAAGGAGACGGATGAGGAGGAGGAGGAGGAGGAGACGGAGGAGGAGGAGGAGGAGGAGGAGGAGGAGGAGGAAGATGACCAATGGAACCCCCAGAGTCTTCAACGTTGTTGAAATAAACTTTCCTTCCGAGCTCCCTCCTCATAGGCCGCTACAACGGTTTATTATCACTGCGGGAACTTCTTCGTTTGAAGACAACCGTTGGAAGACCCTATAGCATGCCGAAACAATGTCCTCGGGATTCCAACGCCACGGATCAACCTGACTGTTGCGTTCTGACGACTTTGAATCGCGTCAGAACGCCGTTTCTGAGACTTCAGCACAGCGAATCAACGTAACTGTTGCGCCTCATAATCCTGAGTCCTTTCAAAAACACAGTTGCTGGTATGCTTACCACGGGAATCCTTGAAAGTCTTGCAAATGTTCAAAAAACGAATGTGCGCGGAACTAAAACGAGAGCCGCAGTTTATAAAGGAACCAACCTCAATCCGTGAAGCTCTTGCCAATGATTAAAACGAATGTGCGCGGCGCTGAGGCGAGAGCCACATTTTGAAAACCAGCCGCCTTCAATCCGCGAAGCTCTTGCAATTTTGTTAAACGAACGAATGTGCGCGGCGCTAAGGCGAGAGCCACAGTTTGAAAATCACCAGCCCTCAATCCGTGAAGCTCTTGCAAATTATTAAAACGAATGTGCGCGGCGCTAAGGCGAGAGCCACATTTTGAACACCACCCGCCCTCCATTTGGGAAACGGTTGCTACTTTTCAAAGCATCACGGGTATTAGTTGTGAGGAGGTCTCAGGCGAAACGCCCCGCCCGCCCCAAAAAACTGGCCTCGGGCTGCGGCAGGGAGAAGTTACGTATAAGGAAAAGGAATGGACGACGAGGGGACGGAGGAGCAGGAGGAGGAGGAGGAGGAGCAGCAGCAGGAGGAAGATGATGATGATGAGGAGGAGGAGGAGGAGGAGGAGAAGGATGATGAGGAGGAGGGGGAGGAGAACGAGGACGAGGACGAGGGCGAGGACGAGGAGGAGGACGAGGAGGAGGACGAGGATTGAGGAGAAGGACAGGGGGGGAGGAGGAGGAGGAGGAGGAGGAGGAGGAGGAGGAGGAGGAGGAGGAGGAGGAGGAAGAGGAGGATTGGAAGGGATGCATGGCATGCAGGGGGGGGGCAGAGGCGAGCTCCTCGCCGCGAGGACTGGAGGAGCCGAGAGCCTGGTGCGAGGGGGGGGCGGAGGGCGGAGGGAGGCCGTGACGGGGGAGGTGCCGCATCGAGGGTGAGCGGGGGGCTCCCGTCGCGGGGGCGGGGGCGGAGGGTGAGGCGTGGGAGCGGTGTCGAGGATCGAGGTTCGAGCGTCGAGGCTTCATCGGGGCCCGTGCACCATGGACCTCCATGGGTCCTTTTCGTCGCCAGGACTTGACTCGCCTCGGCCTCCTGGCCCGAGCCCGCCCGAGGACATGTCGCAAGCCCAGACAGGAGGACGAGGGGGAGGAGGGGGAGGAGGAAGAGTCGGGGGGAGGAGCAGGCGGGAGGGGGGTGTTGAGCGCGCTCCAGGCTGCCCAGTGTGCCTGTGGAGGTCTGCTCGGACGGGTTACCTGCAGGGGCTGTCTGCGCGCAAGCCCAGGCCTTGCCGAGGTGGAAACAGAGGCGGGAGGTGCTGGAGGCTGTTGGTGGCAAGCATGATGGAGAGGTTCGGGAGGATGAGGAGGAGGAGGCAAACATCACGAACCCGCGATGTACTCACGCCCTGAGCTCCCGACCCAGGCTCGAGCTGGATCGATCTGCGAACGTCCTGGGACCCGAGACGGGGCAGCTTCTACACGGTGTTTGGGCGCAGGAGCGTCTGACGCCGGGGCGGCGTGAATTAAGCTGGAAGACAAGCTGCGCTTGAGAAGAAACACCTGAGGGTGGCGGGGGGGGGCGACGAGCGGTCTCACACTGTTCCTCGGTGCGTGGCCGCAGTGGCGCACTGCGTTGCGCGTGCTCGTTCTTCCTGTCTTCGGCCCGCCCCGCGGTCCGCTCACGACCCGCCCCGCGACCCACCTGCGGCACGCACACGTCCCACTAACGCCGCTTAAGAATCCCAGATCCGCCCCTCTCGACCCGAATTCGAGTCCTCTTTCGTGCCACAGAAACACAGCAGTTCGGAGCAGCGCAAAGCAATGCGATGCAATACATTGCTTGGCATTGTTTTAATTGCTTTGCGCTGTATTGTTACGCATTGTAATTATGGCATTGCTTTGTGTTGCATTGCATTGCTCAGCATTGGCTTGCATCGATTTGCGTTGCATGGTGTTGCTTTGCGCTGCGTTGCTTGGCGTTGCTTTGCGTTGCTTGGCATTGTTGAGCATTGTTTTGCATTGCGTTTCACTGCCCGGCATATTTCGGCACTGTGCGGCGCTGCTTGGCGTTGCTTGGCATTGCATGGCCATGGCTTGGCGTTGCTTGGCATGGTCTTGCTTGTCATTGCTTTGCGTTGCTTCGCCTTGCCCGTTGGCAGCCCCAAGGCGTCTCTGGGGAATCCCCGGCAACCCCGGGCACGAGCAGCGCCTCTGCCAAAGGACCCCTCACCCGCCGGTGTCTGTTGCAAACAGGTAAGGGATCTGTAGCCGAAGCCTACTTAGGGAAAACATGGCGCCTGTGCTGGGATCGCCCAGACAACTTGAAAACATAGCAAGGTCATCTGCGGGCTTCTGTGCCTGTGGTACCGAGTCTCATAAACTGTCGCCACCCCCCCTCCAGTCTCATCCTCACCTGTGGGGCATGTGGCACACAACGGCAGCGCAGGCAGTCAGAGCTGGGCACGCAGCGGCGCATGTCCTGCCGAAGTGCAGTGCAAGGCCCTCGGGCGCTCGGCCGGCGCGCCGGCCGACGCCGCAGGCAGTGCCTCGAGCTTGGCTTTTTGTTTAGGAGCGCTTCGCCGCGACAATACAGATCTACTCCCCCTCTCCCCCGACGTCCGGCCGTCGGGGCCGAGCCACGATGGGAAGCCTGCCCCGAGGAGGAGGAGGAGGAGGAGGAGGAGGAGGAGGAGGAGGAGGAGGAGGAGAGCGGGAGGGGAGGGGGAGGGGGAGGAGGGAGGAGGAGGAGGAGGAGGAGGAGGAGGAGGAGGAGGAGGAGGAGGAGGAGGAGGAGGAGGGGGAGGAGGAGGAGGAGGAGTTGCACCCGTTTCAGGGGGATTCAAGGGGGCTGGGCAGGGGGGTCAGGGCCGATTCACGGTGGGAAGCCTGCCCCGCTTGGGACCCGCGGGCCCTCTCGGGTCGACCCCGCCCAGGGGCTCCCGCGCACGAGGAAAGCGGGCCCCCGAGCTCGGGCCGCGACCGTTTTTTTTTTTTTTTTTTTTTTTTTTTTTTTTTTTTTTTTTTTTTTTTTTTTTTTTTTTTTTTTTTTTTTTATCGAAGCTGTGCGCAGGTGGCTGCTCTTTTGCTCTTCCAGTGCTCGGGGGAAACGCACGACTTGAGTACGCCAGAGCGCGGGCTCCCCTGCGCTTTTCGACGAGCCCGTCCTGAATTCTGACGGTCCCCCGTCGGGCCAACCCGAGTCCCCCTGACCCGAGTCGTACGTCTCCCTGGAAAATGAATCTCACGCCGGATGTCAGGGCCACCCTTCTACTCATGCTTCTCCTCACCCTCGCCTCGGAGGCAAGGAGACACGCCACTACATGGGCGGCCACCGCCAGTAAGAAGGGCCACGGTGCCCCCTCGAGCTGGAGATGAGAGACGCCTCGACCAGGGCGCCGACCAGCGCGGCAAACGAGTACGGCACACCAGCACGGCAGACCAGCACGGCAGACCAGCACGGCAGACCAGCATGGCAGACCAGCCCGGCAGGGCAGTACGGCAAACCAGCGCGGTAGACCAGCTCGGCTGACCAGCACGGCAAGCCAGCATGGCAGACCAGCGCGGCACACGGCACGGCACATCAGTACGGCAGACCAGCCCTGCAGACCAGCACATCAGACCAGCTGGTTTTGTTTTAAGTAAAACGTTGTGTGTGTATATATATACACACATCTCGACGAAGCGTTCCATCAGGCTGCGTAGAAACAAACACGCTTTCCGATGTTGTCCGGCCAGGTTTCGGAAAATGGGTGTCTCGTTCTTGACATCTTGCACGGCCCAAGAAAGCCCAATGGCCCAAGAAAACCCCAAGACTGTTTAAGATGGCGCCGAGACGGCCCAAGAGAGCTCCCAAAGAACCCCACGACGCGCCCAAACAACCCAAGTAGACCCCAGAAGCCCACACGAGGACCCAAGAGGCCCCCAAGAACCCCCCAACAGGCCCCAAGACAACCCCGCGCGGCGCCAGGATCCCCCACGGTAGCCCGATAGGGTCACCAGCATTCTCTCCTGATCCAGCGTCCTTCACCAATTGCCTCATACGGTCATCCCTCGTCGTCGTTGTCATCGTCTTCCACATTCCTCCTCGTACTCGCCCTCGTTTTTTTCGTCCTCGTCCTTGTGCCCAATGAGCCCAGTGGACTAAAACAGTGTTTCCCGTTTTTGTCCGAATTGGTTTCGCTTAGGCACCTTGTCCGTTAGGGTTCTAGATTATTCTTCTGGCGCCGGGTGAGGTATGCAGGGTCCTCCAAATCTGTGGTCCATCCTGATCCCCCATCGTGAATTGGTGGTGATGTCTGGGGCCTTCTTGCTACAAGTGTGTAATGTCTGGAAAGCACTGCGGTCAAGAAGCGGTTCCTGGAGGCCGAGACTGAGGAAAATACTTCAGCTTGCCGCGGCCCCTTGACCGGGGTGGTCGTGCCGTCTTTCCTTGCCCATCTTGCCCATTGTCCAGCTGTCCAACTTTTTCCGCGGCCGGAGGCTTCGCGGGGCGCCACGCGCGCATTTTCTGTCTCCAAGAGTGACGAGGCACTCGGCATTCCCCGGCCAGTGCCACTCCGGGCGCGCTCCGGCGCGCTGGGGTCTGCGGAGTGGCCTCGCAGGACTCTTGTGCCTGTGCTCGTTTTTGGTGTCGTGTCGCTCTCCTGCTCCGCCTGCACCATCCCCGGGCCCATGTCGATCCGATCGGTCCGGCTCCATGCCGAGCTTGCCCGGCCCAGCCCGACTCGATGCGATCCCGACGATCCGACGATCCGACGCGGCCCAATGCTTGCATGGACGCTGCTGGGCTTCCCGGCGCGGCCGATCCGGTTCGCCTCTGGCTCCGTGCCGATGAGGTCCGACCCTGAGCACGTGCCGAGCCGATTCGATGAGCCCATGCGATGCCGGCCGCTCCTGCCCGTCCCTGCCACCCGCTTTTTGAACCATGGCCGATGAGGCTTGTCGTGGCGGCGGTGTGCCGTTTTTTCCGCTGTCGGACAGTTTTTTCTGAAGCGACGGGCGTGGCTTATAATGGCTGTCCCCAGCGGCACTGGGGCGAGAGGGACGGTCAGGATATGATAAAACCGATCTCGGCGGCGCGCCCAGGGGGAAGTGAGAAGGGGCGGGGTTTGTCAGAAGGCTTGGAGTTACCCCGGCCTTCTGATAATCTTCGAAGCATTCCCCGAAGACGCAGGAACAAATCCCGAAGACCAGAGGCTTTGAGAGAAGCCCCGCCGCCCTCTGAGATGGCCTCCTCCTCGCTTCCCCCCTTCGCTCGCCGCCGACGATCGCGAAGTGAGGTGGGGCGAGAGGGAGGGCTGGGCCCGGGGGGAAAAAGGCAGGCTGGCTGGGGGGGGAGCGGAGAGAGGGATCCGCATCTCCAGCTTGGTCAATCATCAGAACGAGGGCGTTTTGTTAGTTCACACTTCTGGAATCGGGCGGCATGTCCGTCCGGTCCCCAGATCGGGTGGAGCACAGCCACATACGAATTACGTCAGACCTTTCTTATCATCATCATCCCCTTCTCGTCGTCGTCGTCGTCCTCCTCCTCCTCCTTCTCCTTCTCCTTCGCCTCCTAGTGGCACGATCTGGTGCTTCGCGCTCAACCCGATTCTGATCCGTTTCGAGAAGGCCTGCAGACTGCACCCGCACTAAAGCCTCAACGCATGCGCCGACGACATCGGAACGATCGTGGAGAGTGGCATGACCCTGGACGAAATCCGCGCCATGTTCCGCAGCGCAGACCCAGAAATCCTCGGGCCATGAACAAAGTCATGGCGGGGAGTTTTCCGCTACTTTCGTCCTCTGGGGGCTCTTGCTGGCCCTCGGGACCGTAACAAAAACGACCCATAGGATGAAAAGTTGGTCCCGGGGGAATTGTCGGGACCGTTGGGGGTTCACGTCACGTCATGAAGAAAATTCATGACGTCAGGGGTCTGGGGAGGTGCTCGCTGGCCCTCGCCTCCAGCTCGAGAATCGCAGCGGCGTGCCTGTGCGTGGCCACGTCAGCACCTCCACGATGGGGCTGTTCCAGACGTGGCCTGGCGTCGTGCAGATTGAGCGGGCCGCGTTCACCATCTCCGACGGTGCCAAGGATCTGGGGACATGCAGTGCCAGGCCCCTCGATCACGCACGAGCAGTGGGCCCTCCCGCTGGCGAAGTTCAGACGTTGCGTCGTCTAGTTGGTCAGCGTTGGCGCCCCCGCTTCGACCTCAATGCACACGTACAGGTCCTGCGCCGTCTCTGCGCTCAGCTACGTCGCCCAGTGCGCCACCATCTGTGCCAAACTCTGCAGAGACGTTGAGCACCTAGCAATCCACACAACGCTTCATCTTCCTGGAAGCTGTGGACCTAGAGCAGTCTACGTCGGCCTTTCGAACTGGTCGCGCCTGAACATCCCCTCTGTGGAGCTGATGGGCGCATCATCTCTCGTGCGGATGGCGCTAGAGACTGTACCGCAGTAGCAAGGTTGGCTTGAACATCTCCGCGGTGTCGCTGAGCGTGAAGGAGGACTGGGGGCTCTACCGACTGCAGCCAAAGACGGAATAACCCAGTTCTGGAAATCGCCCACGATCGCATACACCCTCGAGAACGCCGCCACCGCCTTCCCTGATAACAAGGTCACGAACCCGATCGCCGCCCAAGCCTTCACCGACCGAGCAAGGAAGGCACGCCGTGCTGTGGCGGCCGCAGCGCGTGCAGGATTGCCTGCGAGCCGCGTCCCGGTGCAGCGCACCATTGCAGGTGCCATGCGTCCTCTCCAGTTCCTTGATGTCCTCGTCCCCACTCCACGCACGCTTGACCAAGTGGACGACTCGAGCGGAGCTCGAGCCTCTAGATCTCGAAAACGCGTGGAGCACGCACAAAGTGAAGCGTGACCCCGGCCCGCCAGCAGTGCGGAGCGCGGCAATCAAGACACTCCTCTTCGCCGGGACCACTTCGTACTGACTTCCGAAGCCCGCGCAGCCCTTCCTTTTTTGCTGCCCCGAGCAGCTAGACGACCAGAGCCACTATTGCCACTGTGGCCCGCTCTGGAAGCTCACCTCGCCACTTGGCCCAGACCCCCTACTCGCTGAGCCCCTGACCTCTCGTCTCGGACTCCGCCGTGCCAGGCTGAATGACGCCGGGATCCGCGAATCGTGCTGCCGTGCCACACTTCTAATTACCGCCGCGATCTCCACAACAGGGGGCGCGGAACCATAGGCTTCGCCTGCATGGACCACAGATCTCTCAGGTCCGCGCGCGTGCAGCTAGTGCTCGCCACGCCTCTCGACAGATTCGTACAGATACGTGGCCGTCGCCTCCGTGCGCAGGCCTCACCGAACACATTGCACTGGGCCCTGGACGGCCCCCCCCTGGCGAAGGATGCCTTCCCTTTCTCCTCCTCCTCACCATCCTCCCGACGTCACCTCCTGTCCAAAATCGCCGTCTGTTTGTCTTCGGGGGCGCACTCTGGCCAGGCTTGCGAAGGAAAGTCCAGCTATGGCGACGAGAACCGTCTCAGAGGCCCCCAAGGGGGAAACGCCTCCCTCCCCTGACCCAAAAAAGTATTGGACTCGAACTTTGGAGGCGGAAGGTGGGGCATCACGACACGCGCGTGCTGCACATGCGTCCGCAGCTGGGGTTGGAGATCCTGCTTCGGACGCACGAGCTCCGGCTTCGCATCCGAAAGCGTGCCGCGTGGCGGTGGGTCGGCGGCGAGCCTCGGGGGACCCAGTGAGAAGGGGCGGGCCCTGCCAGAGGCCTCGGGCGTGCCCCGGGCGGTTGAGGAAAGTTCCCCGCGACAGAGATCTCCCGGGAGGCGCGAGAGCCTCGCCGCCTTCCGAGCAGCCTCGCCGTCTTCTGAGGAGCCTGGCCGTCTTCCGAGCAGCCTCGCCGTCTTCTGAGATGGCCTTCTCCTTCTCTCAGGAGGGAACAAGAACACACAGGCACACTTCATCGTCGCTTCCCCCGAAAACATGGGAAGACATGGGAAGTGGGGGGGGGAAGACGAACACCCCCCTAAATAACTTGGAACATGTGGGGGATCTGTTGACTTGTGTGCATCTGTTCCTGTGCCCTGGGGCCCCTTTGGAGAGATGGCCTCCTCCTTCCCACTTCCCGCCCGCGCGCGCCGCCGAGATGCGGTCTCCCCGTGGGCCGTGGCCCGGGCCTCCGTTCTATGGCCGGTCTGGGCGGTCCCCGGGCCCCCCCCCCCCGGAGCGCTCTCGGCGAGGCACAACCGCGCGGGACCCCCGAGGGCGGAGAACCGCCCAGGAGCTGTACGGGACACAGTCGAAAGCTCCTCCTCCTCCCCCCTCCTCCTCCTCCTCCTCCTCATCATCCTCCTCCTCCTCCTCCCCCTCCTCCTTCTCCTACCCCTCCTCCTCCTCCTCCTCCTCCTCCTCCTCCTCCTCCTCCTCCTCGATCTTCGAGGTTCGACCTTCCCCCCCCTCGCTCGCCGGCGATTCTTGGACCGCCCGGGCAAGCCCAGGCCCAGGAGGCCCTCGCCCGTCCGCCCCGGCGCGGCCCTCCCTCCCCGCCCTCTCCCGCCTGCCCCAGCCCTTCGCTCCACGCACGGGGAGGGGGGGATCGAGTGGAGGGGTGGCGCGGAGGGGAAAGGGACGCCGAGGCGAAGCCAGCGGTGGCGACGAGGGCCTCCCATAGGGGGACCGAGCAGCGGCACAGACACGTAAGCGCTCGGAGGTCCGCGGCCCTCCGAACTGCTATGGTTCCGCCATGGCTTGCTTCCGTATCCCAGATCCCAGGAGGTCCAAAAGACGGGGAGAACACCTGCGACCTGGATCCGTCACGCGATGCGAGTCGGAGGAGGAGGGTGGAGGAGGAGGCGGAGGATCCGTCACGTGATGCGAGTCGGAGGAGTAGGATGCGAACCGGTGGAGGAGGAGGAGGAGGAGGAGGAGGAGGAGGAGGCGGAGGATCTAAAGAGAGGAGGAGCAGGAGGGGGACTATGGTGGGGAGGGGGGGGAAACTTCGCACCCCGTGACGAGATCCCTCTGCCCAGGACCAGAGAGAAGGTGGCGCTGTGGGGGCCTCCCCCGAGCGGGGGGCCCCCGGGACAAGGGGGGGGGCCACCGGCGGGGGACGGGGCGCGCGGCGCCTCCCGCGGCGGCCGATCGGAGCGGAGCGGGGGGCCGCTGCGACAAGGGGGAGACTTGGGCGGGGGGGGGAGAGCTCGAGCGGGGGGTCGATTGCAGAATTGCTTGAGCCCAAGGTTGGTTTCCCGTCGAGTCTGTATGGCCACACATCGACCTGCACCGTGGATCTGCGGAGAGCAGTCCACGCGCGCTGGCAGAGGATCGGCTGCAGACTCGATGTGCCCCAAAATTGGCTTCCCCGTCGAATCTACGCACATGTTCGTAGATTCGACGGGAAGCCAACTCTGGGTCAAGTCAGTTCTGCAGTCGATCCCCTACTCGAAGACCAGGGGCTCGTCTCAACCTCGGCCGGCTCGGACCTCCTCCGACTCGGCCCGATTCGGTTTCGATGGCGTACGCTTCCGATCCCACTCGACTCTGGATGCAGATGCGGATTCCGACGTTTCAATGGAATACCTACACCGGTTCGACGTCTGTCCGCCTCGGCTGCCTTTTTGAATCGCCGATCAGATCCGATTTATTTCGATCGCCGATCCGACACCGATTCGATTCTGTGCTCGCCTGGCAGACGGGGGAATTGAGAAAGTACGGCACAGTCGAGACGCTGAATTGAAGGCTGTTGTGGGCTCAGGAGGGGCTCGGGCTTGCAGGCCGTTCCATAGATTCCTGTAGTGGAACCTGTTTGTGGCCTAGGCCTGCCGTGGCCAGAACCGCCCCGTCGTTCCTCATCATGCGTTCATTATGTTATCTCGATGACTGTAGGTTCGCTTCGTGTCGACCGGCGGCGACCCCGCCGCCAGCGTTCCGCGTTGAACGCCGCCGGCCACCCAGACTCGGTCGATGTGTCGATGTTGAAAGATCTGCTGTTTCGCGAGCGGGTGATCGTTCAAGGCTGATCGATCGTCTCGGCGTCAGGAGCCAACGCCAGACCCGAACCTGCCGCAAGGGGGGGGGAAGAGGGCTGGGAGACGGGGAGGTTCCGGGACAGGGAGGAGGGGGCACGAGAAGGGGGAGCGGGAGAGGCAGGCGGAGGGAGCACGCGACGGCGGACGGCCTCGCTGCGAAAAACAGAACCTCACATGGTGGTCGTTTCTTTATTCGCTCTTTTGCCGATCGGCGCGGGCCCTCGTACCTCCCCTCCCCCCCCCCTGGAGAAGATTCTGGCTGTTTTTGGTGCCTGCCGGTTTTTCATGCAGGTGGAGCCTCCCCCACAGGACGCACTGCTGCAAATAGTCGCACTAGGCAGAGGTCCAGAGCCAGACCCCCCCCCTCCCCTCCCCCGCCCTCCCCTTCTGCCCCACGTCGAAACGCAGAGGAACAAAAAAGCTCCCATGGCTGCCGCGGAGGTCCCATCGTGCTGGTCCTCCTCCTCCTCCTCCTCCTCCTCCTCCTCCTCCTCCTTATCCTCGTCCATATCTCCATATCTGGGAGCTCCTCCTCCTCCTCCTCCTCCTCCTCCTCCTCCTCCTCCTCCTCCTACTCGTCCATATCTTGGAGCCGCGGCGTGAGGAGGGGGGGGGACGAGGGGAGGGGCGAAGGGCAGGCCGGACGCGCTCGCGCTGCGTCTGGCATGAGCCCCCCCTCCCATCCCATCCCATCCCTTCCCGCTGCGCTGACGTGTGCTCCGCCACATCGAGCCAGCGGAGGGCGGGGGAGGAGAGCAAGGTGGGCACATGCTGCTGCTGAGGAGGAGGAGGAGGAGGGGGAGGAGGAGGAGGAGGAGGAGGAGGAGGAAGGAGGAGGAGGAGGAGGAGGAGGAGGTGAGGGAGGTGGAGGAGGAGGAGGAGGAGGAGGAGGAGGAGGAGGAGGAGGAGGAGGAGGAGGAGGGGGAGGAGGAGGAGGAGGAGGAGGAGGAGGAGGAGGAGGAGGAGGAGGAGGAGGGGGAGGAGGAGGAGGGTGGAGGAGGAGGAGGAGAGGGAGGGAGGAGGAGGAGGAGGAGGGAGGAGGAGGAGGAGGAGGAGGAGGGTGGAGGAGGAGGAGGAGAGGGAGGAGGAGGAGGAGGAGGAGGAGGAGAAGGAGGAGGAGGAGGAGGAGGACACCAGTTCGCACCAATTCTGCATGTAAAAAGACAACGCGCAGAAGAGGGCGCGCCACTCTCTGGACGTCGCCAGGGGAGGGACCGTACATGGACAAGATACTCGAACCCTTACACATTTGAGGGAGTTTCTAAATCACCCCCGCGCCCCCGACATCAATGTTGATCTCAGTAAAGGCGGTGCTTGGGGGTTCGAATATTTCTGTCCACTCACGCCCCCCCGTCGCCACGCCATCAATATTAATTTCGGGGGTCTGGGGGGCATCTTGGGCCACAGGGTTCGAATATAATGTCCATGTACTGGAGGAGCGCAGTACAGTGGTGGCCCGTGCCAAGGAACACCCTGCTTGCCACCAGGGCGCCGTGGGTTTCTTGGGTTTCGATGGTGTTGCTGTGGGAAGCGTGACGTTCCCACACCAAAATTCAGTGGACGTCCTGGGGTCTCAGGTTTGGGTTTCTTGTGGAAGGTTTCTTGTGGTCGGGCCCGTACTGTACTCCAACTGTGTAAGTGTGGCTCGGGCAGGTCTGATGAGGCAGACGGGAGGGGCAAGCCGGCGGGACAGGAGGGCCTAGTGCAGTCTACCCGCATCGCAAGGATGAGCGATTTTCCTAGGTTGCCCTCGCATCCTTCCCGCTCGGCCCATCCATCGGCCGCTTTCGCTGGCCGCACCCCGCTCGCAACGTGCTAACATGGCCTTCCAAGGCCCTTGCATCCTTCTCGTGCGTCCCTATCCCACGGGCTGACTGTGTCGAAGGAGAGAATTCGTAAGCATGTTAGGCTTCTGGATGCCAGCGCGGATTTCCTGGATCGGCGCTGGACCCGCCTTCCTGGCGCGTGAAGCGCGCCAGGAGTAGTGGCGGAAGCGCCGCCAGGAGGGACCAGCTCCGATACCGTAAATCCTCGCGGGCCTCCAGAAGATCATGCTTGTGCAATATTCTGTCCCCCTTGGGGGCAGGGGTCGACCTACAAACTGTGTTTTGGCGACCTCGTTGGCCGTTTGCGTTTCGGTTTCGCTTTGCAGCAAAGGCAGATTGAACACAAAACGAGGGAGGACGAACACAACACGAGAACGAAGAATACTGTTTAGGGCGATCCCTGCTGGAAGGGGGGGAGGGGGAGTGGAGTGGAGTGGATTGGAGTGGACGCCATGGCAAGATCCTGGTATACTACTACAGCACACGTGCCCCGAGCTCGCGGAGCAACGGGACTGCATTGGACGAGCACGCGCACGCACTGGAAGACGAGCTCCGTGAAATTGGCGAGCCCCGGGGTGGCGTGGGAAGTGGCGAGCCTCCTCAGAAGGCTCGGAAGTTCCCCTGGCCTTCTGAGAAGTTGTCCAAGATTCCCCCGAAGGCGCAGACAGCTTCTCGGGAGGCGCGAGGGCTTCTGAGGAGTCCCGCCGACTTCTGATAAGGCCTTCTCCTTCTCACTTGCCCTCGCTCGCTCACCGCCGGTGAAATGCACGTGTCCTGAGCTCGTGAAGCAATGAGGCGACATGGCCGAGCACGCGCCCGCATTTGATGACGAACTGCACAAAACACCACGGCTGATGAGCACAGCCTTCTAGAACAGAGCGACTCTGAATGATCACGGCTTAATCAGGACCTGTTGCAAGTAGCACGACGCACGCTTTGACGCCACCACCAAGCAACCTACATTGTGACAAGTCACGGCCCACCATTCGGAGCAACACATTGACACCGACATCTAAAATTCAGGATGAGTTCACATTACTTTACGCACCTCATGTTTCTCGGCGCTGTTTCGCACGTGGGAGATATTCCCTGAGCGTGAAGCAATATTGAAGTACCTCCGGCCGTGCGCAGCAGGATGAAGATGAGAGGCAAAAGACACTGACCACGGGTGGCTCCCACTTGACAGCACGAGTGCCACCACGCGGATGGGCATGGTGACGCAGATGCTGTTACCGAGTGAGGCGTTGACATGCCGGCGGGCGCTTCAGACCCCAGGAGCACCCTCGAGCGCAGTACAGACACGTCCGTGCCGAACCCCGCAAACTGAAGGCCACACAAAACGAACTCGTCGAGTCCCTCCTGCCGTCCGCTGCTGCAAGAACAGAGCCGCGGCAGGCATCGGAGACCCCCAAGCGCCACGGGCGGGCGCTGGACGCGACCTGGGCCCACCGCAGAGCCAAGTGCCGCGGACGGGGCTCTGGCCGCACGTGCGGAGCCCAAAGCCCGAATAGCGGAGCGCCAGAAAGGTCTTCCGAGGCCTCTGGGAAGAGTTCTGCAAGCTCTTGGAAGGAGCTTCCGAAGGAGAGCTTTACAGCACACCGACTGGGAAACAGTTAGAACAGGACCTTCTGGGACACGCTGGTGGGTAACACAGGCCGCTGCGAGGCATCCTGCCAGAAGCCGGAACGAGCTCCGGGGCTACCCTGCGGTGCCGGCTTCTAGTCTGAAGCCCTCTTAGCTCTCCAAGGAGCCATCTGGGAGTGTGTTTGCGCGGGAGAGGGCAAGAGGGATGGGGGGGGAAGCGGTGGGGGGGAGGGGGGGGGGAAGGGAATTCGCTGGAATTCGCTGATATCCACGGGGTGGCAGCGAGTTCAGCGAGCAACAGGCGGCGGGCCTCGGAGGGCAGCCTCGCGCCTGACAATGCCCAGCTCACGAGCCTGGGACGTCTGGGGCGGGGGGGAAGGGAGGGGAAGAGCGACGAGGAGGGGGAAGGATGGGAAAGGGCAGGGGAAGGGAAGGGGGGAGGGAAGGGGGAAGGGGGGGGGCAGGGGAAGGCCAAGGGAAGGGAAAGGGACGGGGAACGGAAGGGGAAGGGGAAGGGAAAGGGCAAGGGAAGGAAAAGGGGAAAAGGGAAGGGGAAGGGGAGGAATAGGGAAGGGGGAAGGGGAAGGGGGACGGGGGAAGGGAAGGGGGAAGGAGAGGGGGAAGGGGGAGGGGGGAGGGGAAGGGGGGAAGGGCAAGGGGACGGGGCGGGAGACGGGGAGGGGAGGGCCGTGCTGCCGCCAGGCCGTGGTGGCGGGGCTGGCCCTCCGGCCGCGCGCGCAAACGCCGCGCGTGGGCCTGCGGGCCAGCGCGGCGGGGTTCCGTTCGGGCCTGCCCCTCCACGGGGGGAATCTTCAAAGATAGACAGAAAAGTAGTCAGGGGACGTGTTTGTTTTGTTTTTGTTTCTTCTGTTTTCACACAAAAAAGATATATATATATATATACATACATACCTATATATATGTATGCATATATATATATATGTATATATATATATATGATTATTTGGGGGGGCATGTTTGGACTATGTTTTATCCTTCGTCCAAAATCCCCCTGTAGGAGAGGACACGCCCGACCCAACGATGGGGGCGCGGACCAGTCGCCCCTACCCCCCCCCGGAGCACGCGCGCCTCCGGCGTTTCGAGCCTGTTTTTCCTTAGACTCTGGCAAGTTTACTTGCATGGACGGGGGGGGGGGCTGAGCCTGAAGCAAGCCGCAAACGACTTGCACGTTCGGGGGGGGCGCGGAAATCACGCAGGTCGAAAGGCACTTGCGCGCTAGTATTCGCTTGAAGAGGGGCGAGGGGGGGGGGGGGGGGGCGGACGCCATGCAAGTAAACTTGCCCGAATCCAAAAAAAAAGGCTCTTCGCTTCGCTCCGCCCCCCGGAGGCCCTGGCGGCTCGGAGGAGGACAGGGTACCGGTGACTCTGCCCTTCCTTCGCCTTCGCCTCTAGTGGGGCCTCCTGGGAGGCCCTCGTCGCCACCGCTGGGCTCGCCCCAGAATCCGGGTCGGAGCGCACCCCGGGGAGAGGTCCCGGGAGCAGCGGTCCCAGACCCCCTCGAGTTACTAAAAAATCGCGACGGGAGGTTTTTCATAATCTTTGGGCCTCTGGGTGCCCTTACCGGCCCTCGGGACCGTCAAAAAACGACTCAGAACGAAGAACCAGTCCCGGGGAAAGGGTCCAGACCGCTGGGGGTCGACGTCATGAAAAATTCATGACGTCGGGGGTCTGGGGTATCGGACCTTCTGGCTTCCCCGCTGGCCCTCGTGCCGATACGGCGAAGCCTGCAGGAGGCCAGGCCAAGCCTGTCCTGAAGTCGAGCCTGTCCCTCTACAGGAGGAGCATCCCCAACAATAGTCAAGGTTAGTCTGGTTTTTTTTGAGGGGGGGCTATTTTTTACCTTCTTGGGGATATCTTTTGAGTTGCATTTTTCGTCCAACAAATTCCGCCTGTAGGAGGACATGCCCGACCCAAGCCTGTTTCCGCGGCCGCTTGTGGCTCAACAGGGAGGAGCCCAGGCTCGCCCTGCTGTCGTTCGGCCACGGGGGGCCTCGCGGGCTGTCCTCGGGCTCGTTTCTGCCATGCGCAGGAGCGTTTGCTCGCAACCGTCCGACAAAAAAAACGCCGATCCGCCTCGACGCCACGGGTCGCAGATCCCCCTCGCCGGAGCCGCGCCCTCTGCGAGCAGAGTTCGTCCTGCGAGGAGCGGACCGCTCGTGCCTATAGACGGAGGGCAAGCCTCCAGGAGCAGTGGCCCTCTGCGTCGCAGGCTCGCGGCCGCCCTGCGCGGCTCGACCTCGCGGCCACCTCCACCGCGCCCCGCGCATAGCTCTCTGCGCCCACCGCGCCCGCTTCTCTCCCCCGCCCGCAGCACGCCTCCCGCGGCGGGGCGCACGCTGCAAGCAGGGGGCAGGGACCCGCCCCGTTGGAGCAGGCGATGGCCCCGGCGCGGCCCGGCAGACTGGGCACGGCTGGGGCACGGCTGATCTTGACAGCGACCAGGAAGGGAGGGGAAGAGACGGGGAAGGGAAGGGAAGGGGAAGGGGAAGGGGAAGGGGAAGGGGAAGGGGAAGGGGAAGGGGAAGGGGAGGGGAAGGGAATGGAAGGGGAAGGGGAAGGGGAAGGGGAAGGGACTGGGGAAGGGACTGGGAAGGGAGAGGAAGGGAGGGGCAGGGGCGGGGAAGGGAATGGACGAGGACGGGCGAGGGCCGGGCGGAAGGGGGAAGGGGCGGAAGGGGTTTCAGGCCTGTCGGGCGCGCGGGCGGCTGACTCCTGCGTCGATCGCAGCGGCCCGCCCTAGTCCCCCCTGAGGAGGGGGGATTGGCCACGAATGCGAGCTGCCAGGCGCTCCTCGGCCGCGGGGAGGGGGGGAGGTAAGAGAGCTGCCGCATCCGCCGCCGTCGCCGCTGAGATCCTGCCGTCGCAGTCTTCTCACAGCGGGCGATCCTGCCTCCTCCCGGCCCTGGGGCCATCACATAACGATTCGGCCAGGAAAGACGGGGCTTGTGGCTCCTTTCGCGATTGTTCACGATGGTGCATGTGACGTCGGATCTCAGGGGCGCCGCGTCGTCTTCGTCCAACGTCCATCGCTGTCGTCGTCGTCGTCGCCGGCGCACGCTCACGCGCGTGCGGGGGCGTGCGCGGAGCAGCAGCAGCAGCAAGGGGGAAGGTGCAGACTGATTGACCCCGCCGATGAAAACAGGGGAAGACTTCAGCGCGGCCAATTCTCCTCCTCCTCCTCCTCCTCCTCCTCCTCCTCCTCCTCCTCCTCCCCCTCCTCCTCCTCCTCCTCCACCTCCACCTCTTCCTCCTCCTCCCCGTCCCCCTCCCCGTCCTCCTCCCCCCCACCTCATCCTCCTCCTCCACAATTGCACAATCTGAATACTACTCTCCTCCATCCCCTGATGGCGTGCGGAAGGTAGCGGGCACCCCTCCGCGTATTGTTACCTAACAGCGAAGTCTGATACGTTTCTAGTGCGCTCAAAAGAGAGCATCATGACTCCCCAGGGGGGTCTGGGCAGATGCCGGACGGGTGCCGGGGAAAACCAGGGACTCAGCAGAACCTTATCCCAGGCCACATTTTGACTGCCCGGAGCCAACAGAACACCATTCCCAGGCCACATTTTGAATGCCCGGAGCCAACTGTAAGCCACTTCGTGTTCTTCTTGCTCCCAGAACATTACTCCCAGGCCACATGTTGAATGTCCGGAGCCAACAGTAGGCCACTTCGTGTTCTTCGTCTTCCCAGAACACCGTTCCCAGGCCACATTTCGAATGCCCGGAGCCAACTGTAGGCCACTTCGTGTTCTTCGTGTTCCCAGAACACTACTCCCAGGCCACATGTTGAATGTCCGGAGCCAACAGTAGGCCACTTCGTGTTCTTCGTGTTCCCAGACCACCATTCTTGTACAATATTTTGATTGCCCGGAGCCAACTGTGGGCTTCTTCGTGATCTTCGTGTTCTCAGAACACCAGTCCTGTGCCATATTTTGAATGCCCGAGCTGAGGCAGGCTGAGGCCGAGGCAGGCTGAGACCGAGGCAGGCTGAGGCTGAGGCTGAGGCACGCCAAGGCAGGCTGAGGCTGAGGCTGATGCTGAGGCTGGCTGAGGCTGAGGCAGGCTGAGGCTGAGGCAGGCTGCGGCTGAGGCCGAGGCAGGCTGAGGCTGAGGCAGGTTGAGGCTGAGGCTGAGACTGAGGCTGAGGCAGGCTGAGGCTGAGGCTGCGGCTGAGGCAGGCTGAGGCTGAGGCTGTTGCAGGCTGAGGCCGAGGCAGGCTGAGGCTGAGGCAGGCTGAGGCTGAGGCTGACGCAGGCTGAGGCCGAGGCAGGCTGAGGCTGAGGCTGAAGCTGAGGCAGGTTGAGGCTGAGGCTGAGACTGAGGCTGAGGCAGGCTGAGGCTGAGGCAGGCTGAGGCTGAGGCTGACGCAGGCTGAGGCCGAGGCAGGCTGAGGCTGAGGCTGAAGCTGAGGCAGGCTGAGGCTGAGGCTGTGGCTGAGGCTGAGGCAAGCTGCGGCTGAGGCAGGCTGAGGCTGAGGCTGTTGCAGGCTGAGGCCGAGGCAGGCTGAGGCTGAGGCTGAGGCTGAGGCCGAGGCAGGCTGAGGCTGAGGCTGATGCAAGCCGACCCCAGAGAGCCCGCGCCCCAGCCTCGCGGGGACGGCCCGACCCCAGAGAGCCCGAGGACCAGACATCCCGAAGCAGAGTCACCGGGCCCGGGCGCCCCGCGGAAACGAACGCCGCCAGGCCCAGCAGGCCCAGGGATGCCAGGACCCAGGAGCCCCAGAAGGGGCGCAGACGCCGACCGTGGCTCCTAGGGGTGCCGAGCCAGCCGCAAAAAGCGTCCAGGCTCGGCCAGGCGGCTCCGCGCGCGTTCGCAGGAAGCCAGCAGGCGTTTGAACTTTTGTTGTGCGCTGCCGCCTCGACGAAAGTCATCAGCTCCTTGAGCCCAGCGCCGACTGGAGGCGAGCTGTCCACCTTGGCAGTCTGGTCGGCCGCCGGCCCGCCAGCGACAGGGGCGTGCACCGGCTTGTCCTCCTGTAGGATGCTGCGCTCAACTGCCGTATCTTGCAGCTGTGCCTTCGGCTGCCGCATCAACACGCTCTTCATCGGGATGGGGTTGACCATACCCTCCAGCGCCTTCTGCTTGCTCGCAGACCCGCCAGCATGGTCGGCCGCCGATACACAAGACATGCGAGACGTACAGCAGCGCCCTCGGCTGCCAGGCGAAGAACCGGGTCTCGCAGAGGCCCAGGTCACTCAGCCCATCCTCCCCGTCCTCGGACGTCATAGTGGAGCAGTAGTCTTCCACCACAGCCTTCGTCACGTCCGCGCCGCGCCTGCCCCCCATCACGGCACCACGGACTTGTCCGCGACCTGCGCCTGCACCTTGTAGTCCGCGACCTGCACATACCTGCACCTTGGCCTCAGCTTCCAGCGCGTCGGACTCCACGACGACGTCGAAGCCCTTCCCCACCAAGCCCACGCGCAGGTGGGCCTCGTCGGCTGTCCCCGCAGCCGCGCCGCCCAGCGTCACGTCCAGGCACACCTTGTCCAGATCGGGGCTGACGAAGCCCTCCTGCACCGCCTTCTCGATCTTCTCCGTCGCCGTCGCCGCCCCCCTCAGCACGGCCACCCGGTGACCAGAGGACGGCCAGCAGGCCTTCGGCAAAGACCTCTCGGGGGGAGGGGCGGACGACCACGGTCGGCGAGGGAGGGGCGCCTCCGGGAGGACACCAGAGGCTCGGCGGCGGAGGAGGGCGAGGAGCCGAGAGGGTCCGAAGGCACCAGGATGGCGTGGATGGGGGGGGGGCGCGGGGCGAGGAAGGAGGTCACGTGAGGTAGAAGGCACCTCCTCCTGCGCTTCCTCCCCCTCCCCCCTCCTCCTCCTCCTCCTCCTCCTCCTCCTCCTCCTCCTCCTCCTCCTCCTCCTCCTCCTCGTCCCCCTCCTCCTCCTCCTCGACAGCACCACGTCGCCTCCCAGCCCTCTATCTCTCTCTCTCTCTCTCTCTCTCTCTTTTTGTCTCTCTCTCTCTCTCTCTCTCTTCTACTTGTAGAGGTCCAACACTGAGCAGCCCACGCAGCCTGCAGACCAAGAGGGGGACACCCGCGCAGGGAGAGGCGGCGGCAGGCGGGGCACCGCCCTGTGAGCAGCCCCCCTGCGGTGAGGCCGGGGGCGGCTCCGGACGAGCACAGGGCTCGCTTCGGCACCGGGGACAGCAGATGGACAGTCTATTCGAACCCTTACACATTCGAGGGAGATTCTAAATCACCCCCGCGCCCCCGACATCGATGTTGATCTCGGCAGAGGCGGTGCTTCGGGGTTCGAGTATCTCTGTCCACTCACGCCCCCCCCCGTCGCCACGCCATCGATATCAATTTCGGGGGGTTTGTGGGGGGCATCTTGGGCCACAGGGTTCGAACACAATGTCCACGTACGGGATGGCAGGGCAGACCCTGCTGGAGCCGCCCACGGTGCACGGGGCAGAGCCTGCACCTGCACCAGGGCTGGACCTCAACGGTGTTTTGGGCGATTTCGTGGGCCGTGTTCGTTTGGATTTCGTTTTGCGATAAGGGCGGATTCGAGACAACAGCGAGGGAGAACGAAAACAAAACGAAAACGAAAAACACCGTCTAGGCACAGCCCTGATCTGCACGTGGCAGTCGCCGCAGGGACGCCGCCGCCAGCTGCAGGCAGAGCATCACCAAACACGAAGCGACCAACATTGGGCCAGTGACCACCCTTCACCCCCCCCTCCCATCCGCGGCTAGAACCCAGTTTGCGCGTGCTCCAGCTTCCTCCCCAGGGGAAGCTCTCCTCCGAGCCTCTTTCCTCTGGGACTTCATGCAGCAGCGACAGAGGATGGAGCCCACGACAGCGATCTGTACGATACCTTCTCACCCTCTGCGTCGCTCTCCACGTCATGAAGCGCTGCTGTCGTCTATGGATCGTGGCCTGCCAGTCCGAATTCTGAGGGCTGGGAGGAGGAGGAGAAGGAGGAGGAGGAGGAGAAGGAGGAGGAGGAGGAGGGTAGGGAGCTCAACGATGACGCGGGTCAGAAGGCGCTCGTTGCGACTCACCCGGGGCGAGAGGCGCAGCCGCCTGCCTTCTGCGGGGCACGGAGCAAAGGGACCAGCCTGCAGGCCCAGCCACCCTCGCCGTCGCTTCGCCTCGAAGGGGTTGTGCACTCGCGTCTCCAATCTTAACCAAGGGCCCGGGAAGCAGGGGCGCCCTCGAGGGCGCGGAGTGTTTCGCGCTTCGCGGTTCGGCTCCGATTCCCCGTGTTCCTCCTCTCCCCCGGGGGTTGGCGCGAGATCGCGAAGTTGTTCGCGTTTCGCGCAGCGCGAAGCGCGAAGTTAACTAGGCGCCCTTGGATATTTGAAAGAGCGTGTTCTACCGCTGCTGCGCGGAAAACCGGGGGGGGTCACTACCGGTTCGAACCCCTCCCCCCCCCCCCCCCTCCGGAAAACCGGGGGGGGTCACTACCGGTTCGAACCCCTCCCCCCCCCCACTCATCATGAAAAGGGGGGGGGGGTCACTACCGGTTCGAACCCCTCCCCCCCCCCCCTCGAAAACCGAGTGGGGGTGCGGACAGTGGTGGGGACGGTGTTGGTGGGGACAGTGGTGAGGGGACAGCGGGACAGTGGTGGGGACAGTGGGGGGACAGTGGGACAGTGGTGGGGACGGTAGTGGTGGGGACAGTGGTGAGGGGATAGCGGGACAGTGGTGGGGACAGTGGGACAGTGGGACAGCGGTGGGGACGGTAGTGGTGGGGACAGTGGTGGGGACAATGGTGGGAACAGGGGGGGACAGTGGACAGTGGTGGTGACGGTGGTGGTGGGGACAGTGGTGTGGGGACAATGGGAACGAGGTGGAAACAGTGGGACAGTGGAGGGTACAATGGTGGTGGGGACAGTGGTGAAGGCGGTGGCGAGGACGGCGGTGGGACAATGGGACAGAGGTACAGTGGGGACAGTGGTGGGGACAGTGGGGACAGTGGTGGGAACAGTGGGACAGCTCAGTGGGACAGCGGAGGAGTCAGTGGGACAGTGGGGACAGTGGGGATAGTCGGGCAGTGGTTGGGGCCGTGGAGACAGTGGGGAGAGTGGAACCGTGGTGGGAACAGTTCTGGGGACAGCGGGGACAGTGCGACAGTGGTGGGGCCACTGGTGGGGACAGTAGGGGCGGTGGTGGAACCAGTGGGGACAGCGGTGGTGAGGACAGTGGTGCTGGGAACACCAGTGGGGGATGTGATGCGGACGGTGGTGGGGACCGGGAGTCGTTTGCTGGCGGTGAGTAGGGGGGGGGGGGGGGGGGGGGGGTTCGAACCGGTAGTGACCCCCCCCGGTTTTCCGGATCCGGAGGGGGGGGGGGGGGAGGGGGGGGGAGGGGTTCGAACCGGTAGTGACCCCCCCGGTTTTCGAGCGGGAGGGGGGGGGGGGGGGGGGGGGGGGGGGTTAGGGGAGGGGGGGGGTTTTGCCGGGGGAGGGGGGGGGGGGGGGGGGGGGGGGGGGGAGGGGTTCCGGCAGGGGGGGGGGGAGATTTTCGGAGGGGGGGGGGGGAGACCCCCGGGTTCCGGAGGAAAAGGTTGGCAATTTTCCACAGTAAAGCGGCGGTGGATCACGCTCTCTCGGATATTTACATGTGAATTACCAACGGAGGCGCATCTAGCACAACACCAGCAGGTTTTTTTTCTCCCGCAAAACAATAGGGGGCACCCCGATGGGGGTTGGGGTCCGCCGCGTCCATGGCACAGCATGGAGAAACTAGTACAAGACCTCCCGAACTCCTGATCCCTTCCTGACCCCAGTCCCTGGTGAATGCGTTGTCCGAGAAGCGGCCGCGAGTAGGCCTGTGTACCTGCTTATCCTCGATCTTCTCCGTCTCCGTCTCCGTCTCTGTTCCCTCACACGGCCAAAGCATGAATGAGGCTGCACGGCTGGCCGAAGCCAATGAATGTGCAGGAAGGGGGCGACGGCGGCTCTTGGCCAGCTCAGGGCTCATGCTGGCACCACGGAGCCCAGGACGAAGAAACCACATCGCACAGCGACTCGCAACACACAGCAGTCCAGAGGAGAGGGTCACCCCAGCGAGAGTCGATTCACAACGCTGGCGCAGCCCTCCGTCCGACGCAGTCGGGCGGAACGATCGGCGCCCGCTGCCACCGCCTCGTGCAACCCCCAGCCCCGAGGCAAGCCAAACGACCAGTACTTGCGACCTGCTCGTGTTCGGAGTGCCCGAAAAGGGCCCGCCAACAGCCGCGGGCCCGAGGGCGCTCGATGCGACATGCCTGGGCCAGGGGCGCAGCCGCCTCCCCTCCCAGGTCGCGAGGCGAGGGTCCAGCCGCCCCCGCCGTCGGTCGACCGACCCGGAGGGGTCGTGCTCTCCTGCCCCCGAATGTTCGACATCGGCACGGAAGAAGACCATGCCGATTCACCTGAACACGCGATGACACAAGGCTTGGCGTCTGGCTCTCTTCCCCGCCCTCCGCGGCCATGGAGGGGCCCCCCGAGCGGAGTCGGGCTCAGCCGCGCCCTCTGCAGCTATCCCTCAGGCCCGAAAGCTCGCCTGGACCCCTGCGAGACGCGCTCTCCGAGAAGCGGCCTGGCAGCCTGCGCACCAGCTTCACCCGAAGGCGGACCCACCCAACCAGGAAAAAGGGCTCGAACCCGGCATGCCTCGGGGACCCAGCGGAGGGCAGAACGGGCGGGAGAGGCCAGGGAGGGCCACTCTCCGCCGGCCCTGTGCGGCCTGGGACACCCGCGGCGCCTCGCTCCGGCGCCCTCGCCGAGGGCCCCTATGCGCCCCTGCGTGCCGCGCCGCCCGCGGAGGCGCACGGCCAGCTCCCTTGCCAGCGGGCCGGTCGGCTGCCGCAGGGCTCGGCGCCCGTGCGGATGGCCGCAGCCACGGCCGCCGCCGCCACGTGCCTCGAGCCTCCCACTGCAGCGGCGCCGGCGGCCGCGCCGCGCGCGAGGGCAGCCAGCGCCGCCGCCACCGTGCCATCCTCGCACTGCAGCGCCAGCGTCGCTGGAGAGTGCCGCCCGAGCGGGCGAGGCAGAGCAGAGCCATCCCCACTCAACGGTTCGTGGCTACGAAGGGGGGAGGAGGAGGAGGAAGAGCAGAGGAGAGGAAGCGGAGGAGGAGGAGAAGGAGGAGGAGGAGGAGGAAGGAGGAGCGGATGAGGGAGGAGGGGGAGGAGGAGGAGGGGTTGAGGAGGAGACGGGGCAGTGAGGGGCAGGAAAAGAAGGAGCAGCAGAAGCTAGGGGCAGCAACGCCATGCGAAGCAGCTCTAAGCAACGCTGTCCACAACGAGCGTAGCAGAGGGCAGCATGGCAAGGCAATTCCAAGCAAGGACTGGCCATTGCAATACAAATGTTAGTCAGCGTGGACCCCAAACAGCGATATCTCGTGGTGCAATCTAGGCGGTGCAATCCTCGTGGTGCAATCTATGTGGGGGTACCAAATTGCACTTGGCAGCGACGATAACGACGACGATGTCGCCAACGAAGACGACGCCGACGACGAGGGAGGAGGGAGGACGACGACGACGACAACGACGACAATGACGAGGGAGGAGGGAGGACGGCGACGATGCGAACGACGAAGAAGGAGGGAGGACGGCGACGCCGACGACGACAACGACGAGGGAGGAGTGATGACGACGAGGACGACGACGACGACGGCGACAAAGTAGGAGGGACGACGACGAGACGCCGACGAATGACGACGACGGCGACGAGGGAGGAGGAAGGACGACCACGGCGACAACGACGACGGAAATGACGGCGACGCCAAATAGGACGACGACGACGACGAGGGAGGAGGGAGGACGACGACGACGACGACGCAAGAGCGCGCGCACACGCTTTTGTTGAAAATCCATGTTGCGAAGCCCTGTGTGTGTTTCCATTGTTTTTGGACACTCGATTTTGAACCCCTTCCGAAACCGAAGGGTTTTGAAGGATTTCGGCATGCGCGCGCGACGACGCGCGCGTGTGCACTTCGTCATCTTTTGTGCAAGAGATTTTTGAAAACTTTTGGTTTTTGAGAAACGAGCGTGCGCGCATAGTTTATTTTGCAGGGGATGGTTGGGGGGGGCCGATACCGGTTTGGCTGGGGTATGAATTCACAGGTAGGATGGACATCGGGTCAGAATCTGATTTGTTTTGCATTGGTTCCCGGGGAATCGTTCACCCTGCCGAACTTGAAACTGTCAACTCCACTGCTCGCGCAAACATCCCACCCACCCACCCGCAACTTGTTTTGCAGAACCCATGCGACGGCGATTGCGATGAGTGCTGGGCGTTGGCTGGTGTATCTCTGCGACCGCGCCAGCGCGCTCATGCTCGCGCGCGCAGGGACCAGCTAGTGCGGCGCGACCGGCGCGGCTGCGGTGGCGCTGACCGCTGTGCACTTCCAGCGGGGACTCCAGTGCGAGTCGGAGACTTGGGCGGGCGCGGTATCATGGCGACGCGGACAACGGTAGACACGATGATGAAGGTAGACATGATGGTGACAATGGTGGCGATGACGCCGGCAAGGCCAATGACGGCGCCGATGTTGATCACGCCCGCCGATGACGATGACGATGTCCTCGGTCGGTGATGAAGGTGTTGGAAGGAGTTCGACATGCGCGCGCGGCCGACGCGTGCGAGTGGCCCGTGTGTTATCATTTGACACGGCCCGTGCTGCCCAGCACACGCGCAAGGGCGTTCGGATGATTTCGACATGCGGCGCGACAATCCCTTTTGGTAGTACGTGATGCCAACGATGAAAGAACGATGGCTTTCTTCAGGATTCGCCAAAGCGCCCGCCGTTTCTTTTTTGGGGGAGGTTGATGTTGCAACACCGTCTATGTATGCGGGACACTCGATGTTCGTCCGGTCTGTTGCAAAGGGCTCGTGCGACAGCACGCTAGCAAAGGCGGTCGATGTCGACATGTGCGCGCAAGAGGCCTGTTTGGTAGCATGTTCTGTACGTGGCGAAATAACGCATGGTTTCCCCAAGAAGCTGTGTTAGCACGAACGCATATTTTGTTAGAACACCTTTGTTGCAAAACCGTGTGCATGTTATATGTTTTCGTGCCACTCGATCTTGACACCCCTGCGAAACCTCAGGTCTATTTGCTAAGATTGCGGCATGCGCGCTTGTGCACTTTGCCATCTGTGTGTAAGTTTTTGACTGGAACGGATGATATTTGATCAACGAGTGCGCGCGCATAGCATGTTTTGACGGGGAACCGACGGGGGGGGCGCGATAGTGATGGTTTGGGATGGAACGAGTTCATATTTAGGATGGACGAAGGGTCAGAACCATGTGCCAATTGCAATACGAAAACCCATACTGATGAGACTGGGGGGCGAACGCATATTTTTTTGGAGACGATAATTAATATCTGTTCGCAGTGAATTGTCCGCTCCACTGCTCGCGCAATCATCCCACCCGCCCACCCGCAAAATGGTTTGCACAACCCATGCGGCGGCGATTGCGATGAGTGCTTGGGGTTGGTTGGTGCATCCCTGCGGCCGCGCTAAATGGCGCACGCTCACACGCACAGCTGCAAGATAATTCGGCGCTGTCGACGCGGCCGCGGTGGCGCTGACCGCTGGGCACTTCCTAGCGGGCGCTTCAGTGCGAGTCGGCGACCTGGGCGGGCGCGGTACCAGAGCAACGTCGGAAACGGTAGAAGCGATGATGATGGTAGCGAAGCTGGTGACGGTAATGATTACGACAACGGCGAGGTCACTGACGGCGCCGATGCTGATCACGCCGACGACGATGACGGCGCCTCCTGTCGGTGATGAAGTTCCCGTGGGAGTTCGACATGCGAGCGCTGCCGACGCGCAAGAATGGCCCGCCCTCTCCACCCCCAAGCACGCGCGCAGCAGGGCGTTTGAATGATTTCGGCATGCGGCGCGAGGGGTCCGCTTGGCAGAATTCAGTGGAAGTCTTGTACAACCTAAGTAAACTTCTCGGAAGAATTTGCCGGGGCGCGACAGCAAGCGTTTTGGGAAACACGCGTGGCAAACCCCGTTGTTTTGATATGTATCCAGGACTCGCGTTTGACATCCTTACGAAACTCAGGGTTCTTGAAGGATGTCGGCATGCGCGCGTGACGACGCGCGCGTGTGCATTTCGCCCAATCATTGCAAAATGATGAGTGCGATAGCGCGTGTGCAGGGTCGTTCGAGCGATTCCGACACGCGCGAGCGCGGCCGACGCGCGAAAGTGGGCCGCACGGTTTTATTTGAAGCAGATCGTGTCCCCCCTCCCCTCAAACACGCGCGCAAAAGGGCATTCGAATGATTTCGGCACGCGGCGCGAGGGGTCCGTTTGGCAGAAATTAGAAAAGTTGAACAACCTAAAGTTTTCGGACGAATTCGCATGGCCGCATGAGCAAGCATTTTGGGAAACACATGTGGCAAACCCATGTGTTGTTACATGTATTCAGGACTCGATTTGGAAACTCTTACGATTCCCACGGTTTTTGGAGGATGTCGGCATGCGCGCGCGACGACGCGCGCGTGTGCGTTTCGCCACATTCGAGCAAAATGGTTATTGCGATAGCACGCGCGCAAGGTCTTTCGAGCGATTCAGACACGCGCGCAACAGGCCCGTTCGGTAGCAAGTGTTGTACATGCTGAAAACCGGCGGTGTATTAGAATTCGCAAGAACCTGGGCGCAAGTTTGTTCAAACGGTTTGGTTGCGGAACCATGTTTTTTATATTTTCGGGCCGTTCGATTCTGAAATCTGTGCAGAAACCCCGAAGTTTTGGACAGAATTTACCATGCGCGCGTGACGACGCGCGCGTTTGTTTTTCGCCTTGCATGTTGCAAGGGATTCTTCAGAACTTTTGACTTTTGATACACGAGTGCGCGCGCTGTTTTTGCCGCAGAGGATGAGCGGGGCACAGATTCCGGCCTAGCTGGGATTGAACGAATTCCCATTTCAGATGGACGATAGGGGCAAAACCTGATGTAAATGGCAATACGAAAAGGGGCACCAATACATCAGGGGGGGCGTAGATCCGAATATGTTTCAAGATAGGAGAATCTACAGGCTTCGGAACAAATTAGCGAACACCCATGCCACATTCATCTGTCAACGCCTCCCCCTCCCCCCAATGTTCAAAGTCGTCGTCGTTGTCAGTCGGCCGCCGCCGTGTTTCGCCTTAAAAGTCGAAAAAACAAAGTGTCAAGTTCGACTTGCCAATGTCTGACTCAGTCCGGGGTAAGTCCACGGTTGACTGTTTGATTTTCGCAGTGATTGAGACGACTTTTCCCCAGTCCTCCCCTCGAGCATTTTCCCGTGTACCTCTCCCTGTACTCCTGCGCCCCAATCAGTTCGAGTGTAGCCACGTGCCTGGCAACGTGCCCACAGGCTTCGGAACAAATTTGCGAACAGTCATGCCACATTCATCTGTCAACGCCTCCCCCTCCCCCAAATGTTCAAAGTTGGCTGTGGGTCTGATGATATGCACTTCGACCGCAGTCTCCCCCGCGCGTGCCAACAGTGAGTTTGGGGGGGAGGGGGAGTGTCCAGTAATTGTTTCCCTCTACCGCATGTGGTGCAGATCAATGCGCAGCAATGCAAACCAATGCAACGCAAGTCAGCACACTGCAAAACATGGCGGCACAATGCGAACCAATGCAAAGCACTGCAAACCAAAACAAATCTATTCAGCGCAATGCAAAGCAATGCGACGCGACTGCAACGCAACGCGACTCAAATCAGGGCAACGCAACCCATAGCAATGCACATGAACGCGGTACCACCTCAGCGCAACGCAAAACGGCCCAACTGCGAAAAAATGCGATTGCGATGCAGAGCGCTTCGATGCAGCGCAGCGCAATGCAACGCAAAGCGACACAATGCAAGGCCATGCGTCGCAATGCAAAGCAGCGCCACGCAATGCCAAGCAGTGCGATTGTGACTGGGGGGGTGCAGCGGGGCGCCGGACCGACCCGCACGACGGGCGGCGACGAGGCGGCGCCGGGGCCGGCGACGGTGACAGCAGCCGCCAGACCGACCCGCAGGCCCAGACCACGGTCGGCGACGAGGCGGCGACGGGCCGGCGACGGCGAGACCATAGCGCCCAGACCGACCCGCAGCCCCAGTTCGTCATGCCACCGCAACCGATGGGATTGCGACCGATTGGACTGCAGTGCGAAGAGGGGCCATACGACGTGCGGCGACGAGGCGGCGATGGGGCGGCGACGGCGAGCACATGCCGTCAGATCGACGGCACGACCCAGACGACGGGCGGCGACGAGGCGGCGACGAGGCGGCCACGGGGCGGCGACGGCGAGTACATAGCCGCCAGACCGGCGACGTGGCCGATTTCTTTAGAGCTCGAGTACGAGCCCTGAAGTGCAAACGGTGTTTTTGGAATAGATGGGCATCTCGGCAAGCAACACGCGGCGCAAACCAAATCGACGCCTCGGGCCCGAACAAGCGATCGTGGCGAGTGAGGGTTTTTTCAGCAGCCCCCGGGCTCCTGTGAGCACGTCCTCCTCCCCGCGCTGCAGGTGATCGGATGGATGGGCGAGGGAGCAGATGGGTGAATGGTCGCAGTTAGAGCGCCCAGCAGTTCGCTCCATAGCTAGCTCGCACGGCCGCATGGTCGTCCAACTTTTGCAGGCGCAGGAAAAATATCGCTGGGCTGCCTCCCTCGTCTCTCCCTCTCCCCCGCCCTCGCGATGTGTCCAGCCACCTTGTGGCCGTGATGCTGGCGTTCTTCCCCGTTTCGCCCACCAGCCGTTGCATGATCGATGCGGACGTCCTCTTTTCTGTCGCATGCATTGTTGTGGATTGAGCGTGTACTCCGTCTCGAGGCAACGCCCTCCTCGATGCGAATGTAGCCTTGGCAGTTGTACCGGGGTCTTGGCCGTCAGGATTCGTCACTTTCGCGAACACAGCAGCGGCGCTGGGAAGCCGCGATGCGGTGAAAGCAGCATGTGCGGATTTGCAGTGTTCGAAATTTGCTGTGAGGGCTGCGTGCCGCCTCGTTCCGTCCCTCCGTCGTCGTGCCAGTCGTCCCTCGTTGCGTCTTCTGTCGTACTCTTGCTCCGCTGTGCGTGGCACGAGCCACGCTAAGATGTTGCAGGCTGCGCAACCGAGTTGCGTAACTTAAGAAACATGTTGGGCAGATCCGAATTGAATTGAACAACTACTCCAGATTTCGTAATAAAAGGGAGGGGGCCACAACCCTCCCAGACCAGAAGGTTTAGACCCCCCCAGACCATCCATGAAAGGGCGGCACTTTGCCCAGACCCCCTGAACCCTTCAAGACAGCTCAAATCAGACCCCCCCGCCAATTGTGACCCCCCCTACTTTATGATGGAATCCGGAGTACGGATTGATCTACGGGACACATGGCAACAGAGACTGAGGCTGCCAACTCCTGGAGCCGCGATGCACGCAGGCGTCCTCGTCGCCGCGATTCTCGACAGCATCCCGGGAGCCTCCGTTTCTCCTAGCTCTCCCTTTCGAGTGGGGTCGCCGTGGCGCGGAGGGAGGCTCTGCTTCTCCCCATGTCTCCTCCAGTGGCACGGGGTCTCTTGTCCCGCCTCGCCGCGGCTCACTCCCCACGACTTTCTGTGGAGTCCGTAGGATAGGACACCAGGGCGCCAGGGTGTCAAACCCTCTCCCCCTTTCAACGGGGGTGCCTTTTCTGACGGTTCTTTGCTGGTGATTTTGTATTTGCGGTCCGGGACCGAGCGTATCTTTGGAGTTCGGGGGGAGGCGATTGGGGTTCCTCCGGAGTTCTCCTGTCCTTGCGGAACCGACGCACAAAGTGTGACAAGTTGAGGGACCGTGGGGCACATGAACGCTTAGAGCAAAGAGCACCCTGTGAAGAGTGCAAGGACGACGTCGTCAGCAATCACAGTGGTCGCGGGGTGCCCGCGCATAATCCAGATGTCGTCGCACCGTGCGTTTTTTGTATTGTGTGTTGACAGGCACGGTTGACCTGCACACAGCAGGCAACATGCCAGCAACCCCGCCCACCCCGTCAAAAACCACTGCAAAGTGGTCGCGGGGCGTCCTGGCATGCTGCAGATCTGTAAGCCAATTGATTCTGCATTGTTGGGGGGGGGGGGTGTTGGCATGGGTCCGGGCTGTCTGCCGGTCGGGTTGGGGAGGCGGTGTTCGTTATAAGAGGTGGCCGAGGTGAAGCCACTTCTCCCAGACTCCAACATATAAGCGGTGCCCGCATCACAGCCCTCCCAACATTGAAGGAGCACCCGTGTCTCCGCAGATTCAGGGCGCGTCTTTGCTTCGGCAGTTCTTGGCAGCCAGCGCAGAACCCAGGTGTGCGACACTGCGGCGAGGCGTGCCAGCCGCCTCGGAGGCCCAGGCGTGCCAGGCACGCCTGGTGCGCCAGATGCGCCACGTGTGGCGCATGCTCCCGCCGCGCCAGGCGCGCGGCGTTCGGGGCCCGCGCCGCGTGCACCAGGTGCGCCCGCGCACGTCGAGAGGCACGTCGGCCCCCGCCGTCCCCATCGATGACGCACAACTGTAAGCAACGGTGGCCATCACTGTGTCTGCCGGGCCTGGGCACGGCAGGCAATATGCCAGCACCCCCGGCCGTCCCTTTCAAAAACCACCGCAACGTGATCACGGGGTGCCCGCGGATGATCCAGATTTAGCTGCGAAGTGTAGTCTGCATTGTTTTTGAAAGGGGTAGCCCTGCGCAATATGCGGGCACCCGCGCCTTCCTTGTCAAGGAACAATGCAAAGTGGTCGTGGGCCCCCCGAACATGTTCGAAGAGTTTGCCGCAGAGTGCACTCTGTATTGTTTTTTGACAGGGATGGTGGGGGGCATGGGGCCTGATTGGTCACCGGTCGAGTGGGGGAGGTGGCGTTGACTACTAAGGAGCAGTGATCAAGCTACCCACCAGCCGCAAGCCGTCTCGTTCACTCCCACCCTCCCTCCCAACACAAGTAGCACCCGTGTGGGAGCGCGGACACGGGCCGCTGGCGACAAACATCGGGAACCAATGCAGACGCCAGCCAGGTGCGCGACGCCCGCGAGGTGCGCCGCGCGTGCGAGCACACCCCCAGCATCCGTGCCAGACGACAGTGCAAAAGGATGCATGGGGCGCCCCTGCATGGTCCAGTATCTTGCCGCGGCGTGCAGGCTGCATGGTTTTTGAGATCGTGGTGGACCTGCACGCGTGAGGCAATGTGCTACCCCCCCCCCCTCTCGCCCCTGTGGCAACACAGAGAAAAGCGCGTAGAATGGCGAGCGTGGGGCGCCCCGAGCACGATCAACATTCCGCCACGGAGTGAAGTTTTGTGTTGGCTGCTTGGCAGGGGTTGCGGGAGAGGTGTTGGCACTGTTCTTGGCTTGTCGCCTGCCGGGTGGAGGGGGGAGTGACAGTGATTAATCGTAGCGAGCAGGGAGAAGCCCCTCCCCGAGGGAGGGGGAAGGGGGTTGAACGAGGAGACGCTCTGAACCACTCACGCCCAAGAGGCTGGTTGGATTCCCTGCGGTCTGTGAGGCCTCCCTTTCGAAGAAGGAGTTCCCCTTCCACCTGTAACTGCTGCACACATTTACGCTTGAACTCCGAGGATGTCCCAAGCGACAATTTGGTTTTCAGAAAGAGCCACCTTGGATCCTTGCAGCGGTACATGCTTCGAAGCCCCAGGTTTAAATTTAAGAAACCACATAACAACGTCTCAAGTGATCGCCCCATTTTGAAAACGCCGGTCCTACATCTTGCTAAACCTTGCAATACATATCGATTGCGTTCGGCGCTGAGGCGGTAGCCCCACTTTGAAAACGGCCCGTACTCAATAGTTGAAGCAGATGCGAGGCTATAAAACATGTCTGCAGCGCTGAGGTGAGAGCTGCACTTTGAATAGGAGCCGCGTGCCATTCGTGCCAAGACGAAATGCGTTCGGGGTAAGGTGGTAGGGATCCTATTGAAAGCTGACCCAATCCGTTTCTTAAAACGCTGCACTGGTTGAAGACGAATGGCCCTGGAGAGGGCCTGTTTTGAAAATCTGCCCCCCTTCCATCCTCTGAAACTGTTTCAGACTGGAAGGGCAAAAGCGTGCGGTATTAACACAATATCTGCATTTTAAACAAGCCCCCCCACACAAAACCATCCTTGGAGCTGCTGGCAACTTTTGAGGCGAATGCGCGCGGCGCTGAGGCGATACACACACATATATATACATATATATACACACATTACCACAACCACCTCCCTACATCCTTGATGCTGTTGCAAGCGTGTAATTCGAATGTGAGCGGCGCTGGGGGGAGAGCCGGATTTTGCCCCCCCCCCCCCCCTGCATCTGGAAGCCAGTTGGCAAATTTCAGACAGAATGCAAGCGGCGCTCAGGCAGGAGCCACACTTTGAAAGCCACCCCTCCCCCATCCATCCCTGAAGTGCTCGCCTGTTTTCAAGGCACGCGTGCGAGGCGCTATGGCGAGAGCCGCATCTTGAACACGAGCACCCTCCGTCCCTACGCCAAGACAATATTTGAAGACGAACGTGTGCGTCGCGACGGCGACATCCTCATTTTGAATACCACGCCCTTCCATCCTGTGAAACCTGTGCCACTCTCAGGCTTCAGGGTTATAAGCGTCGAGGGAGTCGAACGAGACACGCACCGCCCGCCCTACCAACACGCTTGGGGTTGCGGCAGGGAGGAGTGATTTACAAGGACAGTGGATGGAAGAGAGGGGCGTCGGCCAAGCCGGGCAGTGATATGGGGAAGCATGAGTAGCAGGGGGCCGAGGAGGAGTCAGGAGGAGAGGGCGGAGGAGAAGGAGATGGGGGGAATGCAAGCCAGGCACGTTCGCGCCATATCTGACGTCCTATCCCTTCCTCTCCCACATTCCTTTCCATTGCGCTGGGTTTTGTCTATCCGCGGACGCGTGTCTTAGCCGACCAGGAAATGCAACGAAAGACCTCAACGTGTTATTCGCAATTGGAAAAGGGGAGCTGCGTAGACAGGGGGGAAGGAGAGGGTGGCGGGCAAGCAGGAGAAAGAGGAGGAGGAGGATGAGGAAGGTGGGGGACGAGGACGAACAGAAACTTGACTGGAAGTGGTAAGAGGAGCAGGAGGACCAGAGGAAAGCGGAGGAGGGAAACTTGTGGAGGCGACAAGGATGAAAAAGGACTCGGATCTAGAAAAGTGGCCTGCGATCGGACGAGAACGCCAGTCTGAATGACGGGGGCACAACGTCGTTCCGAACATGAGGTCCACGCTGTAGCGGGAGCACCGTCAACGAAATTGAAAGCAACCGCATCAAATTCCAATTGATGAGATCGCGTGTGGAACGAAACAGCACGCGGAGGGGGGCAGGATGCCCCAAATGCGTGTTCGGGGGGGTGAGCGGAGATTATTCATACGGTGCATTTGTGGAGGAGGAAGAGGAGGACGTGGCAGCCAGCTAAGGTTGTAGTGGTCTGGGGAGCGATGTGCAGCAGAGGAATTGGAGGTGGAGAAGGGAAGAAATAGGTGGAGGGAGGAGGAGGAGGTGGTGGAGGAGGAGGAGGAGGTCGGCAAACGCTGCAGCGATGTCGAGCGCGACGAGTAGCAGATGACTGGAGAGGAGAAAGAGGAGGAGGTAGACGGGGAGGCGGAAGACGAGGTGGGAAAAGGGGACGCCGAGGGAGGAGGAGGAAAAGGAGGAGGAGGAGGCGAAGATGGATGAGAAGAAGGAGGTGGCTGTCGGCAAAGGCTGCGCTGAGAGCGGGGTCTTGGCTTGCAGCAGATGGTATAGGATTACTATGACGATGTTGGTTATGATGATGGTGATGACGATGATGATGCTGATGCTGATGCTGATGTTGATAATGTTGATGCTGATTAGGATGGTGATAACGATGCGAATGCTGATACTGAGGATACTGATGATGAAGCTGATGAGTATGATGAGGACGATGCTGAGGAGGAGGACGAGGAGGAGGACGAGGATGATGATGATACTGATGATGCTGCTGAAGAGGATCAGGAGGAGGATGATAAGGATGATGATACGGATGGTGATGCCGATGCTGATGACGATGGCGGTGGTGGTGATGGTGACGCCGATGATGATGATGCTGCTGGTGATGATGGTGGTAATACTGATGATGGTGGTGATGATGGTGATGATACATATGATGATGATGATGATGATGATGATGATGATGATGCTGATGCTGATGCTGATGCTGATGCTGATGCTGATGCTGATGCTGATGATGATGATGATGATGATGATGGCGATGATGATGTTGATGATGATGACGACGATGCTGGTGATGATGATGATGATGATGATGATGATGATGATGATGATGATGATGTTGGTGATGGCGATGCTGCTGATACTGATGATGATGATGATGATGATGATGATGATGATGATGCTGATGATGATGATGATCAGCATGAGGAGGAGAAGGGGAGGACAAGGAGGAGGAGGAGGACGAGGAGGAGGAGAATCAGGAGGAGGACAAGGAGGAGGAGGAGGAGGAGGAGGAGGAGGGCCGCGGGCTGTGAGATGTCTGCCAGCGGCACGCGCGCGCGCTTCTTCTACAGAAGGCACGTCGAGTCAGAAATCGTCGTACCAGCACGCGCACAACGGAGGCACCTGATCCCCCGATGACACCAGGAGCCCACATAAGCTCTGGGGCACCCTAGGACCTAGGACCTCCAACTGTCGACGAAGGATTAGCCGAAGCTTTCCTGTAGCAGGATTTCTTGTCGTTTGCGGCTGCTCGATCGTATCGAGAGCGAAGGCAGCCGCGCACCGCGGGGCGCGATGCGCGAACTTAGGTGACCTAGCCCTTCGTGCGCCTGCGCGTGGACGACGGCGGCGACGAGGCGACGATGCCTGAAGGGACCGCATGCCGTGTGCATGCCGAGGTCTCTGGTAAAGGAGCCCATGACACAGAGGCGGTCTTTTCAGAAGGCAGCGCCACCCAGGGCAGAGCCCGCCCCTTCAACCTCCATCACGGGGATCTCATGGTCCTCCCCGCTCCACGGACATCCCTCGGGTTGCGTTCTGACCAGAGTTTCGAGGCGAAGCCAGCCGTAGCGACGAGGGCCTGCCAGGAGGCCCAAACGGGCGAACATTAGGCGAGGGTTAGCGGTATCGGCTACTGTTCTTGCAGCGCCTCCTTCTCGACCTTGTTTTCTTTCCTCGCCCGTCCTCGGCCTCTTCCTTGCGTGTCGCTCGACGAGGCTCGAGGGAGGAGGAGGAGGACCTCGGAGGAGGAGCAGGGGGAGGAGGAGGAGGAGGAGGAGGAGGAGGAGGAGGAGGAGGAGGAGGAGGAGAGGAGGAGGAGGAGGAGGAGGAGGAGGAGAGGAGGAGGAGGAGGAGGAGGGAGGAGGAGGAGGAGGAGGAGGAGGAGAGGAGGAGGAGGAGGGGGGGAGGATGATGATGATGATGATGGAGGAGGAGGAGGAGGAGGAGGAGGAGGAGGAGGAGGAGGAGGAGGACCTCGGAGGAGGAGCAGGGGGAGGAGGAGGAGGACGAGGAGGAGGAGGAGGAGGAGGAGGAGGAGGAGGAGAGGAGGAGGAGGAGGAGGAGGAGGAGGGCGCCGTCGGGGGACGAGGAGGGGGAGGAGGGGGACGAGGAGGAGGAGGAGGAGGAGGAGGAGGAGGAGGAGGATGAGGAGGAGGAGGCTCGAGGCTCAAGGCTGGAGCCCCTGGACCATCCGCCCGGGCCTGGGCCCGCGGCTGGGCCTGCCTGCCCCCCCCGCCTGGTCGCGATCGCCGACAGGGGCACCCGGGCCGCACCCTGGCCTCCGACGGCGTATCGAGGAGTGGCGAAGCGCCCTGGCTTGCCTATAGTCGGGGAACGAACAATGACATGAACATAAAATCTCGGAGGTCCGCGCGGATTTCTGGGATCGGCGCTGGGGCCCCAGGGGCGGCGCCTCCGGCGCCGCCCCTGGCGCGCTCCGCGTGCCAGGGAGGGGGGCCCAGCGCGGATACAAGAAATCCGCGCGAAGCGCCAAAACTTTACGTTTATGCTTTTTCTTCTTCTTCTTCTTCTGCAGATCTTTCGCGGTTTGCGCGGGATGTTCTCACAGCATCTCTGGCTGAGACCGTCTTGTCTTTAATACATCGGCTCTGTGTTCAGATCTTTGTTGTTGTTCGGGCAACGAGGTCTATTCACATACGCTGCTCCCTGGCCAGGCCCACACAGCTCCTGGGCTCAGGCTGGGCCTGGCCAGGGAGCAGTGGATGTGTATCGGTTTCGTCACCCTATTCCCAGACCCCCGACGTTTTTTTTTTTTTTTTTTTTGATAACGTCGACCCCCAGAGGTCTCGACGCACTCACCGGGACCAGTATTTCATCCCGAGTCTTTTCCTGACGGTCCCGAGGGCCATCAAGGGCCCCCAGATGCCGAGAAAATAGCGCAAAACATCGAGGAGGTTTGGGTTCGTTCTTGAACCATTCTCCTCTTCTCAGAACATGTCGTGGTAGGCCTCTGGGACTGCGGGGGCGGCCGGGGCCCCTGCTGCGTTGTGGCATTTCCATGGTCGGAGGGCCTCGGCCTCCAGCGCCAGTGCCCCGGAGCAGGGCTCGAGCTACACACGGCGCTTGGGCGATCTCGCGGGCCGTTTCCGTTATGTTTTCGCTTCGCAGCAGGCCCAGGCCCTCTCTCGGGTCCTGAGGAGTCATGGCGGGGAGTTTTGTTCGCTCCTGTCGGCCACCGGGGGCCCTCTCGGGCCCTCGGGACTGTAGCAAAAATGATTCGGGACGAAAAACCAGTCCAGGGAAAAGGGTCCAGTCCTCTGGGGGTCCACGTAATGAGAGAATCATGACGTCGGGGGTGCAGGATCTCGCTTCGCAGCAAAACCAGGTCAAAGACACAACGAGGGATGCAGAGAACGAAACGAAGACGAGGAACACTGCTCAGCTCGAGACCTCTCTCTGAGACCTGGCGCTGCAGCAGTCTTTTCACACTGGGCGTTTTTGCGCCCAGTTTGGGAGTATTTTGGGGGTATTTGGGGGGTATTTTGAGAGTATTTTGGGGGTATGTTGGGGGTAGTTTGACCTTTTGGGGTATTTCTTATTTTTCGTCGTTTTCGGGCCTGAGGGCCATCACAGATCGATCCTGTTCGAACGATGCAGCCAAGAAAAGCGAGGCTTCGGGCTGCAGCCGTGCTTCCTCGCAACGTCGTGTGTGTGTGTGTGTGTGTGTGTGTGTGTGTGTGTGTGTGTGTGTGTGTGTGTGTGTGTGTTTCGCCGCGTCGGATCTCGGGGGGGCCTCCACCGATTGCACAACCAAACGTCGGTAGGTTGTTCATTATGTTCGGCTTCTCCTCCTCCTACTCCTCCTCCCCATCCTCTTCCTCCCCCTCCTCCTCCTCCTCCTCCTCCTCCTACTTTTCCTCCTCCTCCTCCTCCTCCTCCTCGCCAGGCCCCGGCGGACCGTCAAGGAGAGGTTCAGGGTAAAACGCCTGTCTCGGGGAGTGTCTCGAGACTTTCGCCCCCGTGCCGACAAAAAACGTCATCGCGGGCGATGTTTCGTCGACGAGAGATGAAGCCGCTCAGACCAAGAGAGAAGCCTGGGATACAGCCAAGGCGCTGCAATCAGGAGCACTGTGGGCTCAGAAGGGGCTCTGATGTTCGGGCCGCTCCTTAGACCTAGATGAGGGAAGCTATTTCGTGGCCGAAGGTCGCCGTGGCCAGAAACGGCCCTTCGTTCCTTCTTCAGCGTTCCTTATTATAGTAGCACGCTGGCTGTATTCCCAGCGCGGGCTACTCGGACGCACCCCTATCGAGGATGAGCGCCTCCCTCGTGTATTATACCAGGGTCAATCCGCTCGAAAGCGCCACGACGCCTGGGATGTGGGATCGATATATCTATGTATACACCCGAGGAAAGCCCCAATCAATTGATGGTTTGAAATGGGATCGAGAAAGATATCGATAAGGAGATCGACCGGGAACCCGGGAACCTGGAACCCACCGAAATCGGCCCAATGACCAGGAACCGGGGAACCCGGAACTGGGAACCCAGGAACCCAGCCGGCTACCAAAATCGGCGAGATTTTTCGCCAAATCATTTAAGTTCCACTAGGACCCCTTCCGTGCAAGCCGTGATTGGGGAATTTTCCTTTTCTTTTATATTTTTACAAGCCGGGGTGGGCGGGGGGAAACCCCGTCCCCCCCCCCCAAACTGGAGCCCCAGGATCGCGGGTTTCTGGGTCCCCGGGACATCCTTGCCAAAGGTCCCCTGGCTCGTCGCGGACCTCCCAGGGCGCTTAGCCGGGTCCTGCCAGCAGGCCCCAAGCGATCACAGGGTTGATCACAGAGGCCGAAGAAAGACCCAAGACAGCACAAGAGCGCTCCAAGAAGGACCCAGAGGGCCTCCAGAGGCCCCCAAGACGGCCCCAGAGGCCCTCAGCAGGGCTCCCAGAATGCAGAAACCGCTTTCTTTTTTCAGGGGAACATGCATTTTCAGCACATTCGCTGTTCGGGTCTTAGCAGCGTCCGAAATAGCCAAGAAGGCCTCCGGTTTCGCCCCACGACGGCCCCAGAGACCTCCAAGAGAGCCTCTAGACGGCTTGGATGACCCCAAGATCGCCCAAGGAAGCCCCAGCTGAGCCAAACAGAGGCCCAACAGGCCATCGCAAGGCCCCGAAGCGAACAGAGCGGTGATCAGAGAGGCCGAAGAAAGAGGCCGAAGAAAGACCCAAGACAGCACAAGAGCGCTCCAAGAAGGACCCAGACGGCCTCCAGAGGCCCCCAAGACGGCCCCAGAGGCCCTCAACAGGGCTCCCAGAACGCAAAAATCGCTCCATTGCCTTCGGGAAGCGTGCATTGTCAGGACATTCGCTGTTCGGGTTTGAGCAGCGTCCAAAACAGCCAAAAAGGCCTCCAGTTTCGCCCCAAACACAACTCCCAGAAATCTGTTGCGAAGCCAGGATCGGGTGCATTCCCCAAGAAGTACTTGCGTTCGCGCGCCCTGTTGCGACCCTCTGCAACCCGCTGCAACATTCTTCGCCGTCCCCCGACGGCGCCCTTCTCCTCCTCTTCCTCCTCCTCCTCCTCCTCCTCCTCCTCCTCCTCCTCCTCCTCCTCCTCCTCCTCCTCCTGCTGTCGCTCCACCACTCGTCCTCCCCCACATCCTCGTCATTTCCTCGTTCTCCGAGATTCCCTCCCTCCTAACATTCGCCCTCCACCCGGCGCCTTTTGGGAGCCCCCAGAGGCCCGGGAAGGGCCAGGGGCCGCCCGATTTTTCGAAGACTTCTGAAAACCACCGCAGGGAAGGCGACAAACTCCCAAGGCCACTCGGGATGGTGCGAACGACAACAATATGCAAAGCCTCAAGGATCAAGGTGCATGGCGCGAAGCGTCAATGCAGCTGTGTGTCTATAAATTCATTGATTCATGTATATTTCTATATATGTCTCTCTCTCTCTCTCTCTCTCTCTCTTCTGTTCAATCAAGACAGTGGACCTCTGGGGAGGGCCAGTCGAGACAACACGGCGGCCTTCCCTGGCGGCCCGCGTCGTTTTTGTTAGTGCGCCTCGTGTGGAGGCTCCTCCTCCTCCACGGCGGGGCCGCCTCGCAGGACGGGTCCTGGGGAGTCGCCCCCCCTCTGCCCCCCTCCTCCTCCTCTCTCCCTCCTCCTCCTCCTCCTCCTCCTCCTCCTCCTCCCTCTCCTCCTCCGCTTCCTCCTCCTCCCTCCTCCTCCTCGCTTCTCCTCCTCCTCCTCCTCCGCTTCCTCCTCCTCCTCCTCCTCCGCCTCCTCCTCCTCCTCCGCGTCCTCCTCCTCCTCCTCCTCCTCCTCCTCCGCTTCCTCCTCCTCCTCCGGCGGGGCCGCCTCGCAAGGCGGAAAAGGGTGGGCCCCGGCAGCAGTCCGGGGACCGGTTCGCTCATAGGTTTAACGACATGCTAGTACTATGTTTAAGTCAGGCCTGTCCCTCTACAGGGGGAATGTTCAAAAATAGTCCAGAAATAGTCTGGGGATTTGATTTGAATATTTTTTGAACATTTTGGAATATGTGTTGAGTATGTTTTATTTTTCGGCGAAGATCTCCCTGTAGGGGGGCACGCCCGACTTGATACCATGTGTGCGTCGCCCCCCCAGGGGCGACGCCCGCGCCGAGAAATCTGACAGTATGAGCTCCCTGGTGGTCGCTTTTTTTGGCCGTACCGCTTGGGAAACGATGTGCTACGATCGGGGGAGCGTAAGACCCGGGTTTGCCAGGACTCGGGTTCGCCATCGTTTTTTGACGACCGCGCCTCGGATTTTGACGAGGAGGAGTTTCGTGGGATGTCTGCAGCGGGAGGCCTCGTCAAAATTCAGGCTCGGCCTCGTCATTTTTTTGACGACCTCGTCGGGGATTTCCGAGTCCCCCGTACCCGGGTCTTACGTCTCCCCGATACGAGAAGGTTGCACGATGTGCTCGGGTCGGGCGCGCGCCTCCGAGGAGGACAAATCGTGCCAGTGTGTCCGTGCGCGTCCACGTCGGGCTGGGCGGGAGGGCCGCCGGTGTCCCGGCTGGCCATCTTCCGACAAGCGGTCCCGACCCTCCCCCGAGATTTGGACGTCGCATCTTCAGGAGGGAAAAAAACACACAGACACAATTAATCATCGATTCCCAGGAAAATATGGGAAAATATGGGAATTGGGGGGGAAGACAAAAACCCAGAAAATATGAGAAAATATGGGGACTATTTTTATTTGTGTGTATTTATTTGTGTGTCCTAATTTCCCTTTACATCTGTTTCGCGCCCGGGCATGTGCGGCCGGGCTCCGAAAGCCCCGCGACCGCCGCGGGTCGAGCCGGTCAGGGTCCGGGTCTCTTTCCGTACATGTGCCGCGGTGTTGGATTTTTCGTGGCGCCTGATCTCGGGTGCTCACTGTGGTCGAGCATCTGACTAAGAAGCCTCCTCCCGAAAAGTTGGGCCGGCGTTTCTTGGCCAATCTGCCGGAAAGCTGGCCCAGTTTCTCGAGCACGTTCGTCCCGCCAGCGTGAACGGCAGAAGTTGGCCCAGGTGCGGTTTAAGGAACTTCGAGAAGCTGGTCCAGATGTCTTAGTTATAGTTCTCTTGGTCATGTGTTTGGGTGTTTTTTTTCGTGACGTCCGATCTCAGGCTTGTTCTGCAGGGGCAAAGTGGGTCCCTAATGCATGTCTGAGGCCCCATGGAGCCTGGATCTGCGCAACCGTCGCCACTTTCGTGGGCTCCTGGGAGGCCCAGCGGAGATGGATCCCACGCAGATCACCTCGGTACCTCGCCGCCCCCTGGGGGGTTGCGATCTGCGCAATTGTCGCCACTTTCGTGGGCTCCTGGGAGGCCCAGCGGAGGTGCGTCCCACGCGGATGACCTCGGCACCTCGCCGCGTCAATGGGAGGCCGACGTGGAAGAAAGTCGGGCGGGTGGCAATGCGCGGTGCCCTGAATGGGGAGTGAAGAAGAGGGCCCTAAAAGGGGCCTTTTTAGGGCTCCGTTTGGAGCCAGCAGGGGCCCGAAGTGAATCCTACAGGGCCCCTTCGGGTTTCTGTTCTCCACCCCCCTTTCTCTGCCACCCCCCTTTTACCACCCGCCCGAGAAAGATGCCGGGATCCCAGACGGATGCTGGGAGGCTCGACCCCACTTCCCGAGGCCGGTCCTCCATGGTGGATGGCCCTGTTTGGCAGGCCCGTGACCCCGGAGCGGCTCCGAGACGTCCGGAGTATGTGTGCGGATGCCCGGCCCTGGGGCCGCTCAAGACAAGATCCTCAAGTTCCGGGGGCGGAAGACCGTCCACACGCCGGAGGCCGGGGTGCGGCACACAGGGGCAGCGCCAGGGGGGGTGGAGGCTCTCAGGGGGGGGGGGAGGCGTCGTCGACCCCCCGTCGCCCGTTCCCCGCGGAGGTGGGGCTCGACAGCCCACCCCGGCCAGGACGGTGCGGGTTCGCGCCCTCGGGGGGCCTGCCGCCGATCCACCTGCGATGCATCTCCGAGTCTGGCTCGATGTTTTTTTGTTTGCGCGTGGCGGACGGAGCTTCGTGCAGCTGCCTGGCTCGATGCTTCCCCCGCCCCCCTGAGCCGGAGATCCGCGCCTGATATACGCTGATGGGATTACTGTTCAATCCGCGGCTGCAGAGGACCCATCCGCTTCCCCCGGGGGTAGTTGCTCGTCCCGGATCGAGTGCTGATGGCGCAGGGGCTTGAAAACGGCCCCCAAGAACGCCGAAAGGGAAACGCCTTGGACGAGAACGACGTGCCCTGGGAGTTCTGGGGAGCGGGCCCCCCCCCCTGGCGTTGCACCTCAGGCACGCGCGCGCGCGCACCCTTCCCTCGCGCGCGCGCGCGGCGGGACGCCGCGCGCACGGGCGTGGCAGGCGGGCGCCACCCCCCGCGGCGCCGCGCGCGTGCCTCGGCGGCGGCGGCGGCGGAACGGAGGCTCGGTGGGCGAGGCTCAATCGAGGCCCCCCTATGCACGGTGCGATGACCACACCGTGTGACCCAGGCCCGTGTGACCCAGGCCCCTTAGATGGGGTCCGAGCAGATGGGGTCGGAGGACTGCGCCGTATCGGTGATGCATCGGCGATGCGGCTCGATGCGGAGCCCGACTTTCGCAACGCCGACGACCCCATCTAGGAGGACTCTAAGTAGGTGAGCGACGAGAAACAACGCATTCGTCTTCATCGACATGGGCGCGTGAGCTGCCACCGTAAGGTCGCGCGTAAGCATCCTCGTTTCAGTCGAGGGTTCACACGCACGGTGCGGCGACCACACCGTGTGTTGGTACGGCCGAAATTGGAACAGTCGGACCGAGGTCTAAGATCGAGGTCGGTTCGGAGAGGGTACCCTAGTGCGTTTCGTGTTGGTTGGATGTTTTTGTGCATCCTGGGTGAGGGTACCCTTGGATGTTCTGTCTATTTTGGCCGGCGGAGGGTCCCATGGTCTTGAAGGATGTTCTTGTGGCCTAGGTCCGACTGTACGGAATGAAGCGGGAGAAGAACCGACAGCGTTCCCGTCCGTTTAGAACAGTGGGGCTCGTTACAGGCGCCGCCGCAGACGTTGTCCATTAGTAGAACAAAAGTCGCCTGTCCAACAGCGGCCGCTGTCGGCTTTGGACAGCTGCTGGGCATCGTATTCGTTGTTTCCGTTCCCATTTTTGGAGTGCCAAGTGTTGTGATTCGAAACAAACTGTCATCTGCCCAACAGCGGCCGTTGTCCGAGGACATTGGCTTCCGCGGAGAAAGCGAAGTTCTCGGCGCGGGCATCGGCGAGCTCGCGCCAGCTTCGCACGCCAGCTTCGTACAAGGCACTGGCGATCTTGGCGCTCCAGGCCGGATCGCGACTGTCGGCGCCCTCGAGTCTGCCGAGGTCTTCGGCCAACGACGTCTTCGCAGCCTGGTCAGCCATATCTACGCAAGCAGAACCGCACGCGCATGAGCAGCCTTCGCAGAGCGCGATTCAACCCGTTCCGCCAGCCCCGAACGCAACTTAGCGAAGAGCGCCGCGCGCGCCGAAACACGACAGGCTGGGCATGTTGACCGCGCATGGGCAAGCGGCGTGCGGGGGGGCCGCCCACTGACAAAGAAGGCGCCTGACCCAGCACAGGTCGCGGCAGGCAGGCCACGCGTGGGCCGCCAGGGCGCCCGGAGGCCCCGCGCGGGCCGCCGAGCAGAGGTCCGCTGGCGATGGAGAGCCGCAAGTGGGACACAGGCGCAGGGACTGACCCCGCGTGGGTCGACTACACGAAAGCTACACGTGGGCGCAGGAGCCGAGGCCCGACGAAGCGCACGGCCGCGCGGGCCACGCATGGGCCGTCCGAGCACCCAGAGGCCGCGCACAGGCATTGACTGGCCACGCATGAAGCGCCTCGCTTAGACCACTCCCCGGCCAGCTTGGAATGCCACGCCACACAGGTGTTGCTAGCCACTCCTGGGCCGCCGAGCTTGGACCACACCTGGGTCAGCTGGAAATGGCAAGCCACACATGGTCTGCACTAGCTGCACTGGCTTCACAAAGCGAAGCCCCGCGGCCACGCGGGGGCCGCGAGCACACAGCGGGCCTCGCAGTGGCACGCACGCCAGAGAGGCAGCACCAGGCGCCTACCGCCGCGCGTACCGTCGGCCACACGAGGCCAGCCCCAAGACGCGCACACACGGCTCGACGGACCGATGGCAGTGGCAGTGGTGCGCCAGCCCCGCTTGCGTCGAGTAACAGAAAATTGTGGGGAGTCTCGTCCTCTTCTCCTTCTCCTTCTCATCCTCCTCTTCCTCCACCTCCTGGCCACAGAGCCTGCGGCAGCACATAGGCGGACAGCGGACAGGGGAGAGCGGGAGGCCCGAAGCGGCAGACGCACGGGCAGAGCAGCACCAGCACCCCACCCGCACGGCTGGGTACCCCCCCCCACGCCCCGAGGGCAGGCCGAGGGTGGGAGACCGGGGCAGACGCAGGAGCAGCCTACCCTTGGCTAGTTGAGATCCAGCATTCGTGTGCGTGCACTTTCTTGCCCCGCGTGCTCTGCGTTCGCTGATCATGAACAGTGTGTAAGTCTCTGTGCCACTCTAGCATGTGCCCATGCGAGTGCCTGACCGTTCTGGCCAGCTTGCTCTTCGATAGCTGTGCCCTATCACCTGCATGCTTTAGACACCGCGCGCGCAAACAGTTTTCCTCGTCTTTGCCGCCTTACAACATCGCCATTTTCAGTTGGCTAAGAGGAGGAGGAGGAGGAGGAGGAGGAGGAGGAGGAGGAGGAGGAGGAGGAGGAGGAGGAGGAGGAAGAGGAAGGAGGAGGAGGAGGAGGAGGAGAAGGAGGAGGAGGGAGGAGGAGCAGGAGGAGGAGGAGGAGGAGGAGGTGGAGGAGGAGGAGGAGGAGGGGAGGAGGAGGAGTTGGAGGAGGAGGAGGAGGAAGCGGAGGAGGAGGAGGAGGAGGAGTTCGAGGAGGAGGAGGAGGAGGAGGAGGAGAGGAGGAGGGGGAGGAGGAGGAGGAAGAGGAGGAGGAGGCGGAGGAGGAGGAGGAGGAGGAGGAGCAAGAGGGGCGATGATAATGATATTGAGGAGGAGGGGGTGGAGGGTAGAGGAGGGAGAAGGAGCAGGAGTTGGAGGAGGAGGAGGAGGAGGAGGAGGGAGGAGGGAGCAAGAGGGGCGATGATAATGATATTGAGGAGGAGGGGGAGGAGGGTAGATGAGGAGAGAGGAGCAGGAGTTGGAGGAGGGAGGAGGATGAGGAGGAGGGAGGAGGAGGACGAGGGACGATGCAGGAGGAGCGGAGGAGTGACGAGGAACAGGAAGAGAAGAGGGAGGATAAGGAGGATGACGGGCAGGGATGGGGATCGCCGCCCCGCGAGGTGCAGGTCGTCCCCGAGCGCTGGTGGGGCGGATGGGGGATGCGAGCTCCAAGTGCTGCGGCAACTTCAAGGAGGCGCATGCTGGGTCAACTGCTCCAGGGGAAGGGCAGGGCTCGTTTTGATCCCTCCGATGCGATTCGATCCAATGTCGATGGCTTCCGATTTGGACGTCATTCGATTTGGGATTCTGATTTGGCCTCCGATTTCTCCATGGAGGCCTACAAGGCCAGCCGATTTCCGCCGATTCGACCTTTCCCGACTCGGCTGCCGATGTCGGCCGATTCGATTCATTTCGATCGCCGATCCGGCTTATCGATTCAATTATGGGCTCTCCTGGATGGGAGTAACACCAACATGATGTTGGGAGAGAAACGCGGGAACCCCTCCGTTCAGTCAATCGACCACGTAACCCACATTGTAGCATCACTCTCATTCGAAGTGTTTCCCTCGGATCTTACACTAGCCGTCATCTCGAAAGCATATTCGTACATTGGCATCGATATGGCAATGAGGGTCGTGACCCGAGCGTCTTTTGCCCTCTTTGGGCCTCCTAGGAGCTTCTCGTTTCCAGTGCTGGATCCGCCTCAACATTGTCGTCATATTGCAACCCACGAGAGGCCCAGTGATCGGTCCTGAGGAGGGGGGGGATCCGGCGGGAGTTCGATGTCAGAGTTTTCGGCGTGCTTCGGTGCCTTGTGGGGCGCCCTTGCATGTACGGCGGGGTTCCCCTTGAAATAATGGCCAGGGCGCACTCTTGGAGAGGGCCAGAGTCCGATGTTGATGTTCCCCTCCGAATCCGAACAGGAATTCCGTGCGAGGCTGCGAACATGTTGGTTGATGCAGTTTCTGGCTGTATAAAGACAGCTCGGGATATCGAGCAAATCGAACGGGAGTGAACACAGAAGCAAAGCTGGTCTGTCAGTCCCCGTCAGAATTTTGGCAGTCCTGGCCTTCCAGTGCATCCTGTACGCGTCTGAACACCGACGGACAGTGAGCCCTTAGACGTTCAGTAGCAGTGTTACGGTCAAGAACGTTTGCTTGGCGTGTCGCGACACCAGTTCTGACCCGTCACGCTTCGGGTTGACATGCTGAGTACATCCTAGCCTCCAACCTCAGAATCTTAGGTTGCATCGTCTGAGGACCTCGTATGTCTCCAAAATCGGGTGTCTCTTCTTGTGACCGACGCGGGCTCGATGCGGACTCCACGTGGATGTGGCGTGGATTCGACGCGGCTTCGATATGGTTTCGACAAGGATTCGACACGGATGGGGCCGTAGGCGACCCGAGGAGGAGGGGGAGGAGGGGGAGCAGGAGGAGGAGGAGGAGGAGGAGGAGGAGCAGGAAGCTCTGGAGATCGCGAGCCTCACGCTGCCCCGAGGGCGAGGTTTCCCCAGCCTCTGCTCCAAAGAAACAGATCGGCACGTTGTCCGTTTCCAGTTCCCAGAGCGTGTCGCAGGGGCCGCCGCCGCGACACGCTCAGGAAATGTTCCTCGCCGTGCGCGTAAATTCCTGTAGCAAATCAGGGGAGCTTTTTGTCTACCGTCTTGATCCCGTCTCTAGCGTAGATTGGCGTCGAGTAGCGTCTGGTAATCAATGACACAGCGCCGATTTAGCGTCGACTAGCGTCGGCTAGCCTCGATTAGCGTCGATTTAGCGTCGACTACCTTCGATTAGCGTCGACTGCCGTCGATCATCGTCGGCCAACAAGATGGTATGGGAGGCCCCCGTGACTTGCCACCGAACATGATGCACAGTGCTCTTCCGGTCGAAAGCTCCATGCCCTGCCGTGCAGGGACATCCGTTTGTTTCTCTTCCAGGCGGACATTGCCACGTAAACCCTGCAAGCGCGTGCCCTTCGCCAGCGTGCACGCTTGCGGTTCTAACGCCTGTTCGCTCCGCGCTTGCCCTTGCCCGCTGCCTCGCAGCGCGTCTGTTTTCCCTCCGGAGGGACCATGCAAGTGTGTGTGTGTGTCCTCCGGTGGCGTGCACGCGTGTACGGTTATGATGTTCCAACCTACTCTTAGCCTTGATCATCAGAGAGAATTCCGAGCGCCAGAAAAAAAAAGTACCGAAACTCGGGGGTGTTCACGTGTCGGGCCCCGGGAGACATTCGCCCGACACTGCTTCGACACTCTTTCGACACTTCCCCAGGTGCTCGACATCCTTTCTGGAGCAACATAGGTGTACGATCAAGAACCTTTGGATAACGTGTCGCTCCGCCGGTGGAGGAGGACGAGGAGGAGGAGGAGGAGGAGGAGGAGGAGGAGGGAGGAGGATGGAGGAGGAGGAGGAGGGAGGAGGAGGAGGAGGAGGAGGAGGAGGAAGAGCAGGACGTATTTCGGCGCGACGCGCTATCCGCTCCCGCGGCTGCCCCGCGTCGGCGCCCCGAGCGGCTCCCCGCCTCCCGCCCCGCGGAGCGGAGCGCCGGGCTGTCCGCTCGCGGGGCAGCGGCGCGTGTCGCCGGGGCCGCCGCCTATCCCAGGAGATGGACAGACCCCCCTTTAGCACAACGTGGTTTGGTGAAAACGACCTGAGGCCCAAACCTGGCGGGCGCGAGCCTGGAAAGTAACGACCACGGCGCCCTCTCGAGGACCGAAAGCGGACAATTCACGAATCGACGTGTCACTGTTGGGGTTTCTGTCCACCCCCGATATCCGCGCCGCGCTCGCCATGCCCCGCTGCTCTGGGGCTGGGAAAAGGGGTGTGGAGTAGAAGGGTGTGGTGCCAGTGCCGGATCTGGCGAGGTGATCTATCGTCGATCGCATCGCCATGTCCACGTCTGGCACCACACCCCTTTCTGCCACACCCCTCTCCGACCTCCAGAGCTGCCGCTGCGCGGGCGCGCGCGCGCGCTCTCCGAGCTGGGGCTGCGTCCACAGCTCCTTTGCCCTTGTTGGCATCGCTCTCGGGTGTGTGCATCTTGTTTGCTCCGCGAGGACCACCGAGGAGCACGCACGGGGTCTGCTCGCGAGCAACAAAAAAACACGCGCGAGAAAGCGCCAGAACGCACGGGGAATGGACGTCCGAGCGATGGCGAATGCCTGGGAAGCCAACAAACTGGCTGGACCTCGGGGGGCGCTGGATATACGGCAGGCCACTGCTGAGAAGCGCCCCCCTGCCCTCGCAGAAGGCCCCCCAGACTGTGCTCTGCTGGCCGGCACAACAGGCAGCAGGTGTCCCCAGTATGTAGTGATTCTCTGGGATGGCCGCCCGTTGCTCACGTCGCGCGCGCTTCAGCCGATGCCGCTCCTCGGTCCTGCCGCGGCGTGGGCTCCCCCACCCCACGATCCCCCCCCTGCACTTAGCAGCATCTCGCCATCCGCGAGTGTATTCTCGTGGTGGCCCCAGCCGTCCTTGCATCTGGCACTTTGCGTCGAGTCTGCATCCACCGAGTGCTACGGGCCCGCTGTAACTGCGATGGGCGCGCAGCATGGATCGCGCGTCGATTCAGCGAAGATTCTTGGACAGGGGAGCAGTTGAAGGGGCACAGAACGTCCACGTGAGGTCAGTCATGTGGTTAGCGATTGCTTATACTGGTTCGGGATGTGCACCTCGGGCCTTGTCGCAGACTGAGTCCTTCTGTTTCTTCCTTCCAGTCCCTGGCTCATCCAACGAACGGTGGTGCCGTTTCTCTGCGACTTCCGTGCCCAGGCGGCGCGGGATGTTTCCATTCCGACGCTACCCTTCAGCTGCTTGGTACCGTCCGCCTCCAGGCCCCGTCCTCTCTTCTGTTATCTATCGCAGGCGATTTTTCTCCCCCAATCCCCGAGTCTTGCCCGAAACGTTTGGCCGTTCAGCAGAAGGGGGAAACCCTGGGATACACCCCTGTGGGGGCTATCCAGACGCACCCCCATCAAGGATGTACGCCCCCCCCATCGTATATCCCAGGGCTGGGCCCCAGATTCCTGGCCCGTGCGAAAACCTCCCAAAGCCTGGGATGGGGGTCGACCTCTCCCCTGCGAATCTGTGCCTTGGCATCGCCAGCGCGTGCTTCAGCTGTGTGCGCGTCGGCCCCCACGGGCGACGCGCTCGCTCGGAGGTCTCCTGTGACGAGTTCCTCGGCGGGCGCGCTCCTCCTCCTCCTCCTCCTCCTCCTCCTCCTCCTCCTCCTCCTCCTCCTTCTCTTTTCTCCTCCTCCTCCTTCTCCTCCTCCTCCTCCTCCTCCTCGCTCTCCTCCTCCTCCTCCTTCCTCCTCCTCCTCCTTCTTCTTCTCCCGTGGGAGGGGCAGGCCCTCCCCTGGGCAACCAGGTCGAAGAACGCCTGCGGCGAGCCACCGCCGCCCCCCTGCTTTTTTCGGGAAACGCCCGCGTGGTCACGCGTTGGGGCCGAAGTCTCGTCGAGCTGTTGGACTGCGTGCTCCCTCGGCCGGTGTGGCAGTCCTTGGGGGGACGCTCGTGGGAGGAAGACAGAGGAGGAGGACAGGGAGGAGAAGAGGGAGAAGGAAAAGAGGGCCTGCTGGGGGCCTCTCTGGGCTTCTTGGGGCCTCTTGCAGACCTCTTGGAAGCCTATTCGCGGCCTCTTGATGTCTCATGGGGGCCTCGGTGGGCCTCCACAGGGCCTCTTGGCCTTCGGAGGCCATCTTTGGACCCCTTCTGGGCCCTCGTGTTGCCCTCTCTGGACGCGTTTGGGCCGTTTTGAAGGTGTGGGGGGCCGTCTTGGGGCCCTCTTGGATTCGTCTTGGGGGCCTCTGCGGCCGCCTCAGGGCCCTCTTGGGCCGTCTTGATGGCCAATTGAGAGCCTCTCGGACCATCTTTGGCAGCTGATGGGGCCGCCTTGCAGCGCCGGGAGCACGAAATGGCAAGAACACCAAACTGATTGAAACATTAAAGGAACATAGACTTTTGACATCTTGAAAATCCTCTTAGAGCCCTTTGTGGGCGTCTTCGGGGCCTCTCGGGCCGTTGGGAGGACTTTTTGGGCCATCTTGGAGTCACTTCGGGAGAACTTGGAGGCCTCTTGAACCCTCTTGAGCCGTCTTTGAAACCATCTTGGACCATCCTGGACAAATTTGAAGGGCACCTCGGCAGTCATGGAGGCCATCTTCGAGCCATCATGAGCGGGAAGACCGCTGATAGGTTTCGTTTCTGATGCCTTCCATGTGGCTGGCTCCATGGACCTAAGGCAGTGAATTCGAACAGAACCACAACAGTAAACAAATTGACACGTCTCCCCCCTTGGCGGGCAAGCGGTCTTCGGTCCATCTACGTTGCTTGGGTTGTAGGCCAGAGGTATCCTGGATGCCTCCGAGGACCTCTTCGGAGGCCTTTCGAGGCGGTTTTGGAGTGCCTTCGGGGCAGGGTTCTCTTGGGGCCTGATTTCGACCTCTTGGGGGCCTCCTGGGGCTTCTGAGGGGCCTCTTGAGGGAAGTGGGGGGGGAAGACAAAGATCTAGAACAGATTCCCCATATTTGTTTTATTTGTGTGTATTTATTTGTGTGTCCCTGGGCCCCTTGCATGTATGCTCCATGTATCGCTCCCCCTGGGGGAGGGCCAGGCCCTCTCCAGAACCCCACGAGCCGCGAGCCCACGTGCGGCGCGCAGCTGCAAAGCGCCTCGGGGGTGCTCACGTGCGTGCGGCACGGCGTGCGCCTCCGGCGCGAGCGTGCAGGAATAGGCTACTGATCTTTTCGGGTCGGGCGAAAGGGGGGGATTGGGAAAGGGGGGTTACGAAATTTGCTGCATGCAGCTGGTTTCGGCCTCACCGAGGGGCCCATTCCTCGATACATAGCTCCATCCGGCGCCGGGAGGCGCCGGGAAAATCAGCTACGTGAGCTGATTCTCAAACCCCCCCTTTGCTATCCCCCCCTTTCGCCCGACCCGATCTTTGTGCATACCAGATCAACGACGGTTGGCCTTTTATCGGACTTCGGACCTTTCCCTTAAGTCGGGCCTGTCCCTCTACAGGGGGAACATTCAAAAAGAGTCAACAAAAATACGCTGGGGACCTTTTTTTTTGTTTGACTATTTTGGAGTATTGTTGGAGCATGTTTGGGGTATTGTCAATCTCTCGTCCAACATCCTCCTGTAGGGGAACAAACCCGACTTAGCCTTTCCCCGCGCCGGCATTCCATCATGTATTAGGCTTTACCGATCGGGGTCACGCTTCTTCCATGTCCCGATGCTCGCGAGCTATTCCGCGCAGCGCTCGGCAGGAGGGCGAGATTGGCGATGCACCGAGGCCAGAGGACCCCTGGGGGAGAGGATGCGGACGTTGGGCAAGCCTGGCAGGGGCGACCCACACCCCGTCCTCCCTCGCCTCTTCTTCGTCCCCTTCCCGTCCATCACCCTTCACCTTGTCCTCATCGACCTCATCCCCGTCACACTCCTCCTTTGTCACTCGTCTCCTTTGTTTGCCTTCTCCTTCCCCTCATCATCCCCCTCTTCTGCCTCCCCCCTTTACTGTATCCTTACCCTCCTCCTTTTCCTCCTCCCCACCTCCCTCCTCCCCAACCCCCTCCACCCCACGCCTGCGCTCCCGCGCGTGCGGGCAGGGGGATGGGGAGGAGGACCAGGAGGGAGAATAAAAGAGAAGAGAAGAGAAGAAAAGAGAAGGGAGAAGAAGGGAGGAGACGGACGGTTCACTGAGGAGGCGGAGGAGGAGAAGGGGGGGAGGAGAAGGAGGAGGACTACTTAGGCAAGACGACATGTTTTCATCTTGAGCCGCCAGCGGCGACAAGCGGTTGAAGTGAGAGCATCGGCGCACCAGACGCACAACGTCTGGGCAAGATGTTTGCAACAGCCGGGGGTGAGGAGAGGTTGGGTGCGAGTCGCGTGCGGGATGGTTGATGGGGCCCTTGAAACAGCGCGTGACCTGTCTGTGATTGTTCGTAACCACACCGCCTTCCCCGTATAATCTAGACAGCGGCGGGCTTGGATGTTGTGGATCCGATTTCCGTCCGCCACCTGATTTACCATCATGAGTTTTGAACCGGGTATACATCGGATCCGTGTGAACAGAAACAGGACGGAAACCATATCCACAATATCCGACATCGGATCCGCGTGGAGGGAAATTGGATCCACCGAAGCACAAATCCAAACCAACATCGGATCCGCGCCCACGCAATTCGATCCACCAATGTTTATGCGATGCGTACTGGCGCAAGAGCTGAAGGCATGGTGTGCGGGCCCAAGAAGAGAATTATCTGGGCGAAGGACCCAAGCATATGCAGTTGTGAATACCGTGTTGTGGCGCCGCGTTCGGTGGAGCTCCCTATGGGGCGGGGCCACGAACCGTGTGAGGGGTGCGCCAGAGTGTTGCGGCGCCGCCATGTGGACCCTTCCACTGGGGCCTTCGGTGGAGCTCCCAATGGGGCGGGGCCACGAACCGTGAGAGGGGTGCTCCAGAACGGGGCGGCGCCGCTATGTGGATCCTGCTACTTGGGCCTTCGGTGGAGCTCCCCATGGGGCCACGAACCGCGTGAGGGGTGCGCCAAAATAGAGCGGCGCCGCCATGTGGACCTTGCCACTGGGGCCTTCGGTGCAGCTCCCTACGAGGCCACGAACGGTGTGAGAGGTTTGCCAGAATGGGGCGGCGCCGCTATGTGGATCCTGCTACTTGGGCCTTCGGCGGAACTCCCTATGGGGCCATGATTCGTGTGAGAGGTGCGCCAGAATGTGGCGGCGCCGCCATGTGGACCCTTCCACTGGGGCCTTCGGTGGAGCTCCCTACGGGGCCACGAACCGTGTGAGGCGTGCGCGAGAATGGGGCTGCACCGCCCTGTGGACCTTGCCGCGGGTGAAATCCGGTGGAGCTCCCCACCGGGCCACGAAGCGTTCTACTAGGTGCGCCGGAACACAGACATGCGGAGGACAGAGGCAGTGATGGGAGGAGGGAGGAGGCGGGAAGATGGAGGCGGGAAGAGAACGAGTGGCGCTGTCTTTCAAAGCGAGGACCCAACACCAGGGATGCAAGAGGGAATAGAGAAGAGAAGAGAAGAGACGAGAAGAGAAGAGAAGAGATGAGACGATAAGAGAAGAGAAGAGAAGGCAAGAGACGAAGCAAGAAGAGAAGTGAAGAGACGATAAAAGAAGATAAGGCAAACTGAGGGATGAGGAGGAGGAGGAGGTGGAGGAGAAGGACGACGACGAGAAGGAGGATGCCATTCACCCTCCCTTCACCTTCCCCTCCTGCTCACCCACCCCAGTCCTCTGCTCCCCCCTATCATAGAAGAAAAGGCTTCCCTCTACGCCCCCCGTGCTTCCAGCCCTGCCCCCTCCGGTGCTCCCGCCCTCTCCCCTCGCGGGGTGGAGCAGCAGCGAGGGAGCTGACAGCAAGTACGGTCGGACCCAGGCTGTGAGATCGATGCCGGTTCGGGGGAGTGTTCCCGGATGATCGTCGTGCTCGTTGGACGTTCTTGCGGTTCATGTGCATCCTGGGGGTGAGGAGTGGGCTCGAACGCTCCTCGGTCTGGCTGGCGGAGGGTCTCGTGTTCTTGAGGCATGCCCTTCTGTCCTAGCAGGTCTGGCCGTGACGTCAATGCACGGGCGTACCCCTCGGACCTGCTAGGAAGGACCAGGGCGGCCCACAGGGGGGGGGGAGAAGGAGGAGGAGGAGGAGGAGAAGGAGGAGGAGAAGGCAGGAGAAGGAGGAGGAGGGGGGGCGGCGGAGGAGAGGGAGGAGGGAGGGGAGGAGAAGGCAGGAGAGGAGGAGGAGGGGGCGGGCGGAGGAGGAGGAGGAGGATGAGGAGGAGGAGAGGAGGAGGAGAAGGCAGGAGGAGGAGGGAGGAGGGGGGAGGGGGAGGAGGAGGGGGGGGGGGGGGGGGGGCGGGCACCCGCCGAAGGGGGGGCGTCAAGACCAGCCGGGAGCTCCCTGGCAGTGGCCTCGCCCTCGGCGGGCCAGCGGAGGGTGGCGGCCCCTTCGGTCGGCGGCTAAGCTGGCGGGAGAGCGGGCGCCGAACGGGGCTCGGCTCCGCTCGCGGAGTCGCGGTGGCCGGCGAAGGCAAAAGTTGCCCTCCTCCACCTCCTCGCCCCTCCTCAAGCAGTGGCGAAACGTCCTGGCGTGCCTATCGTCTTACCATACAGTGTTCTAAGAACCTTGTGTGGTTCCCACGAGATGTTCTCAGAACATTTCTTGCGGAGTCTGTTCTGTTGTGTCACATCGGGCTCATGCTCTAAGAACATTGTGGTGCTTGTTCTTGGAACATGTCTGGGTTCCAAGAACATGTCGTGGTAGGGCTACAGGAATGCCGGGACGGTCGGTCCCTGCTCAACCTTCTGAGAGCTGTCAACCCGTGTGCTGTCAACCCGCGTTCGGCTTCGGGAGGTTCGGGAGCGATCCGGGCGGAGTGCTCGACCCGTCGAGCTCGGTCGGCCCGCGGGGGCCCGGGGAGGCAGCCCTGGGGCCCCTTTGGCGGGTCCGAGGCGCCCGGCGGCTCCCTTCCTGCTTCTCCAGAGGTCCTTCAGCTCCACTTGGGGGTGGCGTCAACGGGGGGGGCGAAAGTTGAGCGCGTTTGCTGGCTCAGCGGCGGTTTGGTTGTCCCCCCCGCTTCCGCCACCCCCAAGTGGAGCTGCATGAAGAGGCTTGAGCGCCTCTCGGCGGCGGGCGAGGCGCGGGAGTGGGGAGGAGGAGGCCTTCTCAGAGGGCGGCGGGGCCTCTCAGAAGCCCTGGCGCCCTCTGGGGCGTCCTCGGCGCCTCCGGGGGAGCGCGGGCGCAGAGAGCGCTTCTCTCGGCAGGCCGGGGGACTGCTCCCCGCCTACCGAGAGAAGGCCTGCGCCCTCTCGCCTGCCTCCCCCTCGGCTTCACGCAAGAGTGACCCCTCGCCGGAGTGGCCTCTGGTGCGGGCCCACCGGGGGCCCCCGATGGCCGAGCGCGATGCGGTGGTCGCGTCTCGCGCGCTCGCGTCTGGCCCCCCCCCCGTGGCCCCCCCGAGAGCCGCGCACCAGAGGTCACTCCGGAGGGGAAAAAGCACACAGGCACAATGAATGGTCGATTCCCCAGGAAAATCGGGGAAGATGTGGGAAGTGGGGGGGAAGACAAACGCCCAGAACATATATATATATATATATATATATGGGAGCATATGGGGGAACCCGGTGACTTGTGTCTCTTTATCTGTGTGCCCTTGGGCCCCTTGAGCCACTCTTGCCCAGGGCCGCTCTGGCGTGCAGCCGATTCCCCCCCCCCATCGCCGCCGGGCCCTGCCGCGCGCGGGCCGCACGCTTCGACGCGGGCGGGGCTCGCAGGTCTCGAGCGCGGGGGGCACGAGGGGGGGAAGGGGCCCCCCGAGAGGCCCCGGGCCCGGCCCACGTCGGCGCGCCTCTCCTGGAGCGTCGGCCACGGCGCTGCGGTTCGATCTCCCTCGGCCAACGCTTCGACCCGCCCCCCCCCTGCCCTGTTTTTTTTGTTTCGGGGGTCGTTCCCCTCCGGCTCCACGACCCCCAGCTTCCAGGGACGCCACGCGGGAGCGTCGCCACCTGTCCTACGTCCTGCTGCATTGTTTGTTGGTTGGCGGTCGTGTGCCATGCTTGTGTTCGCCCCTGTCGTCCGCTGACTGCCATCTCATCAGCGCGCTGGCGAACAGATAATGCGTGGGAGTGCGTGTGCGTGGCACCTTGAACGAGCCTTGTTCTCAGTACATCCTGATCCGTGGTTTGCAACCCATCGGCGCGCCAGGTGCAACAAAGCGTGTCTGTCTGTGCGGGAGGCCAGGAGGCCACGCGGGAACGCTGGCACCTATGCTTAGGTCGGGCCTGCCCCTCTACAGGCGGAATATTCAAAAATAGTGGCAAAATAGCCCGGGGACGATGTTTCAAGTATTTGTTTCATCATTCTTGGATTGTTTCGAGAATATTTCATCGTTCGTCGGAAATCGGCTCGTACGGGGACATGCCCGACCCAAACCTATGCTGACTCATCAGGGGTCGTGCGCCCAGGTCTTGCCCTCCTCGCGCGCGCGCGCCCCAAAATTGAATCCTCCTACGTGGGGAGCCTCGTTGGCGCAGCTTGCTCCACGATCGACACCCAGACGTGAGGAGGGCCCACGCCCCAGAACCGCGAGGATCGAGGATCGAGCTCCGGATGCATACGCTCGGGATGCGGCTCCTGGGAGGTCAGATTTTCTGAGTCTGCCCTGGTCCGAAATCCGATTTAACTTTTCGGAAACTCGAGCGTATACATTACCAGCTGCTTTTTTTCCTCTCCCAATCCCACGACTTTTTGAAGGTCAGGGACGACGTCGGGGTGGTGTGGTGTATACTTCTCCACCGCTTTCCAAGGGAAACAGCGAAACATGTATACACCAGGATCCCGTATACACCAGGATCCGCGTTCCTGTGCGAATTTCAGCGCAGGGTCGGAAAAAGCGTCGGTGTATAGAGCTCGTTACCCTAAACCTGGTTCAATACCGCATACTCCGGCGAAGTTCGCTCAATCATGCAAAATCTCGCTCAATCCGCGGCCTGATTTGGCGTAGCAGCCCCCAAGTGAGGCTGGATTCTCCCTTATCCTTCCAACGAAGACCTCCCAGTAGTTGCCTCCCCCAAAAAATGCCGGTTGGGGTTCCAGGGCGACCCGATGGGGGCCCCTGGGCCCCCGACACCGGGCAAAGGCTCCTGCCGGGCTTTGTTCTCTTTCGCTCGGTGCCCAGGTTCAGGGAGGGCCTGGAGAGTGCGAGCTGCGAGGGTCGAGGCTCGATGCCCCTCGCCTTCCTTCCTCGCGCGACCCCCCTCCTCCTCCGAGGACGGAAGATCGGCCCTCCGAGGCGGGGCAGAGGCTTCAGCCGCGGTCTTGCTCACTCTCGCGAGGCCCAGGTGTGAGGATCTCCAGGAGGAGGAGGAGGAGGAGGAGGAGGAGGAGGAGGAGGAGGTGGAGGAGGAGGAGGGAGGAGGAGGGAGGAGGGTCGATGATCGATGCCCCTTCTCTCCCCTCGCGTGTGCTCCTGCCCCCTCCTCCGGTCTCGGGTCGTTCCTCTGAGACGGGGCACGGACCTGCGCTGCGTTCTTGCTCCTGAAGGAGGCGTGAGGAGCCTCCTCCTCCTCCCTCCTCCTCCTCCCTCCTCCTCCTCCTCCTCCTCCTCTCCTCCTCCTCCTCCCTCTCCTTCTCCTCCTCCTCCTCCTCCTCCTCCTCCTCCTCATCCTCCTCCTCCTCCTCCTGAGAGTCCAAAGCCTCGAGGACCGAGGACCGATGTCCGTGTCCTCCGAGGGCAGAGGATCGGCCCTCGGGGGCGGGGCAGACACTTCCAGGGCATCTGTGCTCCTTCCGGCGCCCAGGTGCAGGGAGGGCCCACAGGGCTCAAAGCCTCGAGGACCGAGGATCGATGTCATTCTCTTGCTTTCCTCGCGTGTCCTTCTTCTCCTTCGAGCATGGTGGACCGATCTCGTCCTTGTGTTCCTCCTTCTCGTGGGCACGCTTTTGGCGAAGAAGGTTTTGAATGGCTTGCCTCAGTCAGACCTGTCTGGGGGCGGCAAGCTGGTATACGAACTTCTTGCTGCAGTGGTCCCGGGACCATCAAGTGCTTTGAGACATGTCCCCTCAGCTGCTCCTCGCCTTGAGTCATCTTTCTCCTCCGTTTCCCTTTTCCCTCTCGCGGCGTTTTCCTCCTCCTCCTCCTCCTTCTCCGTCTGGATCGATCGTCCAGGGGGATCGAGGTCCTGCATCCTTCGTGGATCGAGAGTCGCTGCCCTTCTTCTTTTTCCTTCGCGGCGGGCCAGGATCCATACAAGGACCCCGCGCCGGGCAAGGTGCTGCCGCCCAAGCGGAGGGGACGGGCCATCGGCGTAGACGTCGTCGGCGGCGGCGACATCGTCGCCGTGGTCGGCATCGTCGTCGTTGGCGTCGGCGTGCACGTCGCCAGCTTCGGTGTCTGCGTCGTCGTCGCCAGCGTCGGCGTTGGCGTCGTTGGCGCCTTCGTTGGCGATGTCATCAGCTTCGTCGTCTTCTCGTCTCCGTTGGCGTTGTCGTCACTGTCGTCTTTATCGGCATCGCCGTCGTCGTCGTCGTTGTCGTCGTCGGTGTTGTCGTCAGCGTCGTCGTCGTCGTGGGCATCGCCGTTGTCGTCGTTGGCGCTGTCGTCGTCGTCGTCGTCGTCGTCGTTGTCGTCGTCGTCGTCGTCGTCGTAGGCATCGGCGTTGTCGTTGTCGTAGTCGTCGTCGTCGTCGTCGTCGTCGTCGTCGTCGTCGTCGTCGTCGTCGTCGTCGTCGTCGTGGTCGTCGTCTTAAGCATCGGCGTTGTCGTTGCCGTCGTCGTCGTCGCCGTCGTCATCGCCGTCGTCGTCGACGTCGTCGATTGCAGGAGGAGGAGGAGGAGGAGGAGGAGGAGGAGGAGGAGGAGGAGGAGGAGGATGAGGAGGAGGAGGAGAATGAGGAAGTGGAGGAGGTGGGGGAGGAGGAGGAGGAGGTGGAGGAGGTGGAGGAGGTGGAGGAGGAGGAGGTGGAGGTGGAGGAGGGGCTGCTTCTCACGCGCCGGGCTCCCGTGGCCCGCACTCCCACAGGTTGGGTGCCGGAGCCGCGGAGAGGGAGGAGCAGTAGAGTCCAGCGGCTGGCGAGGTCACGGTGACCCGGGCCCACCCGCGGCGTCCTCGACCTCCCTCCCTCCGTGGCAGGGGCTGGGCAGGTCTGCGGGCGACAGGAAGGACGACTCAGGTGACCTCCGCCATGCTTCCTGCCGCCACCGCCGCCGCCCCCTCCTCATTATCCTGCCTCCCCCCCCGCCTTTCTTTGCCTTCTCCGCTGTCTTTTGCGCATCCTCATCCTTTCTCGTCGCCGTCCTTCTCCGTCTCGGGCCAGTCGTCTCTTGTCGTGTCCTGTCTGGTCCCGCTCTGTCGTTTCCTGTCCTGTGCTGTTGGGTCCTTGTTCTGTCGTGTCGTGGTGTGGCTTGTTCTGAGCTGTGCCTCCTGTGCTGTGATGCGCATTGTGTTCTGTACCAGTGTTTCTCCGTGTCTCTCATACGTTGCGTGCCTTCGTGGCCCTGTCTCTCTCCCTCTCTATCTCTATGTATCGCTCTCTGTCTCTCTCTCTCTCTCTCTCTTTGTCTCTATCTCTATATGTCTCTCTCTCCCTCTCCCTCTCTCAACAATAGTTCTGCTTACATGTATATATATAGATATGTGTGTGTGAAGATGTTTATTTCTCTCATTCGCTCTAGCTCTCTCTCTCTCTTTCTCTGTCTGTTTTTTCTCCTTCCCTGTTTAGCCCTCGCTCCATCTCCTATATATAGATACATCTATATATATATATAGATAGAGATTTATTTCTCAATTGCTCACCCCCGCTCATTTCTACATGCGTTTCCCCTGTCATCGTCACGAGGCCGTGCCATGTACCCGCATGCCTTTATTATCCAATGCGCTTGGCAACACACACACACACTCAATGTCCATTGCGACACTATGTGACGAGTGCGTACTCCGACACTCTGCAACGATTGTGTATCTCACCCACCATGCGCCATTCCCGATGACCCTCTCTTCGCCAGACGACTCGTCCGATGGCATGTATGGCGGGAAGGGGTTGGACACGGATGTTGCAACGATGGCAAATGGCATGGTTTTTGTGAGGATGAGTGCAGGCTGCAAGGAAAGTAAGAACGCATCCCGAAGCCACTGCAGCTTCATAGTACCCATGTGTGGAGGAGACGGGGTGATTCAGCACCAGTTGCGATCAGGATCGTTGACCCAGCGTATCGCTCCGCCGGGTCTGGCCCACCACGGTTTGACGCGACACGCCAACCTCGCCCCCGCTCCAAAGCTGCAATGTCCCGAGCCTTTCCGAGCCTCCTGCCCCTCGAAGCGCAGCAACGTGCTACCCGCTGGCAAGGCATAGCGTGTCGCCTGGACCGCCGCCTCGACACGCTAAGCAAACGCTCCCGGCCGTAAACTTCTCCCGATCCCGCTGGGAAAGCCTTGGCCCCGCTGTCCTGACTACTCCCCCCCGATCGGTGGGGACAGATGCCGTCCCCGTCGGGTCTCGCTGCATCCGTACCGACCCCCTTTGGGGGTAGGCTGTTGGCGCTAAGGGACGCCAGCATGGGGATAGCCGAAGAACAACAAGTTGCGTAAACCTAACTTATCGGAGACCCACGCGGATCTCTTTGCTCGGCGTTTGACCCCCCCTGACAGCACCTTTGGCGCCGTCCTTGGCGCGGTTCACATGCAACGCAGTGGGGTACAGTGCCAATCCGAGCGAAAAGCCGCGCGGACCTTCAAAGTTTATGCCTGTGTCGTTTGCCATTCTGCTACGGTGGCATAGGTCGCAGTGCTCGGGAACACCCCCGCATCCGTTGTTGTTGTTGTTCCTCCCGTCGAGTGACGTTTTTTGGGGGAGCGTGTATGTGCTCGTTTTTCGCTTAAGCGGCGTAGCTGGTGCTCGTGAATCTTAGTCGTCGTTGGGCGACTATGGGGAGGGCTATAATATGTAATGGCACTGTGGAGAGGGGATCGAAGACACACGCCGTTGAACGACGACCGCGGTGCCCTTGTAGCAGCGACCAGTTGGGGTCAACGGCAGCATGTGTCTCGCCATCTGGAGTCTTGGCCCGCATTTCCAAGGCTCTCCCTCAGCAGGGCAATGAATGTGAAGGAGAAGGAGAAGGAGAGGGAGGGAAGGAACAGTTGGAAGGGGTTCATTTGCTGTCGGGTGCGTCTTGCCAGTTTTTGGAGGTGTCCAGAGGATGATGAGTGGGGAGGAGGAACATGAAGGAGGGTGATCAAAATGAGAGCGAGACGGACGACCATGGATGAAACAAGGAGCAGGGACATATATGAGGGAGGGAGCCAACGTAGGACGCAAAGAGGGTGGGTGGAAGGAGGAGGGGGAGGTGGAGGCCGTGTTACAGAAGAACGAGGATGAGGAGGTTGGGGGGAGGGAAGAGCGGCAAATGGTAGTGGAGGGGTAGGAGGAGGAGGAGGAGGAGGAGGAGGAGGAGCACGACAACGTGTAGGAAGAGGAGGAGGTGGAGGAGGAGGAAAAGGATAAGAGGGAGGAAAAGAAAGAGCAGGGGCAGCTGCAGGAGTATCAGGGTGAGATGTGGAGGGAAGGAGAGAGATAATCATGATGGTGGAGTGGGAGGAGGAGGAGGAGGAGGAGGAGGAGGAGGAGGAGGAGGAGGAGGAGGAGGAGGAGAGGAGGAGGAGGGGAGGAGGAGGAGGAGGAGGAGGAGGAGGAGGAGGACGAGGAGGACGAGGAGGACGAGGGAGAGGGCACTCCTCTCCGAACGGCTGAGGCGCAGGAGAGAAAGAATCATGAGGAGAAGAGCGTGATGCGGCGGTGAGGAGGAAAATGGCGAGGAGGAGGATGAGGAGGAGGAGGAGGAGGAGGAGGAGGAGGAGGAGGAGGAGGGTGATCCTGCTCGTTCGTCCCCCCCACCACACACACACTGGTGGCAGGAAGGTCTCGACCCATCTCTGACGAAAGAGATATTCCCTCGCTGCCAGGCGCACCTGCTTCCGCCCCGCATACAGTGGTGGCGCATGGCAAGAAACCCCCTTTGTCAGGATCCCCTGGGTTTCTTCGGCTTGCGTTCGGCGTGGAAGGTCGCCGCTACCTCGGAGAACTCCAACTGTTAGGACACCCCAGGTTTCTTGGGCGTCGGAGCGTTTCGGGGCGCGCGCCCGAGCCTCCGAGAAACTTCTGGGCAGTCAGGGTTTCTTCGCCCGCTACCCCGTCCGCTCGTCACGCACACCGCGCGCGCTCACGGGGGCGGGTCAGTCGGCCGCGGGAGCCCCGGCTCATTCGGGGCGCATGCCCGATGGAAGCCCAGGAAATCGACGGGCCCAGCATGCGAGTGAAATAGCTGGTTGTCCTCCATCAGTTGTCTGGTGACCCACCGGCTGGTGGGTCACCTGCGTGGCGCGCGCTCCTGAGGGGAAGCGGATGGAGCAGGAGCGCACCGCTCCATGCTGCGGCCCAGAGTGCAAGTGAAACGCTCTGCCCTGTCCTCAGGAGGCGCGGGAGGAGGAGGAGGAGGAGGAGGACGAATACCAGGAGGAGGAGGAGGAGGAGGAGGAGGAGGAGGAGGAGGAGGAGGAGGAGGAGGGAGGGGGAGGAGGAGGAGGAGGAGGAGGAGGAGGAGGAGGAGGAGGAGGAGGAGGAGGACCAGTGTTCGGGGGTAGCCCACGCGCTCGTGGGTCACCTGCTCGGCGCGCGCTCCACGGGGCGAGCGCACGCAGTCGGAATGCACCACCCCACGGTGAGCCCAGCATGCGAAGTGAAACGCATGGTTTTTCCTAACCTGAAGTCGGGCCCGTCCCTCTTCAGGAGGAATGTCCACAAGTAGTCCAACAATACTCCAGATTTCGTAATAAAAGGGAGGGGGTCCCAACCCTCCCAGACGAGAAGTTTTAGACCCCCCCCCTGGGAGAACCCTCCAAAACATCGTCCCCAGACCCCCCCAGGCCCTCCAAGATAGCTTGGAAGAGACCCCCGCCGAAATGAGACCCCCCTCCCTTTATTACGAAATCTGGAGTAGCCTGGGGACTATTTTTTGAGTATTTGTTTGAACAGTTTGGAGTATGTTTTGGATTTGTTTTTTCGTCGAACATCCCCCTGTAGGGGGACACGCCCGACTTAATCTTAACCAGTTTTCGGGTGACCCACGCGCTTGTGGGTCGCCTGCGCGGCGCGCGCTTCACGGTGGAACCGCATGGAGTTAGGAATGCGCGAGTTCATGGTGAGGCCCAGAATGCAAGTGAAACGCATTGTTTTTCTTTTTGCACCAGCTCTCGGGTGACCCACCCGCTGATGGGTCACCTGTGCATCGCGCGCCCTACATGGGCGCATCATGTCTTGCCCCGAGGAGAAGCCTATCTTCTTTCTGTTTGGGCAAGGCCCGAAGCTCGCATTTCCGATGGCGGTGCCCCGTCTCGGTGCCCCCCTACCGATGAGGCCCAAGGCTCAGCCTTTTCTTCAAGCCTTGCTTGTACGAGGACAGTATCGCGAGGAGTCCGCCTCAGCTGGTCACTGAGCCCCCTTGTGCGAGATTTGTCCCTACGTGGGTATTGTATACTTTTGGATGGTACATCCAGAACAGAAGCAGCTGTCCCTGCAACCGAACTGGATCTGGTCCGTGGGCGAGCCGCGAAAATCGAGCACCTCGCGCTGCCAGAACGGCGTGTCCGTTGACACTGAAGACCTGCAACGAGAACGATTCCCAGTTTTTCGGATGCATTCTTGGGAGGTCAAACTCTGATTTTGCTTTGGTCAGAAATCTGGTTTACTATGGCTTGATCCCGCTTGGTCTGGCTTAACCCCGCCTCACGCCACTTAATCCGCGGCCTAATCCAGCGTAGCAGCCTCCAAATGGGGCTGAATCCTCCTTAACCCTTCCGACGAAGACCTCCCAGCAGTTGCCTCCTATCAGTCCCCAGGTCGTCCCCCTCCGCTCCAGTCCTGCTGCTTTCGGCCACTGCATGGCTCTGAGGCTCGTCAGTGGCGGCGACGGTGGCCAGAGTCGGCCGAGCCTCGAGCTCAACCGCGTCTCGGGCGGCCGCGCCCGAGACTGCCACCCCGAGGGTGGCGGCGCCCACGTGGACCGCCTCGGTAGCAAGGCTGCGAAGGAGGCCACGTCGCACGTGCACGCGTTCCTCCGTGGGCCCGTGGGGGCCGCGCCCGAGAGTGCCACCCAGAGGGCGGCGGCGCCCACTTGGCCGCCTCAGCAGCAAGACTACGAAGGGCCACGCCGCACGTGCAAGCATTTTGCTCCGTGTGCCCGTGGGCGTTCTCGCCTCGTCCGGGGGGCGCACGCCCCGCTGTGTGTTGGAGGAGCCTGGCGGGAAGGGGGGGAGGCGGAGGAGGGAGGAGGGGGAGGAAGAAGCGGCCGTTGTGCTTTGTCTGGCCCTGAGGGCTTGTGCTTCGCTGGGTTCGGTCTGCTGCACGTGTCCAGCGCGGCCCGGCTGCACGGGGCTGGCCGCGCGCCGAGTGGGCACGGCAGCACGTCGACGGAAGGAGGGCGCGAGGCAGAGGGAGGGAGGGAGGACGAGGGCGGCGGAAGCGTGGGGAAGGAAGACGTGGAGGGGGGAGGGGGGAGCCGGGAGCAGGACAGGGAATCGGAGGATTTATGTTTTAAAACCTCTGCGGCTACAATCCCCCCTTCGAGGGGACATCTCTCTCAATCTGAGCTCTCGTCGTTGGCGCCAGCTCTGGCAAATACAGACGAGAGGCTGCTATTCCTCCTCCTCCTCCTCCTCCTCCTCCTCCCTCCTCTCCTCCGCCTCCTCCTCCTCTTCCTCCTCCTCCTCCTCCTCCTTCCCTCCTCCTCCCTCCTCCTCCTCCGTCCCCCTCCCCCCGCCTTCCTCCTCCTCTCCTCCTCCTTCCTCCTCCTCTCCCTCCTCCTCCTCCTCCTCCTCCTCCTCCTCCTCCTCCTCGCGGAGGAGCGCCGCAGAGACCTGGCGCAGAGCGGCTGCCTCTGGCCCGGGGGGTCCTTGCGGCAGCGTGGGGGGACGCAGGGGGAGGAAGGGACAGGGGGAGAGCACCCGCGCGAGCGCAAGGTCCGACTCGGGGTGAGCTGGCCCGGAGGCGCTTCACGGTGCACCCGCAGCTGAAGCCGAGGCCCAAGGCTTGTGAAGTGCACAGAACAGTGGACAGGGCCCGCCCTGCAGGCTTGGTCGACAGCACATCGGTGAGCGGTGCCGCAGCCTCCCCTGAGAGGAGTGGGATGGGGGAGGCGGGGAGCGGCGAGGGGAGCCGCGAGGGGCCGCTGGGCGGGGCGGCGGGGTGGCGCGCAGGCAGGGCGAACGGGAAGGCCAAGGACCGCCCCGTCCGACCACTGCGCCCGCGGCGCCGCCCGGCGCGACGCGTGGGCGTCAAGCAGCGGGGGGGGATAGCTGAGGGGTGGGGGCAGCGAGGGCTGCAGAAGAGGGGCCCTTTAGTAGGGGGCCACATGCGAACCCTAGCCCTACCCCCCACCCTCCTCCTCCTCAGAAGTCGTGGGGGTAGGGGTAGGGTTCGCATGTGGCCCCCTATTTGGTGGCCCCCTGAGGGGGCCCTTTAGGCCGCAAGAGGGGGGCGTTTAGGGCCCGAGCAGTGCACCTTTCTCCCCCCCAGTGGTCGCCTCCCTTTATACACAAACACACACACACACTAAGCACACTAAGCACACTAAGCACACACACACACACTAAGCACACACACACACACACTAAGCAACGCCCAAGCCCTCTCACCGGGTGGCCTTCGCAGGCCCTCAGATCCGGGCGTCGCAAAACATCTAGGCCGCTCAAATCGCGTCCGAGCAAACGGTGTCGGTTGATCGTGCCGCATCGCCGATGTATCGGCGATGCGGCTCGATGTGGAGCCCGAGTTCCTCCGCACCGACGTCGCCAGTGCATCGCCAACTTTGAGGACGCATCGGCGATTCATCGGCGATGCGGCGCGATCTTCCGACCCCACCTACCTGGAGTCCATTTAGGAGGCTGCCTGAATTCGCGACAAGGACAGGCTCTAAGGACAAAACCATCCCAAGTCGTTTGACCCGTCGTGCGCGTTCACGTTCTGGCGCCCTCCTGCAGGGAGACATGGATCATGAGCCCAGTCTCTTGGATTGACTCTTGTGTGTGGCTGCATACGTGGTTGGTGTTCAAGCCGCTTCAGAGGGCGCTTTATCATCGTTGTCGCCCTTATCATCACTACCACCATCACCATTTTCAGACTCACCATCGTCACGATCACCAGCATCATCACCACCATCACCACCAGTAACATCATCATCTCTGGGAGGCTCCTCCTCCTTCTCTTCCTCCTCCTCGTCACGGCTGCAGTCTCCTCTCTGGTCAGAACGTCTCCCCTTGGACAGATTTGGGATCCTCGACTCTCGATCCTCGACCCTCGATCCTCGATCATCGACCCTCGATCCTCGATCTTCGATCCTCCATCCTCCATCCTCGATCTTCGATCCTCGATCCGTGGGGTCGATTTCTGGCCTTCGAGTCATACACCATCCGGTCGTCACCGTTTTCAGACTTTTGCATGGCGGTTCTTGGGGTTGCCGTCGCCACGGCTGGGCGCCGCCCGAAAAATGGCAAAGGCGTTCTTCAGGGAGGGTCTGGGGAGTGATTTTTAAAGGGTCTGCGCCGATCCGCGACCCTCCTCCTTCTCCCCCCTCCTCCTCACTCCTTCTCCCCCTCCTTCCCATCCCCCTCGAGCGAACCTCGACCCTGCCTCCGTCTTCGTGCCCTGTTCTTCCCTGACCCGACAGGTTGGGGCTGGCAGACTCGAAGAAGGAAAGGCTCCTGACCCGCCTCGCACACCCTGCCCGCCGCGGCTGATGGGCCTGTGTCCCACCACCACCTCTGTAAGTTGGAGGGGGAGGGGGTCCTCCTCCTCCTCCTCCTCCTCCTCCTCCTCCTCCTCCTCCTCCTCCTCCTCCCTCCTCCTCTCCGCCTCCTCCTCCTCCCTCCCCTCCTCCTCCTCCTCCTCCTCCCTCCTCCTCCTCCTCCTCCTCCTCCTCCTCCCCTCCTCCTCCTCCTCCTCCTCCTCCTCCTCCTCCTGAACGGGGGGCCGGCGTGCCGCGGTGGTCGGGCCCCAGGAGGGCCCCCGCGGCGCCCCCGGGGGGGCCCCGCCTCGCGCTCCTCGGGGCGGGGAATTGCTCGAGGCTGCGCATCTGCCGGGGGGGGGGGATCTCGGCAACTGGGGCATATGATGAAGGATGGCGAGTAACAAATGACCGGGGGTCGTGTTCACGCGGCGGCGCCCAGGATGACGATTAGAAAAAACCGGCCGCGGGCTGGGAAACTATGTGTTTTTAATCGTTCTCCCCCAGTCAGAATATTATGCAGAAATAGCAGAAAGCTATTTTTTGAATCGCTCTCTCCCATGTCTTTTATTAATCGTCATCCCGCATTACATTACCAGTGGCGGGCGGCTTTTCAATCCCAGGACTTTTTGGAGGGTCGGGGACGACGTCGGGGTGGTGCGGTGTATCTGATCTTGTTCCCCGGATGTTCCTGGGGAGACAGCGAAGAATGTATACGCCAAGATCCCGTATACACCAGGATCCGCTTTCTTGTGCGAGATTCAGTGTGAGGCCAGTTCGGTTCCGAAGAGGGAGGGGCTCGAGGGTGCTTTTTTGGGGGGGCGGAGGCGGGGGGGGAGACTCCGATGCTGTTGTTTTTGTTGTCGGCTGTCTTCCTGGGACCTCCCGAGGGGGGGGAGGGGGCCTGCCGTCGCGTCCTCCGTGCGCCTCCGCCTCCTGGCGGGGGCTCGCCCCCGCCCCGGGGAGATCGGGCGACAGTTTTTTGCAACGTCGTTCTACAGCACCGGCCTACGATTGAGTCGGGCCTGTCCCTCTACAGGAGGAACATTCAAAAATAGCCCAAAAAATAGTATGGGGACGATGTTCTTAGTATTATTTGAATCAGTTTGGAGTATTTTTGGAGGGTTCCCCCTGCAGGGGGACATGCCCGACCTAAGCCTACGATCGGAGGTGAGGGGGTGAGATCGAAGTGGAACGGAGAGCCCCCCTACCGGGAAATCGATTTCGGTTTCGTGTTCGTGCGTGCCGTGCGTGCGGACGAGGCGAAGCTGCGTGGGCGGGCGAGAGGAAAGTCTCCTGTGGCTGAGGCGCGGCCAGACCAAATCATTCTCCACCGGGCGGCCGGTGGCGCGCGGTGTCCCGCCGGTGTCCCGGTGGTGTCCTCTGTGGCTGAGGCGCGGCCGGACCAAATGATTCTCCACCGGGCGGCCGGTGGCGCGCGGTGTTCCGCCGGTGTCCCGTCGGTGTCCCGTCGGTGTCCCGATCATGATGTTGATGATGATGATGATGATTATGATGATGATAATGGTGATGATGATGATGATGATGATGATGATGATGGTAATGATGATGAGATTGATGATGGCGATGATGATGATGATGATGATGATGATGATGATGTTGATGATGTTGATGTTGATGATGATGATGATGATGATGATGATGATGATGATGATGATGACGTCGATTGCGAGATCGATTGTGATATCGGTAGTGAGACCGAATGTGGGATCGATTGTGAGATCGATAGTGAGATCGATTGTGAGATTGATAGTCAGATCGATTGTGAGATGATGATGGTGATGATGGTGATGATGATGGTGATGATGATGATGACGTTGATGATGTTGATGAAGATGGTGTCCCGATGACGAGGATGTTGATGATGATGTTGATGATGGTGATGATGATGATGATGATGTTGATGATGATTATGGTGTCCCGATGATGATGATGATGATGATGATGATGATGATGATGACGTTGTTGATGATGATGTCGATGATGATGATGGTGTCCCGATGTGAGACCGAATGTGAGACCGAATGTGAGACCGAATGTGAGATCGATAGCGAGATCGATTGAGCGAGACGTTGGTTCCCCCTCCCCCCTCACCTCCTTATCACCCGCAGGGTGGTCGTATAGGTATAGGCTCGCGTCGTGTCGACGCGGCGGCTGGCCCCGGCGCAGGCGTCCGAGGCGGAAAACGCCATCGGCGGCCCAGGCTTGGGCTGGTATCGGACGGTCTGCGCCGTCCGGATCTCGGCGCCGTCAGGTCTCGGGGAAGTCACAATGTCAGGACTGGAAGAGTCGGGCCGAACAAAAGGGGGGGACAGGGAAAGGGGGGGGTACTAAATCTGCTGCGTGCAGCTGGTTTCGGCCCCGCACACGTGCACGAATCCGCGCTGATTTCGCGGGTAAGCACTGCGCGAGTGATCGTGTCACGCGGCGGGTCTCGCGGATCGAGAGGCCGTGCTCGTGTACATCGTTGGGCGCGTGCGTCCTTTGTGGGCTCCCTGGACAAGGGGCGGACCTTCTCAGAAGGCTCGAAAGCCCCCCGGCATTCCGAGAAGGTCTCTAAGCATTCCCCGAAGACGGACAAGTGTCCAGAAGGCGCGAGGGCTCCTGAGAAGTCTCGCCGCCTTCTGAGAAGGCCTTCTCCTTCTCACTTCCCCTCCTCGCTCGCCGACGAGGATAGCTGATCGTTCAAGGTTGTACGATCCACGCGGCGTCGGAAACCAGCGCCAAGATCTGCACTGCACGAGCCTGCCGTACTCCTGCCCCGAGAGACTCGGGGGCCCGATTTGAAGGCTGGAAGGCAGACCTCCAGCGTCGCTGACCCAAAACTCCACGTGCACTTCAGCTTCGCAATTTGCGCGCCCGTCCAGCCCATCCCTCCTCCCCCCTTCTAATTCTCGCCGTGGGGCAAAACGGGTCCCGAGGGAAACGGGTCCCGAGGTTTCTCGCCGTTTTCGAACTCTCGGGGGCCTCCATGGGCCCCAGGACTGTTAAGCAACGATTTCGGCTGAAGGACTTGTCGTGGGGGAAGGCCCCGGGGCCCGGGACCCGCTTCCCACAGGACCCATTCTCCCCCCTGCGCTGATCTCGCTCATCTCATCTCCCGCTGGGCCAGCACAACTGGATAAGCTTAATTTCCCTCTTTCTTGGCCAGAATGGCATAGTGAAGACGTGGCCTCACTTAGGTCCCCGTCTTTGAATCAGGTAAATAAATATGGGCGGTTTGGTTTGGTACATCTTCAGGAAAAAAGCGACCCGAATTTCATTGGCCCTCTTAACTTTGGTCCCCTCCCAAAGGGTTAGGGGTCCTTGCGTTGCTCATTATTCTTCGGATGCGGGCCACTCCCTATTCCCTCCTGTCTCTCCCCGTCCCTCTCCTCTGTTCTTCCATTTCTCGCCACCCCCTCTCCAGCCCTCCCTTCATCCTCTTACCTTCCGCCTCGCTTCTCCTTTTCTGCCCCCCTGCCTCCTCCCCTTCCTCCTCCCTCCCGCATTCTTCTCCCCCCCTCTCTCCCCTCCCTCCCAGCTTCTCCTTCCCCTCATTCTCTCTTCGGCCCTTTTCGGCCCTCCCTCCCCCCATTCTCCTCGCTTCTCCTTTTTCCCTCCCCTCCCTCCCCTCTCCTTCCTCCCCTCGTGTCTCTCTTCACCATCATCGCTCCCCTCCTTCCTCCCTGCCTCCCCTCTGTTACGGTGGGGGCGATTGGTAAGGACTGTGCCCAGGAGGCTTCAGACTCCGGGGTCCACGGGGGGAGTCCCACCGGCTCCCAGACCCTGGATTCCTTACAGACTGGTTCCCTGTCCAATGCTTTCACTGTGTGGCATAGGCTGCCAGGGACCCTGCGCGGCTGCGCTGCGCTTTCGGGGTTCCTGCCTGCATGGTTTTCTCTGTGAATTTCTGTTCCTTCATGGATGTGTCGGCCAAAAAAAATGCTTTCGCTGTGCTTCCCCCCTGAGCCGGTCCCCTACGTCCCTCCCCCCCCCCCCCTTCCAGGGGAGAAGGCCCCCCCCCCCCCCCCCCCCGTGGGCAGGAGTTCGTCATCGCCATCGATAGGTCGGAGGGCGACAGGCCCCCGACCGCCCCGCCGCGCGCCGGAGACCCTGCGCCTGGGATTGCGTGTCCAGTGAGACCTTCGCTGTGATGCGGCAGGCGGGGGAGGGGGCTGAGGAGGGCTGTGGGCGGGAGGAGCAGGAGGAGGAGAAGGAAGCCAGGGAGGGCCATCGGGGTGAGGACGAGAAGGAGGACGACGAGAACAACAAGGGAAGGACGACGACGACGACGACGACGACGACGACGACGAGGACGACGACGACGACGACGACGACGACGACGACGACGACGACGACGACGACGACGACGACGAGCGCCGCGGGCGCCCCGCGGAAGTGGCGGCCACAACTAGCTCGCGACCAATTGCATGGCCAGCATGCCCACCGCAACCCGTTCGGCGGCCACCACCACAGCGACCGCCACCACCAGCACGACGACCATCACGACCAGCACCACCACCTCGGCCGCGACCACCACCACGACTGCTGCGACGACCACCGTGCCGACCGCCGCCTGCCGACTGCCCCCCGCCCCGGGCCCCCTCCCTCGCTCCCTCCCTGCCCCCTGCCGTGCCGCCCCTGCCGTCGCGCGCGCTTTCCTCCTTCTCCTCCTCCTCCTCCTCCTCCTCCTCCTCTCCTCCTCCTCCTCCCTCCTCCTCCTCCTCATCCTCCTCCTCCTCCTCTCCTCCTCCTCCTCCTCCTCCTCTCCTCCTCCTGCCCCGAGGGTGGGGGCCTGGCACCTGTTCTCATGGTGTCAGCGCCACGCATTCCTCGGGGCACACTGTCAGTGTCAATTGCATGCGGCGGCTGGGGGCAGATAAACCGGCTTTCGTCGTTTTTGCACCAGCCACGTGGCACTTTGCCCGTGGCAGCGGCGCGTTAGCTGCGCTTGTACCAGGCACGGGGAGTGTGCAATTGGTTGGGAAGCAGGGCCATGTGGTCCGTAAGTCCCTTGGGACCTTGTGTCCGTTCACCCTGGGGTACAAACCCAGTTGCACATGCCATCCGATTCGGCAGGGGTGACGGTCGGGAAGTACTGCGCAGTAGCGCGGTGAACCGGCTGTCCCCCTACGCACCACGCCGTCCGGGTTGGGCAGCGAGTCGCTGAGCGACGAGGTATCAGCCTTTCCCCTGACCGTCGGTGCTGGCGCCTGCGGGCCCCTTCCTCCTGTCTGGGAGGCCGAGGGTGACGGTTGAGCCTCGCTCGCCGTTCACTTCTTGGATCTATGACTCTCATGACATTCCTCCTCTTCCTCCTCCTTCTCTTCATCTTACTCGAAATATTATGGTGTTGCTGCTGCACGCGGGCCGGCGTGGTTCGGCACCAGGGGGCCGCCGCCAGCTGCTCTGCCAGGGCCTGGTTGCCCCATGGGTGCCGAGGATTGTCCCCCCCCCCCAAGAAAGAGAAAGAGAGAGAGAGAGAACCCAAAACAACAGTGGTACTCATACTGGGTAAGGGTACAAGTGGCCAGACGAAGACGAAAGGCCGAAGACGACCCGAGTGGAAAGGCACTGAACAAACCATGCCGAACATTGTCCGATCGGATATCAAGTGCCATGAACAAGATACAACACTTGTTGACCTCCTGCATGTAAGAGCACAGTGCGCGGGAGAGGCGTCCACCGCACTGGACAGCACGTATCAGGGGGCACCAGCATACGCGGGAGGAACATTCACATTGAGTGGTGGTGGAGGGGAGGAGCGGAGGGAAGGGAGGAGGGGAATGGGACAGGGGGCCGGAACGGGAGGAGGAGGAGCAGGAGCGAGGGCGGGAAGGGAGGCGGAAGAAGGTTGCAAACGAGGCGGTGGGGAAGGTGGAGAAGGTGGAGGGTGTGGAGGTGGGATCACGAGATGGAGGAGCGAGATTATTTGGAGGAGGAAGACGAGGAGAAGGAGGGGTACGAGGAGAGGACGAGGATGATTTGGAGAAGGAAGACGATTAGGATGATAGTGATGATGACGATGGTGTTGATAATGATGATGGTGCACTTGATGGTGATGGTGATGGTGATGGTGATGATGAGGAGGTAGAGGAGGAGAGGAGGATGAGGATGATGATGGTGATGATGCTGATGATGATGGTGGTGTTGATGATGCTGAGGATGATGGTGGTGATGACGATGGTAATGATGTTGATGGTGATGATGATGATGATGATGATGATTATGATGATGATGATAATGATGATGATGATGTGGATGATGATGCTGATTTTGTTGTCCCTGCTATGGAAGACCGATGGTCCCCCTGAGCACAAAGCGTTGCATTAGTCAGATGGTGTCTTGATTGGGCAGTTCGCTGCGCATTCGCATGGACAATTTGACGACAATGTGAAGGCTCAGGAGGAGGGAAAGAGGACGATGACCAGGGGCAAAGAGAATAGGGAGGCGGAGGAGGAAGAAGAGGAGGAGGAGGAGGAGGAGAAGGTCCAGGACGATGGGCGCGAAGGAGCCATCGGAAGGAGGGCGGCCTGGCCCCGAACCAGTCATCCACAGTGCTCTCCGGCAGCCCTCCTCGCGTCCCCAGGCCCTCCCCTGCGACGCTGCACTCAGAAAGCTCGACCGCTTCCCTGGGGACAGGCTTCATCTCCCGACTCGCTGTTGGACGGCTCCATGAGCCCGGACGTTGCCTCAGGAGGCCGAGTGTTGCGAAAAGCCCGCAGTCGTTTTTGTCTTGCGGCGTCCCGGTCTGCGGGGAGGTCATGTGGGGGCTGCTCGATCCAGAGGTTCGTAGAGGGGGGCTGTCCCAAGGTGGGATTAGGGAACGAGCCGCTCACATGTTCTTTTTTGGGGGGACGTTTGGAGCTATTTTCCTCCTAACCCCACCTCTGCTCCAACCCACCTTTCAGTCCCGCCGACCGATGCAACATTGTGCTCCTCCATCTTGGAGAGGGAACTCGGATGCCCTCCGTGGTCTGCAGTGGTTCTGGGGACGGGGGGGTCAGACGGCTCCGTGCGAACGGCCCTCGACGAAGAGCAGCATCACCTCCCCCCACACTAGCTGCAATAGACAAGCTGGGCTTCAGGTTTGCTTCATCTAGCTGCGCTCCCAAGTACAAATCCACACACACACACGCACACACGCACACACACACACGGACACACACGCACGCACGCACGCACGCACGCACGCACGCACGCACGCACGCACACACACACACACACACATACGCACACGCACACACACGCACACACACACACACACGCATACATACGCACACACACATACGCACGCACGCACGCACGCACGCACGCACGCACGCACGCACGCACGCACGCACGCACACACACACACACACACACACACACACACACACACACGCAAAGACACAAACACACGCACGCGCGGCATGGCACCTAGTATCTATCCCCAGACACCCACAGCACGTAAGTACCCCTCGAAGAAGGCACACCTGCCTGCACGAACATTGCCAGCCATTTTGAGTTTCGCGCTGTTCCTTAAAAATGAACGTGCGTTACACTAGGCATCAATGTTCTCCCATTCCTGGTGTGCGCTTCCTGCATCTTGGACTTCCTCCGAGGATCGATTGAAGCTAAACGGTGCTCGCCCATTCCGTAGTCCGTTGGCGTCTTCTTCCATCTTAGACGTATTCCTGACGGTTTGCTCAGTCTTCTGGGAGCCCCTTGCGCGGAGGCTTGGCATGGACGTGGACCACTCGGACGAGCTCGGACTGACGATCTCGCACATCGAGCCGGGAGGGGACGGGCGAGAGTACTGGCTCGGCGTCGCGTACTGGAGGGGTAATAACTGAGGGGGGCAGCGAGGGCTGCAGAAAAGGGGCCCTTTTGGGACCCCTCAAAGGGGCGTTTTAGGATACGAAAAAAGGGGCCTCTCGGGCCCGAAAAGTTCATGAAACGACGCCCGGACTGCAGAGTGTGGGCTCGGCCACGGCCGGAGGCGGGGAGGGGAGGGGAGGGGGCGAGGAGGAGGAGGAACAGTGGACGGAGATCAAACGCTTTCGGGCTCCAGGCTCCGAGTGGTTCCAGGGGGATTTGAAGGGGCGGTCAAGCAGGGGAGAGGGGGGGGGGGTAGATCGGACGTTCTTGATACGTTTTCGAGCTCCAGGCTCCACGCGTTTCCAGGGGGAATCTGAAGGGGCGGTCAAGCAGGGATGGTGTGTGTGTGGGGGGGGGAGGGCAGAACAGGGCCAAGAGCATTCAGCATCTTCGATCTTCGAGCCTCGACGGTCGAGGTGGGAGGGAGGGGGAGGGGGTGAGAGGGCGGGGCACTGCGCCGACCCGCTGCTGCGGCACATCTCGCGGCACTCTGGGCACGCGCGAGCTCGAAGGTGGCCTGCCGAGGCGGCGCGGGGGAACAGAGCGGACGGGGCGATTGGGGGGGCGGGGGCCCTGGCCAGGGGCGGCGCGCTCAGCCCAGATGGCCGCCGCAGGGGCCCGGTACAGTCTCACAGCCCGCCGAGCACCCCGAGACCGACGAGAAGCTGGAAATTCCCGCCTCCTCCTCTTCCCCTTCTCCTCCTCCCTCCTCCTCCTCCTCCTCCTCCCTCCGCCTCCTCCTCATCCTCCTCCTCCTCCTCCTCGTCTCGTCCTCTCCTCCTCCTTCTCCTCCTCTCCTCCTCTTCCTCTTCCTCTTCCTCCTCCTCCTCCTCCTCGCCCTCCTCCTCCCTCCACCTTTTCCCTCCTCCTGTCCCTCCTCCTCCTCCTCCCTCCTCCTCCTCCTACTCCCCCTCCTCCTCCTCCTCCTCCTTCTCCTCCTCACCCCCTCCCCCTCCTCCTCCTCCTCCTCCTTCTCCTCCTCCCCTCTTTCTCCTCCCCCTCCTCCTTCTCCTCCTCCTCCTCCTTGTTCTCCTCCTTCCTCCCCTCCTGCTCCCCTTCCTGCGCCTCATCCTCCTCCGTCCTCATCCTCCCTCCTCCATCCTCCCCCTCCCGCCCATCTGGGGGGAATCTGGCTCCGTTTCTAATCCCCCGATCGAAAGAACAATCAAGCACACACAGATGCCGAAGTGCTAAAACCGCAGGAAGTCTGGGGCTCTACGGCCGGAATGGCACTGCCTTGAAGCGTCGGCCGAATGTCGCTCGCATGCGCAGTTGTGTTGTAGAGCTCGGACTGGGCTGCTTGCGTCCAGTCCTGGGTGGTAGCCCCAGCCTCCGGCCTCCCTAGCTCCCTGGCCCCTGGCCTCTGGCCTCCCCCCAAGGCTTCGGACTGCTCGATGCTCGTCGCCGTGGTCATTTCGTCGTGGCCTCCACTGGCCCTCCTCCCCTGGCTTCCGGCCTCGCCGGCCTCCGTTGGCTGCCTGCCGCCCCACACCCACACCCAGGGGAAGTCGAGCCTCCTCCTCCTCCTCCTCCTCCTCCTCCTCCTCCTCCTCCTCCTCCCGGCAATCAAGCCGGAGATGTCAGTCGTGGAGGCGCGCCGCAACTTCTGCCGAGAGACTACCTGCCCTCGGAGGCCCTTGCGGCCCGGCTTGGGCCCCGCACGAGCTCAGCTTCGCTCGGAAGGGCTGGTCGCGGGACGAGGGCCAGAGGCAGTGGGGCGGAAGGCCTGCTCCTCGCCAAGTGGAACTCAGACCACCCCGACAAGGCCGTCAAGAGAGGCGACTGCATCGTGGAGGTGCGCGGCCTCCAGCTCTTCCGATTCTGTCGTTTTGGAGGGGGATCGGGGGTCGAGGTCTGAGAGTCGAGGTTCGAAGATCGAGGCGGGTCACCATCGGGGAGGCGGAGAAGGACGAGACGAAGGAGGTCCTCCTCCTCCTTCTCCTTATCCTGCTTCTTGTGTTTCTCCTGCTCCTCCTCCTCCCCTCCTCCTCCTCCTCCTCCTCCTCCTCCTCCTCCTCCTCCTCCTCCTCGCCCCCCTCCTCCTCTTCATCCTTCTCCCCTTCTTTCCGCTCCTCAGGAGGAAGATGAGAGGAGGACCTTGGAGGTCCGGGACGTCCTCCACTGGAGGAGGGGGCGTGTCGAGGACCCAGGACCGAGTCGCAAGGATTGGGCCCCGGTGCCCGTCGAAACGAGCCGGGACGAGACAAAGGTCCCCAGCAATTGGTCGTCCCTGTTTCTTGTGTTTTTCCTGCTTCTCCTCCCCTCCTCCTCCCCCTCCTCCTCCCCTCCTCCTCCTCCCCGCGAGTTGTAAGGAGGTTGAAACGAGCTGGGACGAAACAAAGGTCCCCAGCAATTGGTCGTCGCTATGAGGGAGACGATAAAGTGGGGGGTGAGTACACTTCTCCTCGGGCCCGATAGGCCCCCGTTTGGGTCTGAACGGGCCCCTCTTCTGCAGCCCTCGGTGCCCCCCCCACTTATCTCCCCCCGTTACGCGACGCCCAGCAGCAGCTGGTCGAGAGTTCCGTGGCCCGCAGATCATGAAGACGTCATGATGTGGAACGTCTGAGAGGGGAGGCGGAAGGTGTCGGGAGGGAGGAAGGGCATCTCTGGCACGCCGCCGCTGCGAGCCCGTCAGCGTGGCTCCCGTCGCTCTTGCTCGGAGGCCTGGGGTTCAGTGAGCGCGCGCAGCCTGTGGCAGCAGCGGCCCTGCTCGAGCGGCCTTGCCCAGGAGGGCACCCGGCAACGGGATGGCCCACTGCGAGCAGCAGGGAGGGGCCTCCGAGCGGGCGCGGACACGCCATTCTGCTTTCGGGCGAGGTCCACCGAGGAGTTTCGGTACTTGCCTGTTGGTGGACGTGCTTGGTGTATGGTATCGGATACCATCGAGGTCTGTTCTTGAAATGCGTGATTTAAGTGTATGCAGTGTGGTTGCGTGGTTGGTGCATATACCCAGTCTGCGTTGCCGACGCTGGTCATGCTTGTTCGCGGTTGGGGTATGCAAACCTGGTCTATATGGGATGTACTTTCTCGATTCATGTGGCTGGTGTGTGATGGTGAGTGCGCTTGTTGGTGCGCATTTTCGGTACAGGTTCACCATTTACGTTGCTGGTGTGTGGTGTGTTCCTGATGCCTGGTTGATGGATGTTCACGAATTGGGTTGGTGCTGCCTGTTTCGGGTGCATGTCATTCGGGCATGTGTTTGATGCGTGTGTGTGTGTGTGTGTTTATGTGCGTGCGCACGTTGTTGGCATGCGCATTCGCTGCGTGTCCTTGATGCACTTGCATGATAGTGTGTTACGTCCATTGTTGTTTGCTGTGTTTGGATGGACTGATGTATCTTAGTTGTGTGCATGGTTGTGCAGTGCACTAATGACGTCAAGGCGTTCTGTGTGCTCGCCATGGTGTGTGTGGGGGGATTCGACGTGCGCTCGTCGTGTCTGGTCTGAATGTATGTGGTTGTGGTTGTGCTTGATGTGTCTTGTTTGACAAAGCTGCTTATGTGAGTGAATAATGCATATATTCGGTATTTGCTGTTGGTGTAATTGCTTGACTTATGGTATTGATGACTGTTGCTGTTGCTGCACCCTCTTAGAGTAGCTCCTTGATATACGCTGCAAGCGATATCGGGTGAGGTGTGATGTGTGAGTAAGTGTGTGTCCGCTCTTGTTGCGTGGTCTTGATGTGTGATTAGGTGGATGGTCTCGATGCACCCTTTTGGCAGCTGTTCAGGATGTATGCTCTGAAGTTCTCGTGCTCATGTATGTTCTTGGTGCCTGTGCTCGATGGCCGCTCTTTGTGTCGTGATTGCTCTTGATGTCTGTTAATAGGACATGTGTCCATGCGTGTGCTCGATGCCTGTTCTGGTTCCCTAAAAGCGTTGCGCTGCAGGGTTGTAATGTATGTGCCTTAGGGGGGTCCCATCGGCGGAGACGGGGAGCCCGAGGACGTTTGGTCCAGCAGCCGATGCGGCATTCGTTCCGCTGAATACCTCCGCGTGATTTGCTCAGGAGCCCTGCACTCGCCCCGATGACGGCTACATTTTTTTGGTCTGGGCGGCCGCGATCGTGCGCAGAGCATGCAGTACGGAGTTGGCACACGGCCACGATCCCTTGCGGAACCATCCCTCGTGTTCACACGGCCGTGCTTTCACCCCTGCTACACGGCCATATCCCCAGTAGAAAATCCATTGCGGTGCACATGGCCGTTCTCTCACCCCCATCACACGGCCACGAGCCTCAGCAGAACATTCTGTACGGAGGACATGGTCGCGTTGTCACGCTTGTCCAAGCGGCCACGGTCCTCAGCAAAAAGTTCACTACGGTGCACATGGCCGTGATCCCACCCCTGCCACACGGCCACGATTTGTGTCACAAATGCACTCTTGGGCACGTGGCCGTCCTCTCGCCCCGGTCACACGGCTGCGATTTTTTCATGAGAAATACATTGCAGGGCACATGGCCGTGCGCTCGCCCCTGTCACACGGTTGCGATCCATGAACAGAAACAGGATTGCGGTGCACATGGCCCATGGCCGTGACCACACCCCGGTCACACGGCCATGATTTTTTGCAACTGATACGTTGCGGTGCACGTGGCCGTGCCCTCATCCCTGTCACACGGCCACGATCCCACGCTGCACATGACCGTGCCCTCACCCTTGTCACATCTAGGAATCCTTAGGGACACACAGTAATGCACGTTTGGCCTCACCGACCTCCTACTCCTCGACCTGCCTCTTCACCTTTGCTGCTATTAGGGTACTTTGGTGGGGCAGTTGTCTGTTACCGATGTATGTTCTCGATGTCTGTTCTACATCATGTCTGTGGACAGCGTGACGTGGTGACGTCTGGACGGCATGACGCCTCCATGATGCGTGCGTCTGTTTGGCACCCCTGTTCCATATGGCTGTTGATCATGGCGGCATTGGACTATGCGGCGTCTCTGCTTGTACGTTGTATGCTTTGTGTGTGAATGTTACGTAGTCCTGTTGTAAACGTGCGTTCTAAATGAGTGGTGTTTCTGCCTGTTCTTCCTGCACGTTGTGTGTGTATTCACTTCTTGGTGTCTGGCTTTTGCGGGTGCTCATTATGCCGCCATTCGTCGAAGACCCGAGGCGGGATTCCCAAGGAGCGCCGGGTCCGCCGGGTCCCTTGGGGCCCGGCGGCCGCGGCATGCAGCCATGATCCGTCGAAGGCGCGAGGCGGGATCCCCAGGAAGCACCCGGACCCTTTGGGGCCCGGCAGGCCACGGCATGCAGTCGTCATGTGTCGGAGATGCGAGTCGGGACTCCCAGGGATCAGCGGGCGAAGAACGGTATAAAATAAACTTTTTCGCCGTCGGGGACACCTGCCCCTGGGCGGCTGGAAAGTTTATACCCCTACGGTGCCACCGTAGGGGTACACACTTGCCAGCCGCCCTGGGGCAGGCGCCCCCGACGGCGAACAAGTTTATGCTATGCCGTTCTTCGCCCGTGAAAGGGAGCGCCGCGGCCCTCTGGCCCGGCGGCTGCGGCCCGCAGGGTGTGCGCAGCGGGTCGGAGTGCGCGCTTTCTTCTCGTCACGCAGCCTCAGCGCTGCCGAGGAACGCGCCGTTGGGAGCTTCGCAGGCAGACGGTGGGAGAGGGGGCGGCGGGGCGAGGCGTGAGGGAGGGTGCGTGTGGGGCAGGAGGGAGAGAGGGAGAGAGAGGGCGGGAGGGATCGAGAGAGGGAGCAGGAGGGCGCGCGAGAGAGAGAGGGAGTGAGAGGGACTGGGAGGGGGAGAGAGAGCGAGAGAGAGAGAGAGGGAGAGAGAGAGGCAGGAAAAGGGAGAACGAGGGGGAGAGAGATAGAGAAAGAGAGAGAGAGAGAGAGACTGGAAGAGGGAGAGTGAGGAGAGAGGAAAAAGGGGGAGAGAGAGGCAAAGAGAGAAACATAATAATTGACTTGAGAGGGGGGAGACGCAGATAGCGAATGGAGGTAGAGATGGAGGGAAATAGTGTGTCTGGGACGAACGTAGCGATATGCGAGGGGAAGGGGAGAGGCTAGCAGATCCCCCTGGGTTTATGCCGACACCCAGCAACACATCGTCCTCTCCCTTCTCCTCCCATCCATCCATCCTCTGTGTCTCCCCCCGTCTTTCTTCCTCGTCCGTGGTCCCTCCCTCTCCTCCTCTCTTTCCCCCCCCACATCCTCCTCCCCGCCCTTCCCCCCTCTCCCGCCTCTGTTCCCCCCCCCCCTCTCCCCCCCCTCCCCCTCCTCCTCCTCGCCCCGCCCAGGTCAACGGCGTGACGGGAGACCCGGCCCGGCTGGTCAACGAGTGCACAAAGGAGCGCCCCCCTCCGCCTCCTCGGGAAGTGGGCGCGCGCCTCCCGCGCTCAGGAGGGAAGCAGGGCAGGGAGGAGGACGAAAGGGGTAAAGGAGGACCTCTGCGACGCGCGAGGCAAGAGCTCCTGACCGTAGCCGGGTAAGGGGCAAGAGGAGGAGGAGGAGGAGGAGGAGGAGGAGGAGGAGGAGGAGGAGGAGGAGGAGGAGGAGGAGGAGCAGGAGGAGGAGGGAGGAGGAGGAGGAGGAGGAGGAGGGAGGAGGAGGAGGAGGAGGAGGAGGAGGAGGAAGAAAAAGAGGGTAGGCAGCAGTAGCAGCAGCAGCAGCTGCGCGGGCGCCCAGCCGCGCCCGTGGCGCATACACCGCATAGACCACCCTTCGGATGATAAGGAAGCGAGGGGGGGGGGACCACCGTCGCACTCGATCGATCTCACTATCGATCTCGCTGTCGATCTCATTATCGATCTCATTCGATCAATCTCACAATCGATCTGGCTATCGATCTCACACTCGATCTCACTAACGATCTCACTATCGATATCACAATCGATCTCACAATAGATCTCACAATCGATCTGGCTATCGATCTCACATTCGGTCTCACGATCGATCTCACTACCGATATCACTATCGATCTCATTCGATCGATCTCACATTCGATCTCACAATCGATCTCACATTCGGTCTCACTATCGATCTCACGATCGATATCACAATCGATCTCATAATCGATCTCACAATCGATCTGACTATCGATCTCACTATCGAACTCACTATCGAAGTCATGATCGACCTCTCGTTCGATCTCATTATCGATCTCACTATCGATATCACAATCAACATCACAATCGATCTCACATTCGGTCTCACTATCGATCTCACTATCGAACTCACTATCGATCTCACTATCGATCTCGCATTGGGTCTCACTATCGACCTCACTATCGATATCACAATCAATCTCACAATCGATCTCACATTCGGTCTCACTATCGATCTCACTACCGAACTCACCATCATCATCACCATCTTCATCATCGTTGTCAACATCATCATCATCATCAGCATCGTCATCATCATCATCATCATTATCATCATCATCATCATCATCATCATCATCATCATCATCATCATCATCATCATCATCATCATCATCATCATCATCACCGACGGGACACCGACGGGACACCGGCGGGACACCGCGGGGGCCGCCGGAAGGGAATCATTTGGTCCCCGGAAGGGACACCACATTTTTGGTCCGGCCGCGCCTCAGCCACACGGGACACCAGCGGGACACCGGCGGGACACCGCGGGGCCCCGGCCGCCCGGAAGGGAATCATTTGGTCCGGCCGCGCCTCAGCCACAGGAGACTTTCTCTCGCCCGCCCACGCAGCTTCGCCTCGCACGCACGGCACGCACGAACACGAAACCGAAATCGATTTCCCGGTAGGGGGGCTCTCCGTTCCACTTCGATCTCACCCCCTCACCTCCGATCTATATGTATACATAATAACCCCGGCTCCCGTCCGGCGCCCCCCCCCCCCCCCCAGATGGGATGGGTCCCAGGACTCGGCGGGCCCCCCCCCCCAGTGGGATGGGGTGGGGATGTCGCCGCCGTCGTCGTCGTCGCCGTCGTCGTCGTCGCCGCCGTCGTCGTCGTCGTCGCCACCGTCGTCGTCGCCGTCGTCGTCGTCGCCGTCGTCGTCGTCGCCGTCGTCGTCCCTTGCTCTCCCCCCTCCCTTCTCTCCCCTCGCCCCCACATGTCTCCCTTGCTCCCCCCCCCTCTCTCACGCCCTCTCTGGAACGAAGAGGCGGAAAGGAAGGCAGAGGCAGACGACGACGGCGGCGAAAAAGCCGACGGCGACGATGAAGATTTTTCTCAGATCGCCGACGTAACCTCGGAACGCGCCCCCACCACCCCACACCCACACCACACCCAAAGGGGGGGAAGGGGCCCAGGCCCATCGGGAGGGACGGGGGGGCGGGGGGGGGGCCCAATACCATCAGCATGGTGGGGGAGTGGGGGGCCCAGGACCTGGATCGTATATCCTGCCCAGGCAGCTCGAGAAGTCCTCGCTTCCTTGCTCAAGGCGGTACTCCTCCTCGCCGCCGAAAGCCGCCGCCCCCACGAACCAGCGCTCCCGCCCGAGACTTCCTCCCGTTTGTACGCTGGGCTCGCGCCGTACCCTCTCTTGAATTAGCGCCGCTCCCAGCAAGAACAACGCTCCCGCTCGAGGCTGGTGGCGGGCGCGGAGTGGCGCCAACACCGCAGTTGGTCCGGAGGCCGCGCCAGGCCCTTCCCTTGCCTCCTCTCGGAGTTGTTGCTGTCTGTTTGGGGTGTTGTCGGGTACATTCGGGAAGGGGTCCCACAGGCTTCCCTCCCCTCCTCTGCTCCAGATCTCGCAATGAAGCCATACGACTGCTACTCTCGCTCCTCCCCTGCTGATGTCCAGGAGATCTCCCGCCCCCTCCGCGTGCTGCTTTTCAGACAGGGTTTCGAACATTGATTTGTCCTGTGGCTATAAAATGCTGTTGGTGGTTCAAAGCGGTGCTCCCGCTGCAGCGTGGGCCTCATTTTCGGATCGGCGCGTTGCTCCGGTCGTTCAGAATGACGCTCTCGCCCCAGCGCGGGCCACTTTTTTTGGATCCGAGTCTTGCTTCATTGTGGGCTCCCCATCATTTCCTCTCCTCCGCCTTCCCCTGGTCCTACTGTTCCTCCCGCTCATTCCACTCCAGTCCCTGTTGCTGTTCGTCACGCTCCGTTGCGGACCATTTTTCTGAATCCGAGTCTTCATTCATCGTTGTCGCCCGTCTCATTTCTCCTCCTCCGCCTTCCCCTGGTCCTCCTTTCCCTCCCGATCCTTCCGCTTTAGTTCCTGCTGCTATTGTGCACCCTCACCCTTTTCTTCCCGCTCATCCTCCTGCGAGACATATAATGTCAGATGAGTCGCGAGCGCACCTAGCGTATCCCCCCCTCTCTCCCTCTCCCACGCTCCCTTCATCCTTTCCTCCCTCCTCCCTTCCCTTCCCACTCCGCGAGAACCGAACGAGCAAATTGGCGGATTGTGAGTCCTCCGCAGAGCATGGGCGTCGCGGCTCCGCGAGGAGGACATCCTGAAGATCAAGATCTCGCGGAGTTGATGCGCGTCTGCGCTGCCTGTTAGCATCCTCTTGGGCGGACGAAGAGGGGTCGGCGGGAAAGCGGGGGTTGACGAACACAGCTGCGTGCAGCTGGCTTCGCCTCCGCTGCACCGCCGAGCGCTCTTCTCGGTACCTGGTCGCCTCCAGGCGCCTGGGAAGCCAGCTGCATGCAGCCGAGTCGCTAATCCACGTTTGCCAGACCCCCCTTTTGCCCACCCCGAGTCCTCCCTTACTCGGCTGCGTCAGAGCTGCCTTGAGGCCGAGCGCCAGTGCCCGCATCCCCTTGATCTCGTTCTTTGCACCTCGGCGATCTCCTCTCCCTGGCGGGGTGACTGGCACTGCTCTTCGCCTTTCGCCCTGGCATCCAAGAAGAACGATTGCCCGCGTGGACCCCTGGCAGTGAGTTTATGCTTCGTATCATACGATGGAAGCGCTGTGGTGCAAGCTGGGTGAGGGAATAACTGTAGTGTAAGCTGTGTGGTGAAGCCAAGGGGCGCAGTCTATGGGGTGGAATATGTGTGGCGCAACGTGAATTGCGCAAGCAATGAGGCGGAAGCATGTTGGTGCAAAATCAAACTGCGCAAGCAAACGCATGCAAGTAGTAGTAGCAGTAGTCATATATATATATATATATATATATATATATACATGTTCCTTATCCGTAAGGGCTTCGCCCCATGCCGTCGGCTCCCTGTCTCGGATAATGGGAGATGCAAAAGCTAAATCATGAGGTCTGGGCGCCGCCGTGAAGCAGTGTCGGGACATGTTTGTTGTTCGACCCTGACCCCGCCGATCTGCGTGAGGGGTGCCACTGAATTTCAGGAATGTGGCAAATCTCATGTGTTTTTGGACCCTGACCCCGCCGATCTGCGTGAGGGGTGATACCGAATTTCAAAATTTGTAGCTAATCCTATGTGTTTTTGCACCCTGACCCCGCCGATCTGCGTGAGGGGTGCCACCGAATTTCAGAAATGTTGCAAATCCCTTGCCCTTTTGCACCCTGACCCCGCCGATTTGCGTGAGGGGTGTAGCCGAATTTTACAAATGTGGCACCTCCCATGTGTTTTTGGAATCTGACCCCGCCGATCTGCGTGAGGGGTGCTACCGAATTTCAAACATGTAGCAAATTCATATGTTTTGTTGACCCTGACCCCGCCGATCTGAGTGAGGGGTGCCTCTGAAGTTCAAACATGTGGCAAATCCCCTGTGTTTTTTGGACCCTGACCCTGCGGATCTGCGTGAGGGGTGTAAATTTGTACCCCCCCTCAGAAATTGTTGACGCTTCGCGAATCCCTACCAGCCCATCCAGAAACGATGCCCAGAGGAATTGCCTCGATCAGGGAAGTGGGCAGCACACAGAGGAAGCCAGTATGAGACATCTTGGGATATCTTGAGCCATCTTGGAGGTCATTTTGGGCTCTCCCAGGCGCGCCTGGAGTCATCTTAATCAGTGTCCCCTCAAGAGGCCAACATGTGGCTAAAACCTTCGTGAAATCAATGATTTGGCATTCTCGCCGAGGCCTCTTGGAGCATCTTGGGTGCCTCTGGGGGGTCTCTTGGGGCCTCTTGGGGGTCTCTTTGGGGCCTCCTGGGGGCCTTGGGGCCATCTTGGGGCCATCTGAGGACCTGTTGGGGACTCCTGGGCGCTTCTTGGGGCCATCTTGGAGGAAATCGATCAAACAAGAGGGGAGCTTCAATTAGGGCCTCCCCCCCCCAAAGCCAAAATGGGGCCAAAACCAAAGTAAAACCAATGATTTTGGCATCCTCGCCGAGGCCGTTTTGGACGGTCCGACGACTCGTGGAACCCCCTGTCCAGGTCCATGGGGAGGGGGTAGGGGGAGGGGTCAAGACACCACCCCCGCCCGCAAGCCGTCTCGCTCACTCCCACCCGCCCTCCCAACACATACGTAGCACCCGAGTCTGGCCCGAGCCTCAGCATATTCAGCAGTCGTCTTTGGATGGGCAGCTACTGGGGGCCAATCCGCCGCCGCCGCCGCCGCCGCCTCCGCCGCCGCCGCCGCCGCCGCCGCCGCTGCCCGCCGCCGCCGCCGCCGCCGCGCCGACCGCCGCCGCCGCCGCCGCCTGCCGCCGGCGGCCGCCGCCGCCGCCGCCGCCGCCGCCGCCAGCCGCCGCCGGCACCAGCCGCCGCCGCCGCTTGCCAACCGCCGCCGCCGCGGCAGCCGCTGCCGCCACCGCCACTGCCGCCGCCGCCGCCCCGCCGCAGCCGCTGCGCCGCCGCGCCGCCGCCGCCCCCGCCGCGCGCCGCCGCCGCCGCCGCCGCCGCCGCCGCCGCCGCCCCCCGCTGCCAAACCGCCGCCGCCGCCGCGCCGCCGCCCCCGCCGCCGCCGCCGCCGCTGCCGCCGCCGGCGCAGCCGCCGCAGCCGCCAGCCCGCCGCCGCCGCCGCAGCCGCCCAGCCGCCGCCACACCGCTGCGCAGCCGCCGCCGCGCCGCGCCGCCGCTGCCCGCCGCCGCCGCCGCCGCCGGCCGCCGCCGCGCCCCGCCGCCGCCGCCGCCGCCGCCCCCGCCGCCGCCGCCGCCGCCGCCGCCGCCGCCGCAGCCGCCGCAGCCGCCGCCACCGCCGCCGCAGCCGCCGCCGCCGCCAAGTGTACTCTGTATTGTGTTTTTGACAGGGATGGTGGGGGGGGGGGGCGCATCGGGTTGGCTGCGCATGTTCCGAATTTGGAGGCAGAGTGTGTTTTGCATTGTTTTTTACAAGGGATGGTGGGGGGGTGTCGTCATGGACCCTGGTTGGCCCCCAGTCGCCTGGGGGAAGGGGTGTTTATCAATAGGGAACAGTGGTAAACCCCTCCCCGGAGGGGAAGAAGGAGGGGTGGAAGAGGAAACGCTCTAAACCACCGACGCCCAAAGGGCTGGTGGGATTTTGAGAACGCTCCCAGGGCGTGGTAGTTCTTCTGGTTTGGGCTCCCCCCCGCGCGCGTTCATCAACAAGGAACAGTAAGCACCAAGAAGCAGAACTGTAACAGTGGAAACTGGAGGCTGCAACTGGTAAGGGGGCAGCACACTCCCGGCCTACAGCCTGGTGGCCCCGCAAGGGGGCATTTAGCTGATAGTTCTAAGAGGTTTCGCCGTGAACGTGCTAGTCGTCGTGGTGGTAGTGGCCAATTAGGGCCTTTTGGGGCCAATTGACAGCCGTCCTGTGGCCCGATTGTCCATCTCGGGAGTCGCTGCGAGGCTTCTGGGGCCGCCCGCGGCGTCTGGAGGAGTGCCTGCCGGCGGGTGGCCAGGGAGGGCCCGGGGCCGTCCGAAGGGTGCCGCAGGCGGGCCAGGGTGTCGAACGGCGCTCCCCCGGATTTTCTGCTGTGTGATTGCGTGATTGTGGGCCAACGGTGGGGTTCTCCATGCACGACGTTCCCCACAGTGTTTGCTCTGAGGGGCTCGCATCTTGCTTGCTTGAGTGATCGGCCTGGTGTTCCAGATATTTCCCCCACGTGGCCGCTCGTAACCGCCTCGTGGGTGCCTCGCGCCTGGGAGGTATGCCGAGGTCTCGCCACGTTCGCCTCGTGGGCGCCCCGTGCGCTTGGGGGGAGGGGGGGGAACACCGAGGCTTCGCCGCGCGGGCGCCCCCGTGCGGCCTCGTGGGCGCCCCCTGCGCTGGCTGGGCTTCCCGAGGTTGTGCCGCGTGGCCGCCTCGCGGGCGCCCCGTGCATCGAGCTTGCACGGCGCAGCGTCCATCGCCTACATCTCCTCCTCCTCCTCCTCCTCCTCCTCCTCCTCCTCCTCCTCTTCCTCCTCCTCCTCCTCCTCCTCCTCCTCCTCCTCCTCCTCCCTCTCCCCTCCTCCTCCGCCTCCTCCTCCTCCTCTCCTCCTCCTCCTCCTCCTCCTCCTCCTCCAACTTACACCATATAGCTTCCACCGCACATCACATGGTCTGCATCCTGGCGGCTTTACTTCCACTCCCTATTGCCTGGCTTACACGACTCAGCTCGCACCACAGGGTATGCCGCATTGCCTTCATTTCCGTAGCTCGCACCACATAGCTCACACGGCATAGTTTTCACCACATGTGCTTAGACCGCACAGCCGTCACTTCCAGTGTGCCATAACTTTTTGTTTGGGGTCCACGCTGGCTAACATCTTACAATCGGATTACGTATGTAAGTTATCCCTCTCTCCTTCCAGTTTCCCTCCCCATCCATTCAACTCCATCTCTCTTTCTCGCTCTCTTGCTCTCTATCGCCCTTTCTCTCTCTCTCTCTCTCGCTCTCGATCCCTCCCTCTCGTTGTCATCTCCCTCGTCCATGCTCCTCCTCCCGCTGCCCCCCTGTTCATGTCTTCATCCTTCCATCGAGTGCGTCTTCGTTGCTTCGCCCTTAGAGATGGCTGTTGCTCCGTCTAGTGTCTGCGGGAATCGCAGCCCGACAGTGCGTTTGGCCAACGCGTCTTCCTGCACTAATATGCACTGTGGATCCTCTGAAGGCGTCGGCGAACCGCTGGAGACTCTCCTTGCATGTTCGGCAGTAGGTCAAAGAGACTCCGCGTTCGATATCAGGTGCTCGAGTTGGTCCGCAAGCCTCTGCCACGACTTTCGTATGTCGCCCGATGATTGGCGCATGCCGGGAGTGAGGGACGGGACAAGACAACGAATTGGAGAGGGAGGAAAAGAACGAGGCAGCGTGAGGGTGCGAGAGGGAGGGGGGGGGTAGAAAGAGAGAGAGAGAGAGAGATCTAGTAGCCATATATCTACAGTGTATACTATACTGAGCGTACATGCGTACACATACACACATATGCATACGTGTGTGTATGTGTACATGTATAACATGTATAAATAGGGTTGTACACATATGTATATGTATAGCTGTATTTCTGTATATCAAACCACGCAAATATGTATGTATATATTGCAGTAGATCTACGTGTACGCATGGGTATACAGGCCTAGCGGGGGGGCGCGTGCGTGCCGCAAGAGCTCCGGACTGGATGGGGGCTGGGATACGGGCAGGAGTTCTCGTTCGTAATTACTTATGTGGAGGATCTACCCGAATAGGCGGCGCAGGCAGCGGTTCCTGCGCAGGCGGCCGCACCTCCCCTCGGGGAGCAGAGATGTGGGGCTGGCGCCTTCTACGAAGCAGCCTCTTATGAGAAGCCCCCCCCCTCTTCCTGCCCTGACCAATGTGCGCGCTGTGCCAGCAGCACCAGATGAAACTTGTGCGGAGCTGCAGAAGCGTTGCTCCAGGAGTCGACGGCCCAGGTATACCCACCTCGATGCCGCGGCCGGCGCCAGAGCGGAACAGGCCATCAAAGCACGTCCGCGCATCGGGCGCCTGCGCGAAGGCACGAAAGTGAGAGCGGGGCCGGCCAGGTCCCTTGTGACCAGCACGTGCATGCACCACAGGGACGGACATCCAACAACTCAGCGAAACGGTCAGGCACCTTTTCAACAAAACCGCGTTCGCCGCCATCAGGCTCAGAGGGCGATCCTGGATCCTTCAACGGGTGATCTACGCCCTCGCTGTCCCAGGACGCACTCTTGAATTTGGTGCTACCACGCAAAGAGAGGCACCCATGGGGCTCAGGAGGCAGGTGCGAAGAGGCACCAGACTTCACGCCGAAGCCTAAAGGTTACATGGCCACGCGCAAGCCCTCCAAGGAGGAGGACCGGCGGGCAGAGTTTGGCAAACCATCGCCCAGCTCGACTGGACATGGCTCGAGTTTGGAACCATGTGCGATGCTTGGGGCACCCGACTCACGTGGATCCACGAGCCAGCTGGCCTTCTCACGCACATGCCCGGTGCCGCGCAGTGGAGATCCATTTTGCGACGCATGCAAACTACAAGACACGGTCTGTGCCGGGTGCTCTTGGGCAGGCGCGACCTTGTCGAGGTCCCCAAGGTGGAAAGCATTCGGGGGAGCAGTGTATCAACAAAGGGCGCATCACTCCGATCGCTGACGCGTTCAACCAACTCTGTGGCAAATTCGCCACTGCGTCTCACAGGGTGTGGCGGTCGCCGCCAAGTGGCACCACAAGCTCGCCGCTGTTATACGCACCTCGGCAGTTGCCGTCTATGACCTGCGACACCAGACTTTGCCGCTCCCTCGCAGGAGAGCGGACTGCTCCAGGTCGGAGCTCTCTGAGATGGCACCACGCCCGCTTACCATTGGCCAGGAGGGGCACGCCGCAGGCGCACAAGGAGGACCACCTCCCATGGAGGAGCCACCAGGTTCTGGCCATTTGATCGAACTCGACGACTCTTGGTCAGCATTCACGGCCGACTTCGAAGATGAGGACCTCGACCCGTTGGGGCTCGGGGCTTCTCTCAACGGCGAGGAAGACAGCGACTTCCCCACGCACAGACCCCCCCCTGACCAAAACAACACCGCTGTGGAGAACCCTGCTGCACCGCTAGCGCCCAGCCCGCCAGCGACCGGCTGAGTCAGAACGCAGTTGCCACCTATCACGCCCAATGCAGTCAGCCCTCTCAGTCGGCCCACTGGGGTTCCGACAGGGGCGGCCGCCAGCCGCAGAGTGCCGGCCACCAGGCCAGCGGGGCCGCCCGGCGCACGCACCGCAGGCAAAAACCCTCACGCCACACGCTCACGGACCGGCGAGCCGCCAGCAGCGCAGGCACCTCGAGAGCACCCACCGCCAGAGCGCAGGCGCTCCTCCTCCTCCTCCTCCTCCTCCTCCTCCCTTTCCTCCTCCTCCTCCCTTTCCTCCTCCGCCTCCTCCTCCTCCCTTTCCTCCTCCTCCTCCGAGCCATCAGCCCCGCCGATCGACAGACTCCACCTGGCGCGCGAGAGGCCCGGGCCGGCCTGCGGCAGGCCTTCCGGCCCGCTGCCGCTGCGGGGGAAGAGGAGGAGGAGGAGGAGGAGGAGGAGGAGGAGGAGGAGGGGGAGGAGGGAGGAGGGAGGAGGAGGAGGAGGAGAGGAGGCGGGGGGGGAGGGGGAGGAGGGGGGGAGGAAGAGGAGAGGAGGAGGAGGAGGAGGAGGAGGAGGAGGAGGAGGAGGATGCGGAGGAGGAGGAGGAGGAGGAGGAGGAGGGAGGAGGAGGAGGAGGAGGAGGAGGAGAGGAGGAGGAGGAGGAGGAGGAGGAGGAGGAGGAGGAGGAGGGGGGGGGGGAGGGGAGGAGGGGGGAGGGGGAGGAGGAGGAGGAGGAGGAGGAGGCAATCCCTGCCCAGCAACCTCCGGGCCGATGCTCCACGCGCGGCGGGCGGCACGCCGGTGCTGGCCCCACCTCACGGGCCACGCGCACACCTGCCGAGCCGTTTTTCCTTTTGGGCGGAGGGCACCGTGCGACGCCTGGAGTACCGCTTCGGTGGGTCCTCGAGGCCGGACTGTCTGCTAGGGGCGAATATCGCAGGGCGGAATGGCTCTCGAGGTGCAGAAGCCCACCTGGATTTCACCCCCCCAGCTCTCCGCCCTAAGAACATGCTCAGAGCTGGCTCCTGTGATTAATGGAGGATGACGATTAATAAATGACCGGGGGTCGTGTTCACGCGTCGGCGCCCGGGATGACGATTAGAAAAAACCGACCGCGGGCTGGACAACTATTTTGTAACCGTTCTCCTCCAGTCAGAAAATTATGCAGAAATAACAAAACTATGTTTTTAATCGTTCTCTCCCATGTCTTTTATTAATCGTCATCCCGCATCACCATCGTCCGCTCTTCTCGGGCCGCCGCGGGGGGCGGCCCCCAGGGCGGCGCCCTCCGCCGGGCAGCGCCCTTGTGGCCACGGGGGCGCAGGCGGGCCCGATATGGCGGCCGGTTCACCGCCGCCCGCCCCCTTTGCCAGACGGCGCCCCCGGGAGGCCACCCCACCACCCCTGCAACATTCCCAGACCCCCTCGAGTTATGAAAAAATCACGACGGGAGGTTTTTCATTAGTTTTGGCCTCTGGGGGCCCTTGCCGGCCCTCGGGACCGTCAAAAAACGACCCAGGACGAAAAACCGGTCCCGCTGGATGGGTCCAGACCGCTGGGGGTCGACGTCATGAAAAAATCATGACGTCGGGGATCTGGGTTCTAGGCCTCCTAGATGGGGTCGGAGTAGATGGGGTCGTGCATCGACGATGTGGCTCGATGCGGAGCCCGATTTTCTCCACGCCGGCGTCGCCGATGCATCGTCCACGTCAATGATGTATCGCCGGTGCATCACCAATGCATCGCCGATGCATCGCCGATGTATCGGCAATGCGGAGCCATCCTCCGACCCCATCTACTTCGACTCCATCTGGGAGGCCTCTATACATGCACGCGGCGCTTCCGGCCCCGAGAGGCTGGCCCGCGCGGCGCTCGCTGCCGCGGGGCCTGACGAGCTCTGGCTCGCCTGGCCGCTGCGATCTCCTTCCCCCCCCCCCCTTCCCTCCCCTCCCCCCCCTCTCCCTCCCGCTCACCCCCTCTCCTCGCCGCCTTCCCCCCCCCTTCCTCCTCCACCTTCCTCCCTCTCCTCCCTCGTCTTCCCTCTGCTTCCTACCTGCCGCCCGACAGCGCTACGGTTCCAGACGATCCTCACGGTGCGTCAACCACTCGTTCGGCCGACCGGCCTCCCCTTCCTCTTATCATTCCTTTCCATATCCCCACGTCTCTGTTTACTCGGGTCGCCCGGGGCCTTTGCTCGTGTGTCCGGGATTCGTTCACGAGTTTCCCTCCAATATTCCGATTTTGGCGCAACGCATCCGGCGCCTGGTATTAGAAGACGGAGCGGCCGGTTTGTCTTGATCTGTTGATCTCGGGGAAACGGTTTCGGGCCCGCGCACCGAACAAAGCCGAGCGCCGGATGTTTTCGGGCTCCCTCCCGCTCCTCCCGCCCACTGGGCCCTCGATCCTCACCCCTCCCGCCCCGACAGGGCCCATGTCACAATTCGATCGACCCAATTCAGTTTGATCGATCCGATTGGATTGGATTTCCTTCTTGGGGCGGTCCGACGCGGGCCGGTGCTTGCATGGCCCTGCGGAACAGCCTGGTGCGGCCGATCATCCGATCCGAGGTCGAGCCCGTGCCGATGCGATCCGATCGGACGCGCGCTCCGACCCGACCCGATGACCTGCTCCGATGCTGACTGGCCCTGCGAACCTCCGCGGCAAAACCGGGCGGACCTGCGCGTCCTTCCGTCCCCGCGGGGTGCTGGCAGGAGTTGCGCCCCTGGTCCAGCAGCTGTCCCGAGCTCCCGGGCCTCCCCCCTGGATCCGCGATCCTCCCCCCCTCCACCCCTCGTTATGCCCTCGATCCCTCGCCCCCCCCTGGATCCTCGATCCTTCCTCCTGCGCCCTCTTCGCTGAGTCCTCGATCCTTCGCCCCCCCCCAGATTCTTCATCCTGCGCCCTCTTCCCTTGTGTCCTCGATCCTTCGCCCCCCCCCGGATCCTTCATCCTGCGCCCTCTTCGCTGAGTCCTCGATCCTTCGTTCCCCCCCCCCGGATCCTTCATCCTTCTCCCTCTTCCCTTGTGTCCTCGATCCTTCGTTCCCCCCCCCCCGGATCCTCGATCCCGTCACCCCTCCGCCCCGAGCCCGGCCGGGAAGCCTCGCGCCCTTGGCCGGCGCGTGCCGCCCTCGGCTGCAGGGGTGGCCGGCAGAGGTGCGCCCCGGGGCCACGGCGGGTGTCCCGAGGCTTCCAGGCCGCTTCGGGGAGCCTCGGGCGGTTCATTCTAGGCTTCAGTCGGGCCTGTTCCTATACAGGGGGAGTGTTCAAAAGTAGTGAAAGAGTAGTCTGGGGACTTCTTTGCCGTATGTCTGGGCATCTTTGGAGTATGTATTGAGTATGTTTTACTTTTCGTCCAAAGATCCCTTGTCGGGGGACAGGCCCGAACTGATTCCAGGTCTCGTTCGGAGCCGTTCCCGGATTCTCGGGTGGGTTACAGGTACATGTCTGCATATTGTACAGATGCGCTTCACTACACATGGTTCATTTCTAATTATTCGAAAGTTCTTTGATTTTTTATGGGCCAAGATCCTCTCATTTCTAATAGTTCTATCCTGGGCCTCTTACTGACCACTGGGGGGCCAGGAACAATTATAAACGAGCACACTTAGAAATGAACATGATTTGAAATGAACGACGTGTACAGATGCCAATGCTCTACATGTGTGTGAACGTGTACATATATTTAACTGGGCTACGTCTGTACACGCGACCGACGTGTACCTTTCTCTCTCTATATATACGTATACGTTCAGAATCATGTAAATACGCGTATCAACTCTTACGCGCACGCTATGCATGTATATCCAACTACGTGCAGGCGCACGTACGTATATGAATATGGCGTGCTTCAGAGAAGCCTGGGCTTCGGCGCGTCTCGCCTTCGGCGGACGCGCGGATGGGTCCAGCGGATGTAGAACGGCGGCTTGCTCAACGGTGGAAGCCAGCAGAGACGTCAACATGTTTGTGCTCAGGGTTTCTGGAATTGGATATCTGCGTATACGTGTGTGTATTGATGCACGTGTGCAACGTTTTTGTAGAATAGTGGCTCAGGCATATCTGTATGTGTACATACACACGTTCATAACTGTGTGTCTGTTCATATCAATGCACATGCAGTGTTGCGTTTCCCTCTGCATCGGAATTTTGGGGCAGTTTTTTAGGGGGGTCGCGGTGCCATCTCATAGTGGGTCGAACCGTTCCGGGGCAGGGGGCGAGACCTCTGGAGCCCGCACGGTGGACAAAAATCGATCCTCCAGAGGATTGGGAAAGGGGGCCACATGCGAACCCTGCCCCTACCCCCCACGGCTTCTGAGGGGGAGGGTGGGGTTCGCTTCGCTCGGGAGCTCCTGAACGAAGAGAACCAACCCCACCCTCCCCCTCAGAAGTCGTGGGGCTATAGGGGTAGGGTTCGCATGTGGCCCCCTATCCCAGACCGTACTGCAGGCTGTCCTGCAACACTCCGGAAGGTGGCCTCTCGCCATTTTCGATCTCCGGCGGCCGTTTCTGGGCACAGGGGCCGCCCGAAAAAGCGGTCCGGGACGGAGAACCGGTCCCAGGGAAGGTGTCCAGGCGTCAAGGGATCCCGCCTAGAACTGATCACAGCATTGGAGGGCTGGGCTTCTGGGCTTCGCGCGGGGCCATCCGTCCGGGCGCTCGGAGCAATGAGTTGGATCCATCGAGGGATCGAGAGGTTGAAGGTCTCGTCTTCCACGGCGGGAGTCGGGGGAAGATTGAAGTGAAGGCGGCGGCAGCGAAACGGGGGCGGCTCCCGGCAGAAGCCAGCAGCAGGCCAGCGGACGTACGTCTGCAGAAGTTGCTTCCGCCCCCCCCTCCCCCCACCCGCTCGATCCGATTTGTAACCACATCCGCCCCTCCAGCAGCCCCCAAGGGGTATGCGTGGGAACTTGTTCTTTTCCCTGGGGGGAATTACCACCTTCGCTCCTGTAAAGCGTCTGTCGGCAGCTCCCATGGTGGAATTGGCAAGAGTTCCCTGTCCCAAAACCTTTTGCCATCAGTTTGGGATTCAGGGCCGCCAGAGCGGGCCAATTTGGCGCCGCTAGGCCCTCGGATGACAGGCGTCTTTGGGGGAGGGGGAGGGGCACATTCTCGTAGGCCTGCTCCTGGTCGTCGCAGCCAGTGGCCGCAAGCATGGCGCATCTGCCACAGGTGGGGCATAGGCAGGGTGCAGCTGGCACAAGTAATTGCGGCAGGTTCGTGTCGTGTCGACTCGGCGGCGACCCCAGCGTGGGCCTTCAGGGTTGAGCGCCGCCGGTGGGCCGGAATCGGCCGATATCGGACGGTCTGCTTTGACGGCGGGGGAAGGCGCGATCTGACTCAAGGTTGGACCCTCCAGGCGGTGTCAGAGACCAAAGCAGAAGTCGTCACGACACGAACCCGCCTTAGGGCGCAGGTTTGACCCGATGAGGGGAGCTGGGGCTCGAAGGCGGCCAGGATGGCTTTCGTGAGCGCCTGGTGTCCCCCCCCCCGAGTAGCAGCTCCTGGGAGGTCAATTTCTGCATCGTTTCTGGTAGACCTGGGGGGCGTAGCCCTCGGGAGGTCAATTTCAGCATCGTCGTCTGGTAGATCCGAAGTCCCGTTCAGTCCGCCTTACTCCTGGGCTTCATCTGGGCTAAGTCTGGCTCAGTGGTCCCTTCATTACTTCCCGCGAAGGCCTCCCATGAGTTGCAGCCAGAGGGTGTGCCCCGAAGTCGGCCAGGACCACCTCTGTCGGCGCCCGACATCCCCCGCCATGGAGCCGACGGGGCCTGAGGGAGAAGGGTCCTGTGGCAGTGCGCCGTCTGGGGCCTCCCTTGGCCTTCACGGACTCCAGGGCTGTCTGAAGCCGGCCCAGGGCCAGGGGCCCGTCCTGGGGGAAGGCCCCCAGGGGTGCGGGACACCTTTTCAAGCGGTGTCGAGGCGTCCTGGCTCGCCTATAGCCCTAGCAAGCAATGTTCTAAGAACCTTTTGCGGTTTTCTGGCGGCGTCTGTCTTGCTTTATCACATCGGGCGCATGTTCTAAAAGCACTGTTTTTGTTATTCGAACAGTTTTGGGTTCTCAGAACATGTCGTGGTAGGACTAGAGGAGTGCCGGGACGGACGGTCCCTGCTCAACCTTGCCCTCAGGCCCCGCGGCGTCGTGCCAGATCCGCCTCTCTCCGCCGTCGGACCGTCGCCCCGGGCCGCGCCGGGCGCCCGCCGCCTGGATGGCTGGCCGGCAGTGTGCGCGGGGCGCGGAGCGGGCCGCGGGCGGCGCCGGAGGCGCCGTTTTGGGCGCGCAGCGCCGACCCAGGGGGATCCGCGCAGGCCTCCGGCAGGTTCTGCTTGCGCACTGCGTTTCTCCTGCAGTTCCCCCCCGTCTCCTGTGAGGGCCCTCCCCGTCCCCTCCAGTCCTCTGCGGCCGCGCCTCCTCCCTGCGCGCCCCCTCTGGCAGCTGGTCAATGAGCTCATCGAGCGCCCCCGGCAACTCGAGCGTCCGTGCGGGCTGCCTCTGCCTCTGCCATGCCACGACGAGCAAGTGTTTCTCCCGTGCGGGCACCCTGTCTTCTGTTCGGCTCCAGCAGGCCTCTGGAGGCCTCATACGGCCTCCGCGGACCGTGGGCCTCTGGTGGCTTCGGGGGGCCCTCCGTTGGGAGCTGTGGGGGGCCAGGAGAGGGACCTCCGTGAAGGAGGGAAAAGAGGAGCAGAACCTTGTCCCTGGAGGGGGGACCACGAGAGGGGTCTCCTTGGAGGGAGGGAGGGAGGAGGTGGACGTGCAGCGTCTGCTGTGCCTTGGCCCCGTCGCTTCTCTGTACTCGGGTGCCGCAGCTGCTCCTGCAGGCCCTGGCCAGCGGCTCCGGGTGTTGCTGGATGGCAGGGCTTCTGGTTGGTGCTGGGCCACTGGCTCCTCCAGCTCTGGGGAGAAGTCGGCAGTGGCGAGGGACAGGAGGCGAGCGAGCAGGAAGCACAGGGCAAGACGCTGCGGCCCACCGCGTGCTCGTGTGTGTGTGTGTGCGTGTGCGCCGCGTAGAGAAGTTAGAGAGGCAGGCGGCCGAGGGGAGGCGGGAGGGGACACGGTGGAGCGAGCAGGAGGGCTCCAGGAGACAATGCTTAAGTCGGGCCTGTCCCTCCACAGGGGGAATATTCAAAGATCGAAACGAATTGCCCTAGCCAGCCCAACCAGCCAGCCCAACCAACCAGCCACCCAAACAACTCAACCGGCTCAACCAGCCCAACCAGCCACCCCGCAACCCCAGCCACCCCGCCACCCCGCCAACCCGCCCACCCCCGGCCGCCTGCCCTCCGTCACCGTCGAGAGGGGGGGAAAGTGTTTCGCACAAGCGAAAACTACAAAAATCACCCTCCCGGGGTCCGGCGGGACAGCGGGGGGAGGGGAAATCGCACTGTACTATGGGGGAGCGGGATTCGCGCCCGAGGTGCCCAAGGACGATTTTGGGCCTCAAGTGCGACACTGTCGTCACTTTATTACTTTTCATCGCGCTCCCCTTCTCAATGGAAAGGCTCCCATCCGTGAAACTGTCGTCATTTTCCGGCCCCCGCGAGAGGCTTCTTAGAGGCCCCCAGAGGCTCCAGGAGGGCCCATGGCGGCCTCGGGAGTGCCTAGGAGATCCCCGGAGGGCCCCAGGAGGACCCACTCTGCACCGCGCCCCCCTTCTCAACGGAAAGGCCCCTATGCGGGAAATTGTTTTCATCATTCCGCCCCCGCGAGAGAGATCTTAGAGGGCCCACGGGGGCTCCAGGAGGGCCCATGGCGGCCCCGGGAGAGCCCACGAGATCTCCAGAGCCCCCCGCAGGACCCACTTTGAACTACACTCGGGGCGCTCCAGAGGGCCCAGGAGGCTCCAAGAGGCCCCAAGAGGCCCCGAAGAGCCCAAACAGGCCACAGGACCCCCAGTACGCTCTAGGAGAGCCAAGGCGACACCAAGAGGCTCCAGGACGGGCGTCATTCCCTCTCTTCATCGTGCTCGTCGTCGTCATCCGCCTCATCCGTCCTGCTTTTAATCATTCCTCCCCCTCTTCCTCCTCCTTCTTCTCCTCTTTCTCCTCCTCCTCTTCTTCCTCCTCCTCCTCCTCTTCTTCCTCCTCCTCCTCTTTCTCCTCCTCCTACCTCATCCGTAGCCTCGATGGCTCCGATAGCGCCGTGCGCGGCATCCGCCTCCTCCCCATCCGTCCTCCTCCCTCCTCCCTCCTCCCTCCCTCCTCCCTCCTCCCTCCTCCCCTCTCTCGGGAGCGCCACAAAGAGGCCCTCCGAGGATAATTTCACGACAACAAGGGCGCCGACACGATGAACAGACACCACGTCGGGGCCCTGGGAAAGGAGTCGAAGACGAAACCTCGAATAATTTAGTCTTCGATGTTCGGGGCATTTGTCTGAGCACCTGCGAGCCTTGTGGAAACTTCCGAGAGCCTCAGGGGTGGACGTCTGGCGCAAGAACACGAGTGGAGGAGGAGACAACACGACGCTCCACGGAGCAAACTGCACCCAGTTGGTTTCTACCCCAGTGAGGGGCGTTACAGGGTAGTCAGAAAATTGTCTGGGGACGATGTTTTTTTGCATATGTTTGACCATTTTGGAATATGTATTGAGTGTTTTTGTTTTTTTTCGCCCAAAATCCCCCTGCAGGGGAACACGCCCGACTTAACTCCAGGAGACGCTCGGAATCTGGAGCATATGCATTACCAGTGGCGGGAGGTTCTTTAATCCCATCGTTTTTTCTGATTGTTGGGGACGGCGTCGGGGTGGCGTTGTGTATGCTTGTTTCCCCGTTTTCCGTGGAAGCAGCAAAACTTGTACACACCAAGATGCTGTATACACCGGAATCCTTTTTCTCGTGCGAATCTCAGTGCGGGACCGGAAGCGAAGCATCGGTGCATAAAGATCGGTTCCGTAAATGCGGAAGCCAACCAAGTTTTACAAGGTCTCTCTGGGGCTATGCGGGAGTCCCGGACAGGGCGGGGGGGGGGGAGTTCTGGCGGCGTCTTGACAGGTTCTCAGGGGTCCTCGTCGTCGTCCCCCGCCTCCACCGAACACGCGTGGTGGCAGCCGTGGACGTCCCCGGGGTGCGCAACCAGGAAGACGGGGAGGGTGCAGCGCATTCCTGGGCGTCGCACGAGGGAGAATCAGCCGCGCGCGCAAGTGCGCGTTGGCCACACTTGGGCCCCATGCGCGCGACTCGGCGGTGAGGGCGGCGACCTTCCGACGGGAGCCGCCGTACTGGTGCTCTTGGGTGTGCATATATATATATATATATAGATATAGATATACACATGTGTAGAGAAAGAGGGAGAGAGAGAGAGATAGATAGAGAGAGAGAGAGAGAAAGAGAGAAAGAGAGAGAGAGAAAACAACAAATCAACAACCGTAACACAAACGAAGAGAGAGAGAGAGAGAGAGAGAGAGAGAGAGAGCGAAAGAGAGAGAGAGAGAGAGAGCAAGAGAAAGAGCGAGAGAGAGAGAGAGAAAGACATCAAAACAAGAAGAGCACAACTAGGTCACGGTCCATCGTTCGCGGAGGCGGGCCAGACCTTGACAGCAAATGGGGCAGGCGTGCGCTGATCGGCGGTTGCCTGCGTGGCAGGTGCCCGCTGCCCGTGGGGGGCGGGCCCCGCACGAGGCTCGGCTGGCCCGGGCTCGGCCCCCCTTCGCCCGCGGGCCCGGGCTCTTTCACGGAGGCGGGGCGCGTCCCGGGCCGCCCCCTTCGCACACTACGGCGCAGCCCTGGGGCCCTGGGCTCCGCCGGGGCTCCGGCCCCCGGGCCCCTCCTCCTGCTTCTCCTCCCCCTTCTCCTCCTGTTCCTCCTCCTCCTCCTCCTCCTCCTCCTCCTCCTCCTCCTCCTCCTCCTCCTCGTGTTTTTCATCCTCGACCTCATCCCCCTCCTCCTCCTCCTCCTCCTTCTCCTCCTCCTCTTCCTCCTCCTCCTCCTCCTGCTCCCCCTCATTCTCCTCCTCCTCGGCTCCTTGGCTTCAGGTCAGGGGTCGTGTTCGGTGCCGAGGCTCGCCGCTGCCAGGAACCAGTTTCTGTATTGCTTGGGGCATGACGGGCGTCATGGCCCCCGCTCCCTCCCCAGTGCGCCCTGGGCACTGCCGCCGTGCGCATTAGGATCCACGTAGGTGTCCGTGTAGGAATATGTATCGGAGTCTTGTCCGCAGTCGTCATCGTCGTCGTCGTCGTCGCTCATCGTCGTCGCTCGTGGCTCGTCGCTCGTCACTCATCGTCGTCGTGCGCGCGGACGCGGCTGGAGCTTGTTTATGATTCCAGGCCGATGATGGCAATCATAGGGGGGGGGGGGTCGATGACGTCACGGTTCGCGCCGGCGGCGTCTGGCAATGCTTAGGATTGACAGAAGACGGGTAGCACCAGCATGTAGGTGGCGATCTGCATCACAACGCCTGTGTACACCACAGTGCCTCCGTGCACTAGGGCGCTTGTGTACACCACGCCGCCTATGTATACCACAGCGGCCGCGTGCAACACGGCGTCAGTTTGTGCCACCGTGTCTGCGGGCACAACAGCTCTTGTGTACACCACAGCGCCTGCGTACACCACATCAGCCGTGTGCAACACAGCACCAGTGTACACCACAATGCTTGCGTGCATTGCAGTGCTTGTGTGCACCACGGCGCTCGTGTGCACCACAGCACCCGTGTGCAACACAGCACCATTTTTGTGTATATAATGTTAGAAGGAATCCTTATGACAAAATGGAACGCTTGTGGATTTCACGGAAAACAAAAGGAAGGAACCCTTTAGACAAAGGAGCGCCGCTGGAATCTACGAGTCCTCCCGAGTCCGCTGCCTGAACCGATCCTGCGTTTTCTGTTGTCACGAACCATGAACTTTTTCACGGGTGACCTGCCTGAACTGATCCTGCGTTTCCTGTTGTCACGAGCCACGGACCCTTTCTGTTGCATCTTCGGGGGACCTCGCCTGTCCCTAACATTGGTGTCTTTTTGGCTGCGCGACGCGGGCTCGATGTGGACTCGACGCGGATTTGGCATGGATTCGACGCGGATTCGACACGCATTCGACGCGGACAGGGCCGCGACGGGACAGACAAGGTCCCCCGAGGATGCAACATAAGACCCTTCAGCCTAGTGTTTGAGGCCACGGCCCCGCCCGCCTGGCCCGAGGTAGGCCCGGACGTCTGTCCGCAGCGGTGGCCCGCCTGCCTGCCCCCTCCTCCTCCTCCTCCTTCTCCGCCCTCCTCCTCCTCCTCCTCCTTCTCCTCCTCCTCCTCCTCCTCCTTGTCCTCCTCCTCCTCCTCTTCCTCCGCCCTCCTCCTCCTTCCTCCTCCTCTTCCTCCCTCCTCCTCCTCCTCCTCCTCCTCCTCCTCCTTGCCCTCCTCCTCCTCCTCCTCCTCCTCCTCCTCCTCCTCCTCCTCTTCCTTCCCGCCCCCCCCCCTTCTGAGGGGCAGCTTTAGGAGGGGAAAGAGGCTCGGAGGTTTCGAGGTGCGGGGTCCGTGGGCGTCGTCTCCGGTTCTCGGGCGGTGCTTCCAGCCCCGGCGTGCTCTTTCCAGCAGCCGCGCCTCGCCGAGAGGGTTCGGTGGGGGGGGGGGGGGGGGCGCCTGAGGGCCGAGTCGTGGCCCGAAGGCCCCAAGGGCGATGCGAGGGCTCGGGGGGGGAACGCATCGACGTTCGGTCGCCCCTGCACCGCCGATCGGTGCCTCCACCCCGCTCAGGATCGTGCGGTTTTTTGCTGTCGGGGGCCTGCCGCCGATGTGCTGGCGACGTATCGGCGGTTCCAGGGCACCGCTTCCCAGCCTGAGCCCCTGAGCCTCGGCGGTTCCAGGGCACCGCTTCCCAGCCTGAGCCGGTCCCCCCTGAAGGCTTCTGCTGAGCCTTCTGTTCCGTGCGATCGGCACAAGGGCGAAGAGTACACGTCGGTCGCTGAAAGTATGTGTCCGTGTGTGTTTGTGGGTCCTGGTCTGTTTTAGGCGCCTTCCTGCAGCGAGAGTCGAGCGGTTCTCCCTCTTCCCTCCCCCTCGAGCGGTTCTTCCTCGTCCCTCCCCTTCAGGGGGCGGGCGGAAGCCCAATCTCCTTCCAACGCCTTCCTACTTCATGTTTCCACCCACTTCTGCCGACCAGCGTGGCCAGAACCCCCACATCATGATTTTGTCACAACGTCGACCCCCAGAGGTCTCGACCCCTTTCCGGGGACTGATTTTGTTTCATCCTGAGTCGTTTTTTTGCGGGCTCCGAGGGCCAGTGAGGGCCCCCGGAGGCCGCAAATATAGAGCAATGTCCCGCCGTGCTTGTTTCATAACTCGAGGGGGTGTTGGTAGAGCTTCGACCCCCAAAACTTGTTCTATTATTTACATCATTCGTTTGAGAGGCAATGGTTGTTTTATCTGCTGCAGTCGAGCTGTAGGCGAGCTGCGGCGCAGGGAAGCACATCACTGAGCATCGAATGATGAAACCCATTCGCCTGCAGTGCGCGGGGGGCGAAGACCAGCCACGGTCCCTGCTCCTCTCAGGAGAGGAAGAAACACACAGACACACAACTAATCCTCGATTCCCCAGAAAAGATGGGAAACTATTGGAAGTGGGGGGGAAAACAGGAACTCAGAAAATGTGAAAATAATGGGGATCTTTTTATTTGTGTGTATTTATTTGTGTGTCCTGGGGCCCCTTCATCCTCTTCGGCCAGGGCCACCCGTCTCGGTGCCGCCGCGGGCCCGGCCGTCGCCTGCCCCCGGCGGCGGCCGCGGCCAGCTCGGGGCGCACGCTGCTGCGGGGAGACGGCCCCCAGGCCGTGGCCGTCCCCACGGTCGAGCGTGCCAATCTCTGGGCCTGGGCTTGAGTCGGGCGTGGCCCGCTGCAGGGGGCACATTCATTTTGGAGCATTTTGGAGCAGTCTGGGAGGATGGTTTACTTTTCGTCCAAAATTCGCCTGTGGGGGGACACGCCCGACTTAAGCCTGGGTGGGCCCCCCCCTCGCGCCGAGAAAGGTCACGACGGCAGGCTTCAGATTCACTGCCGAGCCCCAGGGCCGCAAGGAAGCGACCCGGGATGAGAAGCAAGGAAGCGACCCGGGATGAGAAGCCGCGCCACAGGGAAGGGATCGAGACTTCTGTAGGGGGGGGCCTCCCCTCCAGCTCCTCTCATGCCGCTCCTGCCCCTCCCCCCTCACGCGCCCTGGCAAGGTCGGCTTCTGCGTCATGTTCAACCTATGGGAGTACATTGTTTCGGGCCCCAGGACCCTCACGGGTTTATCGATCCGGCTCGAAAAATGCCGCACATCGGTAGTGAGACGGGTTGTGCCATCGGAAGGGGGTCGGGCTGGGACGGGATGATGGTGGCGGTTGAGTTGGAGGGGCGGGATGGGAGGCAAGTTGTGTAGTTTGCCTTGCTTGGACGGGCCGCGCCGAGGAAGCTGCTCACTGCTTGTACCCACTCCGCAGATGTAACGCATGTGTGCGCACACATGTGCAGTTGTTTGACACGCAGGTGAACATATACAAATACACGAGGCCAGCCACCAGCACGCCCACCGGAACCGATGCCGATGCGAGGCATCCGACCTTGACGGCGGGGGTTGGGTCGCAGCGCTCAGCAGCGATTGCTCTTCCATTCCCCCCTTCCCTCCCTTCCCGCCTCCTTCCCGGGGATCAAAAACGGTGGGTCTGGTCAGCGCTCGGGTCGCTCGAGTCCCTGCAGGTGATGCCAGGGAGGCCCGATCACTGACCTGACTCACCTTGGCCCTGAGGCGGCGCTTCCACGGCTACTCGGTCAGGTCAGTGCTCGGGTGGCTTCGGTGGCACTCAGGCAACCTCCCCTGGAGACCAGCGCCCGACTTCCCCTCAGTTCCTCTCGCGCTCCGGGGCTCGAAGTGAGCGGCCTACCCGTCACTGCCGCCAGCTTAGACGAGGGACGGCTCCACGGCGCTGCTTGCCTCGAGGGGCGGTGCGCCGCCGGCTCCCAAACGTTTCTGCTGCGCGGCGGCGGCGAGGGACGAGAGGGAGCAAGACGCGAGCAGACGACGGCGAACGCTCGGGCGGGAGGCCAGGACCGGCGTGCCGAAGCCGCCCACTTCCCCCCCCTTTGCAGCGTCCTCCCCTCCGGGCGCCAGGCGGGTCGCGCTCCGCCGGCGCGTGCAGCGGCACGGGCGAGGGCGAGGGCCCGAAGGCGGGTTGGGGGGCGGCGGAGCGGGAGGAGTTCGGGGTTCGGGGTGTGCAGTCCTCGGCCAAGTCGGGCGGGGTGGCCGTGCCGTCGCCGCCTCCGCGCGGGTTTCGGCGCCTCCCCCGCGAAGGGGCGGAGGAGGGGGGAGGGCTCCGGGGCAGGGGCGGCAGGCGGGAGGTTTCGGGCCGGACGAAAGGGGGGGATTGGGAAAGGGGGGGTTACGAAATTTGCTGCATGCAGCTGGTTTCGGCCTCACCGGGAGGAGGCGAAGGAGGATCGAGGAGGAGAGCTGTGGGAGAACTGCCGTTTCGGGATGGGGCGGGCGATGGGAAGGGTCGGGGGGGGTGCGGAGAGGCCTCGAACTTCTCGGCCCCATTCCGTCTCCTGCCCATGCTCCAGGCAGAGCAGCTTTTGAGCACGCAACGGTACATCCTGGAGTCTAAGCACAGAGATAGAGTCCACAGGACGAAAGACGAGGTCAGGGAGGATATGATGAAGATTCTCGGGGATATCAAGCTCGTACAGTCCGCCCTTGGCCGAGGCCGTGTTCTTGGCGGTCTTGCAGCCTCGGGGTGCTCTCCAGTAGCTGCGCCTCGCGGAGAGGCGTCGGGTTGCGCCCCATGTTGATCGGAACGGTCTTTTGGAGAAGGTGGGACATGATTGATTTGGGCCCGATATGGGTGTCTAGACAGGTGCGCTTCCTTCGAGCAGCAGCATCGACTGCATCATCGAACCCGTTCTCAGCGACTTGCGGAGAGGAGGCGCGCAGCATTCGGGAGTGGACCAAGGAATGGTACTATCGGTGAGCATTCCGGCCACGAGCATTTCGCAGTTCTGGAGCCAGGCAAGTACCACGTTCGACGGGATTGATCCCACGATCATCGATGCCATCTGAGTGCCCCATCATATCTCAGCAGTTTTGATGTATGGACCGATCAGGTCGAACGCATCGAGGTCGGGGGCTTCGTGGATCTGAAGGTCATCACGTCTTTTCCATTGGGAGACTCGCTGAGTATGATATCGATCGCTCCCCTGCTTGGTCCGCTACAGATGCGTTCATTTGCATTTGCACCGCTCGTGTAAGCTGGCCCGTTTGTCCATGACCAGACAGCAGGGTCCCGCGACCTCCAGTTGGTGGCGGTGGCCGTCGTAGGGAAGGCCTGGAAGCAGTTCGACCCTATCATTAGTAGGCACATGCGTTCCAAGCACACCCAGCCGCTGCACGTCTTCCCTTCTCGGCGCCTCCCCGAAGCAAAATGATGAACATGTTTCCTTTTGTGCCCCGCTTCCGCGGCCGCTCGCTGACGGAGTGAGGCCGCAGGCGGGCCTGGCTGCGCCGAGGTCACGATGATGGCGTCTCAGCAACTCGTCGCTCTCGGTTTTTGTTGGTTGCCTCGGCTGCCATGTCGAGAGCTTTGCGGGACTCTCTCCTCCAGGTCAGAGTCCATGGGCACTCTTGTGATGCCGGGGCAGACGATCCTGGGCGCGAGGCGGAGGGATGGCCTGACTACCAGCTCATGTCGCGATGGTGGCGTTTTGGACTTCGGCCGCGATGTTGCCACGCAGGCGTGCGGCTCTCTTCGCCAACCCGCGGCGCAACCAGCGAACACAAGGCATCTCCACATCGTGTCACTGCCTCCGTGCTGGCCTGCTGTCCCAGGAAGGGTGGTGACCTCCGCCGTCCAAGTTCCCCCGAGGCGGGGATTCGTCCATAACCACCGTCTGGGGGGTCGACGTTCGGGGACCTCGGCATGCGGCGTGTATGGACTCATTCGGGCCCTGGGAGTGGCCACTAAATATATGTATATGTGCATATCTATGTTTAAAATGTATGTAAATGCATGTGTACAACTCTATACCACAAATATCATTACATCTATATGTGCTTAACATGTGTACATCTATTTATACATAGATACAGTCCACTTTTTGCAGTCATATATATATACGTATGGGTACACCATGTTCGAAACCATAAATATCGATATGCATGTGCAGCCATACCGTTCGATAGTCTAAATGTAGTGATTTACATGCGTACACACATATATACACATATATACATACAAATATATGCTTGTGAAAACTATGCATCTGCATATGTCTACACATAAATGCACCATTCATCTACATGTGAATACCATTACATAGTATATATAGAGAGATATTGTAGTGGCCTCCGACCAGTGCCGCCAATCCAGGGCGTCTCTGTTGCCGCCGGAAGCGCACGATGGCGGTCATGACCGGCGACGACGGCGAGCGGTGATGATGATGATGATGATGATGATGATGATGATGATGATGATGATGACGATGACGATGATGATGATGATGATGATGATGATGATGATGATGATGATGATGATGATGATGATGATGATGATGATGATGATTGGGAATGGAGGCGACGGAATAGGATGATGAGGAGGAGGAGGAAGAGGAGGAGGAGGAGGAAGAGGAGGAGCAGGATCATGATGAGGTGGAGGGTGGCGAGGGGGGAGGGGCAGGAGCAGCAGGATTCTGAGGATGAGGAGGGGCAGGAGGGGAAGTGGATACGGGGGAGGGGGAGCAGGAGGAACATGACGAGGATGAGGAGATTTTCGGCGGTCGTTGGAGGTGTTCGGCGGTTGTTGAAAAGCCTCTTTGGGGCCAGATGTTGGCCCTCTTTGGGTTGACACCTCGCCGATATGGCGCATTCTTTGAAAAGCTTTGTTTTAGAGCCGTCTGCGTCGCAGTTCTTTGTGGAGCCTTGTGCCTCGCTGGTCTCTGCTGTCTGCTGGGAACCATCGTGTTTTTGGGGTCTCTGGGGCCTTCGCGCGGTCCTCTGCGGCTCCTGTGAGATCATGTGTGAAAGACAGATATGAAAGCGTGGAAGAACCTTTTGTGTTGCAGCGTTTGTGTTCAGACGTAAGCGTCGTGGAAGCGTTGGGGCCGGTTTTGGGCTTCTCGGGGGGATTCTTGGAGGCAGCTTGGAGGCCTTTAGATGGCGTCTTGGGTGCATTTTTGAAACTCTTGGGGGCCTTGGGGCTTCAGGGGGCCTCCTCGTGGCCAGTTGGAAGCGTTTCGGGGCTTCTGGGGGCCTGCTGGGGGCTTCTTGGGCCGTTTTCGGCACTTCATCCGCCGTCTTGGCGCCCTCTCAGGCGCCTCTTGGGCCCGTCCTGGGGCCCTCTTAGGCCTTTTCCAAGGGCCTCCTGGGCCATCTTGAGCCCGTTTTGGGCCGTCTTGGAGCCCTCTTGTCGGCTTCTTGGGCCGATGTGGGGCTCTCTTGGGGCGTCTGCGACGCTCTGAGGGCCCAAGAGGCGTTAATATTATACGCTTTCCATCGGGAATGGGACACTTGTTGCTTCTTTGGGTCTTCGTTGGGAGGCCTTCTCAGGGCTTCTGAGGGCATCTTGGAGGCTTCTGGGGCCGTCTTGGGGACATCTTGGGCGTCTTGTAGCGATCGTTCGGCGACTCGGGACCCTCTTGGTCCATGTTGGGGCTTTCCTGGGCGAAGGGGCCGTCCCGGAGTGAACTGGAGCTCCGATTCCGCCCCGGGAATTACATCGACCGCCCCCCCCCCTCTCCCCCGACCCCGACAGAGCCACCCCGGCACCCACCCCCTAGTAGAGCTGAAACTCAGGAGTTGAGGCTCAGGCAATTCTGAGGGTCTTTACAACTCACACGCCTGATCGGCGGATATGTATGTATGTATATATGTATATATGTATGTATGTATGTATGTATGTATGTATGTATGTATGTATGTATGTATGTATGTATGTATGTATGTATGTATGTATGTGTGTGTGTATGTATGTATGTATGTATGTATGTATGTATGTATGTATGTATGTATGTATGTATGTATGTATGTATGTATGTATGTATGTATGTATGTATGTATGTGTGTGTATGTATGTATGTATGTATGTAGGTAGGTAGGTAGGTAGGTAGGTAGGTAGGTAGGTATGTACATACACACATCCATGGCCATTGCCTGCCGAGACCCCCGAAGATCGTTCCCCGAGGGGTGCCTACGGATACATCCCCCCCCGGCCCTGGCACGGCTGCCCCCCCCCGCCGCGGTGCACCCAGGCCCGGTGGTGCGCTCCCCGGTGGCCTGCTCCTCCTCCTCCTCCTCCTCTTCCTCCTCCTCCTCCTCTTCCTCCTCCTCCTCTTCCCGAGCTGGAGAGCCCGCCGGCGGGGGTGTGGACGGCGGACGGCCTCGGCCGGAAGTGTCGCAGGGCTGGTGGTCCAGCAGTGGCGAGCAGTAGTTTAGACCTCCCAGGACGGGGTCCGATTAGGTGGGGTCGGAGGATCGCGCCGATGCATCGGCGACGCGGCTCGATGTGGGGCCCGATCTTCTCCACGCCGGCGGCGCCGATGTGCATCGCTCATCCCCGCCAACTAATTCTACGCGGGCGCATTCCTTTATGCCAGCACTACCCATGCCATGTTGTTTATTTTCCCAACACATGAACGAATTCACATGCGCGCGCCGTCGATCGCGCATGTCGGACACGTATCCAGCACCTGTTTCGTTGTAAGGATTCGAGCTCGCGGTTCTCGAACACGCAAACAACGCAGTTGCGTTACAAGTATGTGTTCCCCCAGCTATTCGCACGCATTTCAGATGAAAACCACCAGCCTTTAACATCTCCATCGAATGAGACCACGGGCCTCTCGCGCGCACATGCCGGAATCATTCGAACGCCCTTGCGCGCTTGATGAGGGGGGACCACCCTCGTCTAATAATATCATGGACTGCTGGCGCGCGTCGGCCGCGCGCGCATGTCGAAGTCGCTCCTGGGTCTCATCATCGTATCAGGCGTGGCCAGCATCGGCGATCATCATCGGGTATCATCCTGGGCACCTCATCGGCGACACATGGGTATCATCATCGCCGCCGGCGTGACCAGCATCGGCGCCGTCATTGGCCTTGCCGTCGTTCCCGCCCCCATCGTCACCATCGTCGCCGCTGTCATTCTCGTGTCTGTCGTTGTCCCGCCGTTGTCGGCGTCACCATGATAATTACAGCCGGGGCCCTGAAGAAGGAACCCTTTTCGTTGGGGAGGGGCTCCGCGTTCCTTAAGTGTTTCACAGCTTGCCTCAGGTGTTCCTTATGTTTTCGACCGGAAATCGAAGTTACACTTATGGAAGATAGGGGCCTCGTTCCTTATTTTGGGTTCCTTAGGTCAAGGCGCCGACTGTACCGCGCCAGCCCGAGTCACCGACGCGCACTGAAGCGCCAGCGCGGCCTGTGGCACACGCTGGCAAGTCCCCATCGGTCAGCGCCACCGCGGCCGCGTCGGCTGCGCCAAACGAGTGGGGTGCCAGGCGCGCGAGCTGGCTCGCGCCAGCGCGGCCGCCGAGGCAGGCAGTCATCGCGATCGCCGCGGCCTGGGTTGCACAAATCGAGCTGCGGGTGGTTGCGCGAGCAATTTATCGGCGGCGAGCGAGGGGGGGAAGTGAGAAGGAGAAGGTCTTCTCAGAAGGCGGCGGGACTTCTCAGAAGCCCTCGCGCCTTCTGAGAAGTTTGTTGTGTCTTCGGGGAAAGCTTAGAAAACTTCTCAGAAGGCTGGGGAACTTCCGAGCCTTCCGAGAAGCCCCGCCCTTCTCACTTCCCCCCCTCGCTCGCCGCCAAATTTAGTTGACGCCCCCAAATTCTGCATTCTTTTGATTCCATCGGCTGCATTATGTAGAGTGCACCACAGTGGTTGCACAACATAGATTGCACAACAGAGACTGCACCACACAGATTGCACCACACTGTTTACTCCACACGGCTTGCCCATATATTGCACCACGCAGGGTGCACAACGTCGATTGCACAGCACATATTGCCTAACAAAGATTGCACAACCTAGACTGCACCAAGTAGATTCTCCTTCCAAAAAATAATTCGGATACACCACCACCGCCACCGGCTTTATCGATCAACCTTTTCGTATTGCAATTTACGTATGATCTCGCCCCATCGCCAATCCCAAGTATGAAGTCGGACCATCCTAACCCAGCTGGTATCGCCCCCCTCCCCACCCGCTGCAACAAAAACATTATGCGCGCGCATTCGTTAATCAAGACTCATCAGTTTCAAGAAGCCCTTACAACCAATGGGGTGAAGTGCGCACGCGCTCGTCGTCGCGCGCGCACGCCGGAATCCTCCAAAAACCTGTTGGTTTCATAGGGATGTCAAAATTGAGTGTCCCGAAATCGTATGAAAAACACATGGTTCCACAACGCGGATATTCAGCAAAAAAACGTGCGCGGTCTGGCTTATTCTCAAGAAAACATGGTTTTCCACCACGTTCATAAAATACTACCAAACGGGTTTCGCGTGCGCATGTCGAAATCTTTCGAACGCATTTGCGCGTGCCGTCGCGAGAATCCTTTGCAACAGATGTGACGAAGTGCACGCGCGCGCGCCGTCGCGGGCGCATGCCGAAATCCATAAAACAAATCTTCGGTGCCGTAGCGATTTGAAAACCGAATGCCCTAACCACACTCAAAAACAAAAGGTTTCGCAACGACAGTTTTGTAAACAACTTGCGCGCGCGCTCTTGCAGATTCTTAAGAATACCACGTGTTTCTCAACATCTTCATGGAATTCTGCCAAGCGTGCCTCTGGCACCGCATGCCGACATCATTCGCACTCCTTTGCGCGCGTGCTGGGGGTGCACGATCCGTGTCAAACGAAGCATGCGGGCCACTCTCGCGCGTCGGCCGCTCGCGCATGTCGAACTCTTCCCGAAACCTTCATCACCGACGAGAGGGCGCCGTCATCGTTGTCGGCGTGATCAGCATACTGCGCCTTCGTCGGTACGAACATCGCCACCATCATCGCCATTACCATCATCGCGTCTACCGTAGTCGGCGTTGCAATGATACCGCGCCCGCCCAAATCGCCGACTTGCAGTGGAGTACCCATTGGGATGCGCCCAGCGGTCAGCGCCATCGCGGCCGCGTCGGTGGCGCCAAACTAGCTGGCCGCTGCGCGCGCGTGCTAGGGTTGAAGCGGCCGCAGAGATGCACCAGCCAACGCCAAGCATTCCTCGCAATCGCCACCGCATGGGTTTTGAAAACCAAGTTGCGGGTGGGTGGGTGGGATGTTTGCAAGAGAGTAGGATGTGTCAGCTCATGTGCAAAAACCACTTGCATCACGCAGATTGCCCCACATCGTTTGCACTACGTATGTGGTTAAAAACGCATCGTTTGGGGCCCAATCTGGCCAACATGCACATCGTCACATTTTGTATCAAACATAAGCACACATGCACCACTACCCGAGAGCTGCATGGGCACCGCTCGCATCACGCTGGCGGGAGTTTGCCAACAACTTCTGCCCACCGCAGCACCGCCCCCTAACCCACCACAACTCACCACCCACCAAACCACCCCAACCCAACCCGAAGGCTTCAATTTGCCCTCCATTTCCGGTTGGGGGGGGGTCAGGGAACGTTGAAAAGACACATGGAACCCGTACCCCCCCCAACCCGAAATTCGGGTCAAATTCGGGTCTTCGGGTTGGGTTGGGGTGGTCTGGTAGGTAGTCAACGACACGTCAGCAACCTTGGCATCATTATGCGAAGCAGGGGCACAGACGTTCACGGAACTTCTCGAGCAACCTTTGCGGCGGGTTCAGCGACGCACCCCTTGCATAATCATCGGAACGCCCCGTTCCGACGACGCACCATCCGCCAAACAGGTCCCTATGACAGCCGCAAGAGTAAGCAAGGTTGCCGGCGGCAAGCGCGAAGGACCATTGAACAACGACCTCTGCGCCCGCGCCCCGTGGCACATCTGCACATCCAGACCGTCGCGACGAGCGCGATGACGACATCGTGAATGTGGATATAGATGTGGAGCCTCGGGTCACGTACATTCAGGTTGTTTCATGGCGCGCAAATCATCCTATGAGGATTTGGTTGTTCGACAGCTGGGCGACGACGCACAAACAGAACTCAGGACGCCTGGCTTCAATGGTCGCCAACCGCGGGCGCAAAAGGTGGACGTTGCGAACACTAAGTTGGCAACCGGAAGAGAACCCACACCAGCGCAGCCATCGACAGCGCGGCGGCCAACGCAATCTCTGGGACGACCACTTTACCACGTGCTTCCAGCAACAAAGACCCGATCCAGCGCCCACACTCGGCACTGCAAGAGGTCAGTCGAACGACTTCACCCAGGTTCGATCAGCTCAAGCCGCCCTAACTTGGTTGACGCTCGGGCGCCAAGACATGAACCCAAAATGACAGCGCCTCGTCGACATCCACAGCCACAACTCCCTCCTCCTCCTCCTCCTCCTCCTCCTCCTCCTCCTCCTCCTCCTCCTCCTCCTCCTCCTCCCCTCCTTCGTAACTTCCCAATTGCCTCTCAGTTCCGATGCATGCTTGTGCTGCTTTTCCTCACCAGGAGGCCGTGGTGTCCCCCACCTGGTGTCATAGCCAGGCCAGGCCCCGCCCGGAAAGTTGTCCGCAGAGGTGGTTCGTTCGTTCGTTCCTCCTCCCTCTCCACCCCCTCTTTCGTTCGTTCCTCCTCCTCCTCCTCCTCCTCCTCTTCCCCATGTTTGGCATGCTCTAGAACCTCTTCCCTCCACGTCCTCCCCCCGCCCCTCCTCCGACCCGCAGGCCTCGCGGGCGCGCTCGGGCACGCGGGCGCCGACGGCGCGCGGCTCTCGTCGTCCAGAAACGGCGCCCAGGAGGGGTGGAGGAGGGACGGAGGGAGTATGTTTGTGGAGGATGGTCAGTGGAGAGGAAGCCTGTTGCCAAATGACTCCCAGATGTCTAAAACATGTGTTAAACATGTGAAACAAACAGGTTCAAATCATGTATCGAACATTGTTCCGACATTTTTCAACACATGTTAAATTCAATGATAGGACTGTTAGGGTGTCCATTGTCGTGGCATCCACAAGAGTATGTGGATTACGGGGGATACCCTGCAGACCTCGCGCGGCGCGCAAGAGCTGTTTCTGCCTGGTCCTCATATCGGCGCCGTCAGATCTGGGGCGACGTTCGCGCGGAGACGTTCCGACATAATTCCGATGTGGAGCCGACGTACATCCGACGTATATCTGCCGACGTAGATGTGACGTACATCGGATTGCAAATAATTGCAAGAGGCCTCAAGGATTGAGGAAGCGCAGACATGGATCAAGGCGCACGGGCCAGCGACGGGGCCTGCTTCCATCCCTGTCGCTCGTCGCCAGGTCAGGCGGCACTGGCGTCATGCTTCGGGCACGTTGTCCCCGATGCCATGGACTCGGTGCTCACGCGCCAGATCCATGGATCTGGAGCCCATGATTCAGGAGGGAAAGAAACACACAGACACAATGAATCGTCGACTCCCAGGAAAATATGTAAAAATATGGGAAGTGGTGGGGAAGACAAAAACCCAGAAAATATGGGAAAATATGGGGGATATCTTTATTTGTGTGTATTTATTTGTGTGTTCCAGTTCCCCTTCAATGATGGCGTGTGCCCGAGCAGGGAAGGGGGAGGCGGCCGAGGGCGAGGGCGCCGCAGTCCGAGGAGGGCTACTTGGCCAGACCCACGGGGGCGCATTCCGCAGAGGGAGGGGCGGCGGGTGCGCGGGGAGGTGGGAGGCGGGGCTCCTCCTCGAGGCCCGAGGCGTGAGGAGGAGGGAGGGAGGGAGAGGGAGGGGAGGACGAGGACGGGAGAGGGAGGGAGGGAGAGGGAGGGGAGGGGAGGACGAGGATGGGAGAGGGAGGGAGGGGAGGGAGGAGGGAGGGAGGGAGAGGACGGGGAGAAGAAGGAGAGGGGAGGCCACAAGAGTTGTGGCACCCCAGTCCGGCCGATCCCACGGAGGTTGGCGGAGGAGGAGGAGGACGAGGAGGAGGAGGAGGAGGAAGCGGAGGTCCAGGAGGATCAGGGGGGGAAAGCGTCGATTTCGTCTGTTTGTTTTTGTCTTGGGCGCGTTTCGCCACCGGGGCGTTCGGTCCAGTGCGCGTTTCGCCCAGTCTCCGCGCTTCGCCCGGTGAGTGTTTCTCCGAGTGGGATTGCATTCGGCGCGCTTCGTCCGACGCTGCGTTTGTCTCGTGCCGCGTGCGTCAACGCCGTTGGACAAACACACGCTGCGGTGCGGTGACGGGCTGGGCCCGTCTCTCCGGGTGGCCGTTTCGTCCCGCGGCATTTCGCGCGGTGGCGTTTCGTTCGGCGCTTGCAGTGTGGTGACGCTGCACCTGGGGCGTATCGTCCAGAGCGTTCCGGCCACGAGAGCTCCAAATGTTTTTGAATGGGCCCAAGAGCGGCAGAGCAGGGGGGGACGATTGAATGGATGGCCTCCGAACGCAGCCCCAAGAGAGCTCCAAGGTGGCCCAAAATGGTCCCAGGCAGCATCGAAGAGGCCTCAAAGAGGCCCAATTGATTAAACCTTTTGGATGGCTTCCGATGGGCTCCCTGATCAATGCCCTTCATTGGCTCCAAGATCGCCCAAGATGGCGCCAAGGTCCAAAACGGCTTCCACCAGCCCGAAGCAGAGCTTCTCAGGAGCGCCCCAAGAGGGCCAGAGAACGATCCAAGAGAAGGGATTAATGGGTGACAGGCCCCAGGGTGATTTTCTCAAACAGCCTGAAGAGGCCCCACGATAGTCCCAAGGTGGTCCAATGTCCTCCAACACCGCCTCCCAGAAGCCCCTTGACAGTCCCGCTGGAGGCTGCCAGGAACCGCTCAGAGATGCCCAGAAGTCCCCCAGGATGCTCTGACAGCGTACGAAGGGGTTCAACATGGCAGAGCATACATGCCTGTATGATTTCCATGGTCACTGTTTCTAAGCCGATTGAGGCGAAACGCTATTATGCCGCAGCGCCTTACGCATCTTTGGGGCATAAGAACTGATATGATGCTCCCTCCCTCCCCACCTCCATTTCCGCTGCAACCGGACTTGACGCAGCAGCGCTTTCGGTCCCAGCCCTGGCTGCGACGACGCAAGGGGCAGGCCGATGACGACGACGACGACGACGACGACGACGACGAGGAAGTCTAGGGCGAGGACGAAGACAACGGCGACGACCCATCAGACTGGCCAGACCGTCCAGATAGACCAAGCAGACCAGCCAGGTAGATTCTCCAGACCAACGAGACCAGCCAGCCGTCCGGACCGGCGAAGTACAGACAAGATTAAGCAGACCAGCTTTCCCAGACCAAGCAGATTAAGCAGACCAGCTAGCCGTTCAGACCAGCGATACCCAGACCAGACTCAGCAGACCAACCTGCCCGGACCAAGCAGACTGGCTAGACCAGACCAGTTAGTCCGGCCAGGCCGGCGATAAAAGGCGCAGCCCTCCAGATACGCAGTCCGGGGTCAGGGACGACGCAAGAATATACATCCACAGTTGCTTTTGATTCTGAGCTGTCTGACAAAGTCTTGATGCCCATGTACACTGACATGATTTGCTTTGCCGTGAACGCCTGGCAGCGATCGGGACGCAACACGTGGCCAGTGACCCTGTGTGATAGCCCATCGCTCACTCGCGTTCGGGTTGCCAAAGTAGCGTTTTGCGCTCACGAAAGGGTGCTTGCAGTCAGGATTTTGGCACGGGCCCGTGCGGGCAGCCATGCAGATAGCACAGAGCCCACGTGGGCCGTGCTAGAATGAAAAATTGCTGCGGTCGCTGTTGTCGTGTCTACCAACATTTTGGACACAGGTGGTCTAAAGCGTTTGCTTTCCCTCCTCACCTCCCTCCCTTCCAAAGAATGATGCAATGCAGACAGCCAGACCGGCCAGACCACTGGAAAAGCATTTTTCCTAGGGAGGGGGGCGTTCAACACGCGGTAGTCGTCGTACAAGTCCTCGTTTTCGTAGTTTTCGTCGTCTTGGTTGTCATCGTTTTTCTTGTCGCACTCGTGATTATACTCGTCGTGCTCATCCGTGATCTGCCTTCTGGCTGCCTTCTGTTCTTTGTCCTCTCTCCCCTTCGCAACGTCGTTGTCCATTCGGCTTATGTTCCATCGGTTTCCGATTCAATCCAGACCAGAGCAGCCAGGCACTGGCCAGACTTTCAAGACCAACCAGACCAGCCGGACCAGATGCAACACAAATTGCAAAGCAAAAAAGTGCAGAACAATCAAATTGCAAATCGTAAGCTAAAGCTTCATAAATAAGTTCAAACCGGATCAACCAGATCAGCCAGACCAGATGCGGAGAAACATTGCAAGGCAAAAATCATTGCAACGCAAACGCATGCAATGCAAAACAAATTGCATGTCAGTTATAGTCGTTGGCGCCGTCTCCCTGGACCTCTCCCAGACCCCTCTCGCAGGAATCCTAAGCTAAAGCTTCAGCAATAAGCTCAAGCCAGAGAAACCAGACCAGCTAGATCAGATGCAAAACAACACTGCAATGCAAAAACAGATGCAAAGCTACAAAACAATGCAATGCCCAAAGAAGCTCTTGTTAAGTGGTCGTAGTGATTGGCGCTGCCTCCCTGGACCTCCCCTAAACCACCCTCGCCCGAATCCGAGGCTAAGGATTCAGGACTGTGCTCAAACCAGACCAACCAGACAAGCCAGACCAGATGCAAGACAAACTGCAATACAAACAACAGCTGTAAAGCAAACGAGCTGCACTGCAACAACAACTGTTGTTCAGTAATCGTAGTGATTGGCGCTGCCCCCCTGGACCCCCCCTAAACCACTCTCGCCCGAATCCGAAGCTAAGGATTCAGGACTGAGCTCAAACCAGACCAACCAGACCCGATGCAAAACACACTGCAATGCAAACAACAGCTGTAAAGCAAACAAACTGAAATGCAACAACAACTGTTGTTCAGTAATCGTAGTGGCTGGCGCTGCCCCCCTGGACCCCCCCTAAATCACTCGCCCGGATCCGAAGCTAAGGATTCAGGACTGAGCTCAAACCAGACCAACCAGACCCGATGCAAAACACACTGCAATGCAAACAACAGCTGTAAAGCAAACAAACTGCAATGCAACAACAACTGTTGTTCAGTAATCGTAGTGGCTGGCGCTGCCCCCCTGGACCTCCCCTCGACCACTCTAGCCCGAATCCTAAGCTTTGGGTTCAGGGAGCTCAAACCAGTCCAACCAGGCCAACCATACCAGATTTGAAGCGTGAAGTTCAATCTTAAGGCTCAATCTTGAAGCTTGCTCTTTGGAAGCTTGGCGTTCCGCCATGCGCTACACGGCTAAGAACTTGTTTCTCGTGGTTTCGTGGTTTCGGTGATGAAACTTGGGTGGGGGTGTCTTCCATCGAGTGTTGCCCTCAATCCACCCATCGACTGTTTCTCCCCCACGCGAGCTCCACAACGTTGTCCAGGAAACTACTGCCACCCAACAAGTTCCCAACAACCAAGAGCACCCACGCACATGGCAACGGTGTGGTATGTGATGGCCCAGCGGACTGCGAGAAGCTCTTGCTTCTTTCGGGCCTCAACCATGATAAACGGCCGTCAACATGTACGTTACATTGCTACATCTGAGTCTCTTAGTTGTGTGCTTGGGGTCTGTAGCTAGGGGGTGGAGAGGTGCGACGCGCATGCTGCAGGGGCTCCCTCCGTTGCAAGACAAGCATGGACTCGCGCTGTCTAGGCCACGCACACCCTGATAAACAACACGCAAGAGAGCCTGAGAGGGCCAGTTGGCCCTGGGATGGCCCCAAGGAAGCCACAGCATTTCCTCGAGATGTGCCCCCGAGAGTTGCCGACAGGCCCGCGGGAGGCCTCCCAGTGGGCCCAGGAAATCCGATATGTCCCAAAGACTGGCCCAGAAGCTCCCAGCCAAAGACAGCTCGAGCTCCGAAGCAGCCCAGTACGCCGACGGCCTCGAGGCCCCATCCAAGACCGGGGAGAGGCAGGCCCAAGACAGCCATGGGAAGGCCCCCCCACCAACTGCCCCAAGAGCGTCTCCGAGGCCATCCCGCGAATCATCCGTGCGTGGCAGCCCCGCGTGCTCCTCTCCCCGCGGGAGCCCGCCGTGGCTCCCGCCCCGCGCGCTCAGTAAGCTGACAGCAAGCCCCGGCTGGTCGGAGGTGCGGTCGGACCTAGGACAGAATGACATCCCCCAAGAGCATGAGGCCCTCCGCCGGCCAAACTCATGCGCATTTGAGCGTGCCCTCCCCCAGGGTGCACGGCAGCATCGAACACGCGCGAAGTATTGATGTTAGGGTACCCTCCCCGAACCGACCTCGATCGAATACCTCGGGCCGAGCGTATTCCCCCCAGCCTCACGACTTCAAGTCCGAGGTTGAGCCAGGGAGGCCTGAAGCGCCCCACATCGCTGTAAAGGGCCTCGCAGAGGAGCCCGCGCCGGCCCGACAGCCCCCCAGACGACCCATAGACGGCCAAGACGCCCCTGTTTGGCCCAAACGTCATCCAGACCATGAGATCCCCTAACCTTGAACCCCTGACCTTGACAGCACATTGAAGACGTAGCCTGACTTAGGTCCCCGTGCTTGCATTGGGGATGACCATTACGGGTGGGTTGGCTTCAGACATCTGCAGAAAAAGACACCCTATCCCTAATGTTCTGGCCCTCCTCACTCAGGTCCGCTCCGAAGGGGTATGTTTGCTGCTGATTTGACATGTGTCCCCAGGATGGCCTGGAGGTGCCCGCCCCCAAAGGCTCCCAAATTGCTCTGCACAGGGCCCGGTTCTCTGAACACATCTGGCTTTCGCTCATGCTTGGTGCTCTCCGATGGCCCACCTTCCTGCTTCCGATGGCGCGCTGGCCTGCGAGGGGCACAGCGTCTGGCCCCTCTGTCCGACCAACATATCTGCAGCGCGTGTCGGATCGCTTTGGAGTGCAAGAACGCGCCCTCGATCACGCAGGCACAAAAAGGGGTTCCTTTGGAGGGTTTCTCCGAAGGGGCGACCCGTTCTCCTCCTCCTCCTACTCCTCCTCTTCCTTCCTCCTCCTCCTCCTCCTCCTCCTCCTCCTCCTCCTCCTCCTCTCCTCCTCCTCCTCCTCCTCCTCCTCCTCCCTCTTCCTCTCCTCCTCCATCTCCTCCCCCTCCCCTCCCCTCCTCCACCTCCTCTTTCCCTCCTCCTCCTCCTCCTCCTCCCTCCTTCTCCTCCTCCTCCTCCTCCTCCTCCTCCTCCTCCTCCTCCTCCTCCTGAGGTCGCCTACGGCCCCGGGGGAAACCGTGCAGGTTCCTTCGGGCATCGTCGACGTTGATGGGGCAGTTGCGCTGTCTGGCATGAGCTTGGACACAGGCTTGGCCTTCTGCTCTGACCCTGCTGCCGCGTTCCCGTCGGCGGAGCCCCAGTTTGTCATTGCAGGCGTCGCTGGCTTTGCCCTGCTGGCTTGCCCTCGCAACCTGTGCAGCCGGAGCTACTAATAGACATTTGTGGGTGGGGAGTGTTTGGAGGGTTTCTCTTTTACGAGGGGCATCTTGTAAGCATGCCCCTTCTCACCTTTTCGTTCTCCGTCGCCACGGACCACCTTTTCCGGCCCATGTCCAAGGCCTTACAGGCGTGACCAGCAAGGCCTGGCCGGGCGGCATGGCACCCGGTTTGCCCAGCATCCGCGACAAAGCTGGCGACGTCCCGCAAGTCCTCCTCGACTTGTAGCGAGCGGTTGGCCCATGGCTCACGCGCCCAAGCGTGCCGCAGTGCCTCTGTGCTTCGTGGCAGCTCGACGAGGGCGAGGTGCGCGCGGCGCAGCGATTTACGCGAGGGGGCCACGGTTTGGCCTGACCCAGCTCGAGAGTGCAGCCGGGCCCGCCGCACCTTGGCACCCTGCACCCAGAAAGGCCCCGTAGAAGCCGAAGATTGCCCAAACAACTCCCTGGAGACTTTTTTCACAACGCGAGGGATCTGTAACCCCTCCCGGAAATCAGGCCCCCCAGACATGTGCTGGGGTGCGACCTTGCCTGAACCCCGAGACGGATCCAGCCAGGGTGACGAGGACCCCAGCATGAGACCCAGAAAGGGCGAAAGACACCCGAAAGACTTCGAGCATCGACACTCGAATCCCGACCCTCGAACCCCGGGACCCCATCTGTCTGCCTCCCTTTTTTCGAGCCTCGGAGGTGGACAAAACCCCTACCTTGACACGTCGCTTAGTGAATTGTCCGTGTTCGGTTCTCGAGAGGGCGCCGCGGCCGTCATCTTCCAGGCCTGCGCCCGCTAGGCTTGGGCCCGAGGTCGCTTTTTCATGAAACTGTTTTTTAACTAGAGGAGGTTCTGTCCATCCCCGAGCGCCGGACCCCTCGGTGAGGGCCCCCGGCCCCGCAACCGGGCGAGAGCGTACGTCTCGTGATCTTCGCTGCCCCGATGCGCACGTCTTGAAACGTAGAACGTGCCATGTTCAAAGCCTGCGCCTTCGCTCTGCGCGTGGGGCTCCGTGTCGGTACGCTGCGTGCCGCGTGCTGCGCATCGGGGCAGCCAACTATAAGCCCGTGACAATGCCTGCAGCGCCAGAACCTCGGGGCCGAGCTCGAGCCCGGCCGCCCAGCGGGGCCGCGGGCCGCCAGGTTCCCCCCACCGCCGGCGGCGCGGCGCGCTGGCAAGCGCGCCCGGCGCGCGCGCCGGCCGCGCCACGGCGCCGCCATGGCCGCCGACGGCGCCGCGGTGGCCACCGCGCACGGGGCCGCGGGCGCGGGCGCCGTCCGCGCGCAGGGCTACGGCACGGGCGTGCTCCGCGCGGGGCCCAGCCGCACCCGGGAGCCTCTCTCCTGCGCCATAGGTGCCCAGACCTCCCACGCATGGAAAAATCGAAGAGACGGAGGCGTTTTTCTCGATTTTCGACCTAGCAGCGGCCCCCGCCGGGCCCTGCAGACCGGCGCAAAACGGCTCAGGACGAAAGACCAGTCCCGGGGGAGGGGTCGAGACTTCGGGGGCCCCGTGTTGGAACAAAACTCATGACTCAGGAGGGGAAGAAACACACAGACACAATGAATCGGCGATTCCCAGAAAAGATGGGAAAGTATGGGAAGTGGGGGGGAAGACAGAAACCCAGAAAATGTGGGAAAATATGGGGGATTATTTTATTTGTGTGTATTTATTTGTGTGTCCTGGGGCCCCTTCAATGACCTCGGATCTCTGGGCTAATCCTCCGTCCCCCGGAGTAGTTCTGGGCGTCGCAGCCGTGCCGCGCCAGGCGTGCACCCGCCCGCCTTCGGGCCTCGGGGCCGGCACAGAGCGGCCCGGCGCGCAGGGTGGCGCGGACGGGTGGGGCCCGGGCCTCCTGGCCGTGATGCGCGCCGGTGCTCCCGCTCTTGTGGTGACGTCGGATCTCGGGGTCTCGGTCCCCAGACCCCCTCGCGTCGTGAAAAAATCACGACGGGATTTTTTTCGCTATTTTCGGCCTCCGGGGGCCCTCACCGGGCCTCGGGAGCGTCAAAAAACGACTCAGGATGCAAAGCCGGTCATGTTCAAAGGGTCGGGACCTCTGGGGGTCGACGTAATGAAAAAATCATGACGTCGGGGGTCTGGGTCTGGGTGTTGCCGGGCGGGGCTATAGGACAAGGATCATCAAGTCCGTCATTATCAGAGCGCTCCGGCGCGCTCCCGGGGCAATCCGGAACGCTCTGAGAAGGCCGCGGGGCCAGAGACATCCTCCAGATCCGCCGCATCTCAGAGATTCTCGAGTTATCCTCACCCGATGTTATCCTCGTCTTGGCTTCGTCTTAAGTTTTTTCGTTCGAGGCTGGTGCGTTTCGGACCGACGCCCGAGGATCGGGGTCGGAGCATCGAGGCTCGATGCCGTTGGACGTCTTTCGCCCCTTCTGGGTCTCCGGGAGGCTCCCCAGGGGAGACTCGCAGGGGAGAGCTGTGGGTCGAGGGTCGGGATTCGAGGATCGATGCTCGAAGTCTTTGGGGTGGCTTTCGCCCTCTTCGGGTCTCTTGCTGGGGTCCTCGTCTCCCCGGCGGGATCCGCCTCGCAAGGCTGGCTGGGGCGCGCCCCCGCACGGGTCCTGGGGCCCACCTTGTTCTTTCAGAAGGGGAAAACACACACAGACACAATGAATCGTCCACTCCCAGGAAAGTAGGGGAAAGTATGGGAAGTGGGGGGGGAGACAAACACCAAGGAAATATGCGAAAATATGGAGGATCCTGTGATATGTGTCTATTCATTTGTGTGTGTCCCAGGGCCCCATTCAACCTTGCTGTTGTTCGGCCAGGCGCAGAGGGCGGTGGTGGGAAAGGGGGAAGGCTTCCTAGAGGCACCCCCGCCTCTTACAAGGCGCGGGCCTTCTCTACAGATATGTGCACGGTGTTCATTTCGAATTCTTCGACGGTTCTCTGATTTTTGTTGGGGGGTCCAAGGTCCTTTCTCTCTTTCTCTTCCAATTGTTCTCTCCTGGGCCTCTTCCTGGCCACTAGGGGGCCAGGAACAATTAGGAACGAGCACAGTTCGAAATGAGCACGATTAGAAATGAACGACTTGTGGGGCCGTCGCCTTCTAAGAAGCAGTCTCCTTCTAGGAAGCCTTCCGCCTGACCCAGCTCCCTCGTGCGCGCCGCCACTCCCTTGTGTTGTGGAGGACGATCAACGGAGAGGAAGCATGTTGCCAAATGATGTCCAGATGTCTAAAACATGTTCTAAACATGTCTAAAACATGTTTATAACATGCTTCCTACATGTTAAACACACTTAAATTTCAATGATGGGACTGTTAGGGCGTTCATTGTCGTGGCATCCACAACCCTTGAGAGCGGAGATCAGGTCGGGTGGGCCCATGCAGGACTGGGATGCATCCGCTCCAGAGCGCTCCTATGGGCGCTCTCGGCGAGTTCCGCCCCGGCACGGCTGCGGCGCCTGGTGCGCTTCTGAGCCTCTGGATCCTCGAAGCTCCGATGTGTCCCGGCCCGATGTTGTGTCCCGGTCCTGGTTCCGTCTTGTATTACGGGAGGACGACCCCCAGACCTCCTCGCACCGTGGCTCAGAGCAGACATCCCGACCTAGGTGGGTAAGGCGACCGGCGGGGCCAAGGCCACCCCAGTGGGGATGGGGACCGCACATGGACAAACTATCCGAACCTTGCTGCGCATGATGCCCTCCGGGACACCCAACTTAACATTGGAGGGTGTGGCAAGCAAGGGGGCTTGAGTGGACATAACTGTTCGAGCCTCCAAATCACCACCCATACCGAGTTCAGCATTGGTCTGGGGGGGCGAGGCGGGTCAGTATTCCTCCGAGCTTGCATCGGGCGCGCTGCGCCGAGAGGCGAGGAGGAGGAGGAGGAGCAGGAGGAGGAGGAGGAGGGCTTCGAATATATTGTCCATGTGCTGGATCGGTTCCCAGGCGTGCAGCTCTTGAGTTTCCCCCCACACGGGGTCCCCAGACGTCTCGACCGTCCCCAGGGCGAGCTCCTCCTCGCGAGCCGCACCTCGACCGCCCTGTGGCCCGACGACGGTGGCCCGAGCCCTGCAGCACAGCCAAAAACCAGCCATGAGGGTGAGCTTTCCCCAAGCAGTGCTTGCACTGAAGGGGCCCTCGCGGAAATTCCCAGACCCCCTCGCGCCATGACATAATCACGACGGAACGTTTTCGGCTATTTTCGGCCACGGGGGGCCCTTGCCGGCCCTTGGGACCGTCAGCAAAAACGACTCTGGATGAAGAACCGGTCCCGGGGAAGGGGTCGAGACCATTCTGAAAAATTCATGACGTCGGGGGTCTGGGTTTAAGATTTAGCGAAAGTTTCCTGCCGATTTTGGTAGCCGGCTGGGTTCCCGGGTTTCGGGTTCCGGGTACCCGACTTCCTGGTTGTTGGTTCCGGGCCGATTCGGTGGGTCCCTTGTTCCTGGTATCCCGGGTTCCGGGGATCCCACGATTCTCTGTCGATTTCATGATAGATCTCATTAATTATTCATCTCACTCGATCGATCTCACCATCGATCTCATCAAATCATCCACTGATTTGGGTTTTTCTCTGGTGTGATGCATTACTTGAGCATGTCTGGAATAAACGGTGATCAGTGGCAAAATGCCGCGGCAGTTCCGGCTTCCAGGGGGCGCCCTCTGCCGCGCCCCGGCCAGGTTGCGGGCCGCGCCCGTGCATGCCTCGACCGGGGCCTGTCCGCGCGCCGGGCCGCGGCCAGTTGTCGCCCAGCGGCGCTTAGGGAGGAGCTGGCAGGCCCGCGTGGTAAGGATGATCACCGGCTAACGTAGGTCATGGTAATGAATGAACGCGCGTTCTTAAAACAAATTATTGTCATAGCGATGGTTCACTAAAGCGAGAAACGGGTTCATCAAATTGCGCCGCTTAGTCAACACAACACAGGACATCATTTAGTAAACGCAAGAGCTGGTTTACTAAATCCAAACAGATGTTCCAAATTTGGGGCCGTTTTTGTAAATCTTTGATCTCATCATTACCATGACCTGAGTGGCTTGATCAGATGAGCACCTTCCCAACGCTACCCTTTCATCCTTGCCCCTTCGGCCTAACCTCAGCGGCTTTCGATGGCCAACCTCGTTCGAAAAACGTTGACATGGCCCTATCAGGCCCTTGCATCCTTATCGCGCACCCTGCTTATACGGGTTGACTGTAGGCTTCCCAGGTGGGACCAGAAAAGATGGAGTCGGAGGATCGTGCCGCATCGCAGATGCATCAGCGATGATCGGCGATGCGGCTCGATGTGGAGCCCAATTTTCTCCACGCCGACGTCGCCGATGCATCGGTGATGCATCGTCGATGCGGCTCGATCCTCCGACCCCATCTTGGGGGCCTCTAAAAGAGTCATGCGCGTGAGGACGCAGCGACCTTGCACGATGGCAATCTGAGGTCAACGAGACTGAGGGACTGGCTCAGGGTCGGACGGGGCTGGGACGAGGATAATTCCGCTCCAGAGCGTTCCGGAACGCTCTCAGAGCGTTCCGGAACGGTCTGAGAAGGCCGCAGCGCCCGAGGCATCCAGCAGAGCCGCCAGATCTCAGAGATTCTCGATTTATCCTCACTCGATGTTATCCTCGTCCTGGCTTCGTGTTCCAGGGGGAGGGGGGGAAACCTCGACCGGCCGCGCGCAGGACGCTGTGAAGGCTCGGGGTCCTGGGGTACAACATGAGGGGGAGATGGGTTCAGCCGGTGATGCATCGACCCGCAATCGCTCATTCGTCGCTGATCTGCTGGCGGTGCATCGCCGATCCCAGCTCGGTGCGTCCCCCCTCAGGCCTTAGGCCGATCCCCTCCCCTGACGTCCCCCCTCAGTGGAACGTGGGCCGGCCGAGCGCGGGACGCTGCAGTGTCGGGGTTCCGGGGTGTGCTGCTCCCTGGTCTGCGGGCCTACGCGGAGGCTGCCGGGGCATCCCTCGGCGGCGCGAACTCCGAATCTTGCCTTCGCCGATCAACGACTCAGGCAACTCGATGGGTGGCGGGGGTAGGGTTCGGAGTTCGTCGAACGCGTGGCGAAATCCGAACACTACCCCGCCTCCTGTCGACTCAGGAGGACCGATGGTTGCCGGGGGGTTGGGTTCTGGATTCCGCCACCTGGTCCCGGGAGGCCAGCCCAGACATGCTCGCGTCCTGGCCAGGCCACGGGCCTCCCGGGGCCCGTGGGGGGCCCCGGGCCCGTGAAGGATGGCTCGGGACGGGAAGCCAGCCCCGGGGACAGGGTGCGTCGGCACTTCCAGGGGCCCTGCATTGAACAGGTCGAGACATCGCGTGTCCGAGGTGTGTGTGTGTGCGTGTGCATGTGTGTGTATGGGTGTGGAGTTGCGCGCGTCACGCTGCCTGCACTCGGTTTTCTGCTCTCCGTCGCCGCGCGCGGGGCCGCGACGCCAAAAGTAAGTGTGTGTGTGTGTGTGTATGTGCATGTGTGTAGTGTGCGTGTAGTGTGCGTGTAGTGTGCGTGTAGTGTGCGTGTGTGTGTGTGTTGTGTGCGTGTGCGCGTGTGTGTAGTGTGCTTGTAGTGTGCGTGTGTGTGTGTGTGTGCGCGCGCGCGTGTGTGTGTGTGTGTGCTGTTCCCCGCCTGCGGGCCTCTGGGAGACTGCCGAAAGTTGAGGCGATGTTTCAACTGTTTCGTGCCACTCAGTGTCTGAAGCCTCTCGACATCTCGTTTCAATTCGATCATGCGCTGGAGAGCAAAGCGGCCAAGAGGCCTTCGGTGGTGGTAAGAAGGAGGGCCGGGGGCCGAAGAAGGCCAAGAAGAGGTGATGCCGGATCCTGCACGGGTGAGGGGTGAGCTTTTCAGCTGTGTGAGTTTTCAGCTTTCTGGATTTTCCGGTCTGCAGTGGGCTGTAGCGGATTTTCTGGATGAGTCTCTCAGGGTGCGTGGGCAAGCGAGTAGGGGAACCGCTTGCCACTACAGAGGTAGCTGGCGAGTGCAGGTGCAGCACAGGTCACAGAGGTGGCCTCCGCTGCTCACTGGAGTGGCCAAGTCAGTGAGCATGTGCACGCAGACCGAGGCGTGGGCGCAGATGGGCCAGTGGGCTCGTGCGGGTGGCAACAAAATTGTGTGCGTGTAGTGTGCGTGTGTGCGTGTTGCGCCGCGTGTGTGTGTGTGTAGTGTGCGTGTGTGTGTGTGTTGTGTGTGTGCGCGCGTGTGTGTGTGTGTGTGTGTGCTGTTCCCCGTCTGCGGGTCTCTCTGGGAGGCTGCCGGAGAGCCCCAAGTGGAGCTCCAGGGACGTCGGGGAAGAGGGCGGCGGCGGCTGGCCTTAACGGGGAGGCCCCTCGTCGCCTTCGCGGCGGGGCGCAGCCCGGGGAGCTGGTGCGCGTGGACCCCTGGAGGGATTTTGGGGACTGATTTTAAGTCAGGCCTGTCCCTCTACAGGAGGAATATTCCCAAATAGTCCAAGACCAGCATCGTGACGATCTCTCCATTCTTTTGACACTTTCGAGCAGTTTTGGGCCATCTTTTCTTTTGTCGCCAAGAATCTGCCTGTCGGGGGACATGCCCGACCTAAGACTGGTTTCGAGCTGTCGTTGTCTGGACTCGCCCGGCCCCGAAGGCGGCCAGGAGGATAAGGAGGAGGCCCACGCGCCATGCAGTCAAGACGGCGAGGTGAGGACCACTTTGGGCTCAGGAGGTGTTCTGTTGTGTTTTGTCTGCCATTCTTTCGACTATGGTCAGGAAAGCAATTCGTAACCGAGGCTCGTCATGGCCAGAAAAGCCCTTTGGTTCCTCCTCTGACGTTCCTGTTGAAAGCATGGCGACTTTGGCGATACCTAACACCCAGGTGTGCGCGGCACTTGGGCGTCCTGAAGCAATCCGTTCTTCCCCATCATCTCTCCCCCCGCTCCCTTCCCCAGCATCTCGGGATGCCAACGAAGACCTCCTGACAAGTTCGAGGGCCCCGAAAGCCACCGAAGTTCAGCGACACATGAAGACACTATCAAACGTATCATCCAGTTTCCTCCCTCCTCCCCCACCCGACGTCGATCTTTCTCCTCCTCCTCGTACTGCCCCCCCTCCTCTTCCTCATCCTCCTCCCCCTCCTCCCTGGGTTCGCTCGCTCTCCTCGTCCTCCTCCTCCTTTTCCTCCTTCTCCCCCGAAGGCGACTGGGCCAATAAGCGTACAGTCAAGACGCTGAGATAAGGAACAGTTTGGGTTCGGAAGGGGCTCGATGTTCCTTAGGCTCCTCCAGTGCTGTTCCTCTTGCCCTCCTGGGGCACGGAGGCGCTCACAGGGCCAATGAGGGGCTTCGTTCCTTATGTTGCGTTCCTTCTCTCAGCAGCCCAACTGTTGACCCCGACATCGGCAGCAGGGAGGTTCTCCAAGAGGCGGGCCCCCCAGCCATCCGCACCGGTAGCAGCATCAGCCTTGAACAACCGCGCGGCTCTCGGCACCCCCGAGGTTCCAAGGGCCCCCCCCTGGCCATGGCTCGAAGCGCTTCCAAGACCCACGACAGTTCCTCTCTGCGATCATGCTGGGCAGTTGAAGACCTACTCCAGAACACTTGCCTATGCTCCATGAGTTCCCAAGGCAGCTGTTCAATCCCAGTGGGGGTGGCAAGGCATTCCAAGTCGACGCCCCGAGCTTTTCCGTGATTCCCGCCCCGAGTGGAGCGACACTCTATCCATTCGTAAGGCCAGCGGAGGGCATGGCGTGTCGCCGGGACCGCAGCCGCAACACGCATTTCAAAAGTTCCTGACCGTACAATCGAGCATGGTTAACCGAGCATCCCTTGGCGGCGGCCGTGGAGTCTGAACTGGTCGGCCATCCAGGAAATCGGTCAGGAGGGGGGCTGAGGCCAAATGCGCTCAAAATCTGTCCAGGGACCCCTCCCGGCGTCCCTCTGGCGCAGGCTTTCACCCCGGATTCGTTCTTGACAGCCCTGGGGCCCGAAAACGGCCCCCGGAGGTCAGAACAGGCAGAGGATTCTCCCGAACCCAGACCCTCGAATCTCGAACCTCGAACTGTCCGAGGCCGTCCCCTCTCTCGTCGTCCCCGACGTCTCCCGTCGACGCCCAGCGCACGGCCCGTCGCCGAGGTGCGTATTTCCCCTGGTACTTCATACGCGGCCTGACGACCGGCATCGCGGGGGCGGGCAGCCTCTTCATCGCGAGGAGCACAGGCGGCCCCCCGGGAGGGGGGTGGGGGGAGGGGGAAGCAGGGGAGGGGAGGGGGGGGGAGGCTCGGGGGGAGGGGGGGCGCGAGAGGGGGCGAGGGGCCGAGGAGCGGGGCTCTTGAAGAGGGGGGGGGGGTCGGAGATGTCGGGGAGGTTGGTTTTTGTCCTCTGGCGCGTGGAGGTCGTCACCTGCTCCCCCCCCCCCCCCGCGCAACCCCCCCCCCCAGCGGCGACGGGCACGCGTAACGGTAGCGATCGTACGCAAGGGGTGGGCGGCCTTGGACCCCCCCGCCGCAGCGCGCACGCGGCGCACGCATGGCGGTCGCAGCGTACCCCCGCCCCGACCTGCCCCGCCTCACCCGAGCGTTATGTGTACCCGAGGCTGTAGAAATGTGGAGCATGGCAATATGTTCATTGGGCGACGGGCAATTGCAATGTTGAAGGTATGGATCGTGATGTACTCTGCCAGGGGCTGTGCTGTGCTGTGCTGTGCTGAATTGAGATGTGTTGTTTAGCTTTGTTGACCAAGTCGCCCTCAGCATCCGAACCCTGGCGGACCTGATCTGGATCTTAAGCTCGAGCTGCCTGAGCGCATAGCTGGCCCAGAACTGGATGCAATCGAAACGTGCGGGGCGCTCAATCCGTAGACACGCTTTCGGCGATGTATGCGACGGCGAAGCAGGTGTCGGTATTGTATGTGGGGTGGTTCGTGGCCAACCCGATTGTTGGAAAGCGTTGTTCGCGTTTTCCCACAACGTGCCCTGAGACAGTTCGGCGTCTCAAAAAGCAGATTCCCAACATCGCCGTTAACCAGCATTGGCGTTAGCGTGGCCTTGGCCACCCAGCTCCGGGACGAGCCAAGAAGATGCGAATCCGAACCGAGGCGAAGCGCACCGACAGCGAACGGACCGAAACGCGGCGAACCGAGACGCGACACATCGAGACAGGACGAAGCGAAGCAATACGAACCGAGACGAGGGCCGAACCGACCCTAATCCCTAACCGAATCGGAGCAAAACAAGCTGAAACTAGGACGAGCCAAAAACGTTTCGGGTCACCCTCCTGGAATCCTGAAACATTATAGCGTGTCCTGCCGATGGAGTCGAGCTCCCCAAGGGCCAAGACCCCCTCAGGGATGTGCGCCCCCAGGGCCGCGATCCTGGTTCAAGCGACTGATGTGTGTGTGTGTGTGCGTGTGTGTGTGTGTGCGTGTGTGTGTGTGTGTGTGTGTGTGTGTGTGTGTGTGTGTGTGTGTGTGTGTGTGTGCGAGTGTGTGTGTGTGTGTTTTGCTGACCTGTGCTGTGTCATGCCGTGTTGGCTCGTTCCGTATTCCGTCGCTTCGTGGTCCAAGTCGTTTGGGGCATCCGAATGTTGACCGGTTTGGATCTCAAGTTCGAGCTGCCTGGACGCATAGTTCCCCCAGAGCTGGTTGCAGTCGATCCGTGCGGGGCGCGCAACCAGCTCGAGTTCAAGATCCGATCCGCTTCCGAAGCGGAACAAACTCAGAAGGGGCGAATCCGAAGCGAAGCGGAACGCACGGACGGTGGACGGGCCGAAACGCTGAGACAGGGCCATCCCTTTTTGATTGGCCTAGACACGTGGAACGACGTGCCAAATGAACGGGCGCATGACGCATGTTAGATACCCCCTCCACGCACGCATCTCTGCGGCCTCGTGGCCTGGACAGGTGATCACAAGCTTTTCGCTCGATGCATCGTCAACGGAATCTGCAGAACAAGCGTTTCGCTGGAGACATCCTCGATTTCTGCCAAGCAAGCGTCTCGCGCGAGACATCCGCAGCCGATTCCGCAGCCGAAGCGTCTCGCCCGAGACATCCTCCACATGGGAACTCGCCTGCCCTGCGCGGCCTCGTCCTCGATCGACGCCGGACTTCGCCGGCCCCGCGACGGTCGAGGGTTGGCACGGCCACGGACCACGCGAGAACCCCGGGCCGGAGACCCTCCTCGCCCCTCCTCGGCACCCTTCCTCGCCCTCCCCCTGGACGGGCTCCTCCTCCTCCTCCTCCTCCTCCTCCTCCTCCTCCTCCTCCTCCTCCTCCTCCTCGTCTCGTCGCCATCCCCCCCTGGTTCGCTGGGGAGAGAGAGAACAAAAACATCACCAGATCGTGATGGCGAGGACGGGGGATCGAAAGGATCGGGGTTCCCGAAGCGGCTGGTGGGCCCCCCCTGGTGCGGCGCCTCGGGCGCCGCCCCCGACGGGCTCCGCGCGTCCAGAGGGGGGGGGGGGGTTGTGCAGCGCCTGTCCAGGAAGTCTGCGCGGACATCCGGCAGCTGTTGTCTGTGCAGGCTTGTGTTGCTTGTCGGGGGCCCCCAAACGGTGTGGTGACCACACCGTGCGGTGAGTCGGTTGGGATTCGGGGTCACCGCACGGTTTTGGGACTCGAGCCCCTCTCCGAGGATGTCTCGGGCGATGGGTGCCTCCAGGGTCCCAAGACCGTGCGGTGACGGACCGTGCGGTGAGGTCTTGGGGGATTTCGAGGTCACCGCACGGTCTGTCACCGCACCGTTTTGGGACTCCAGAGCTTGGCTCGAGGGGCTGCGGTGTGGGTCGTCCCCTTTCTTGCTGTTGATCCTCCGAGAGGTTTCTCGCCGCCGTGGCCGGATTCCTTGCGCAATCTCCGGCAGAACCGACCCTTGGAGAGGTCGGGGAGGGTACGTTTGAGGAGGGAGGTGGAGAAAGACGACGAGGAGGAGGAGGAGGAGGAAAAGGAGGAGGAGAAGGAAAAACCGGGATGATGCTGGTGAGGAGGAGGAGGAGGAAAAGGATGAGGTCGCGGTGATGATGAGGAGGTCGTCTCGTCATGTTTTCGGATGTCGGGCCCAGGGTGTTTTCCAACCGATGCGCCTCATCGAGAGCCTTCCGGCTGAGCCCAGAAAAGCCTTGAAAGGCCGACTCATGGCCGATGTATTGCCCGACGACCACCCCTGGCTTGCTTGGCGTTGTATTTCGCCACGCACGGCCAGAGTCGCTTGGATATCGTGGTAAGAACGCCAGGAGTGGTCGGGCGGGTGATCTTGATTGGGGAGAACCCATCCTTCAAGGCCTTTCATAGTTACCGTCGTTTCGGGGTCGTTTCCGACTGGAGGCCGTCAACAACATGATCGACCCACGAATTGGGGCATGAGTTTAGACATGTGAGGCACGGTGATTTGGCGACAGGCCACTTCAATGTTGAAGGTGTCGATCGTGATGTACTGTGCCAGGGGTTGTGCTTTGCTGTGCCGCGCTGAGTTGACTTGATCAAGTCGTCCTTAGCATCTGATCCGCATGGCCCAAACATAACAATACGATGTGTGCGTCTGCATCCCGGGGGCGACGCGCGCACTGGTATATCTTAGATGGTTCGCCCGGCGGCGGGCGCCTTTTTTGCTGTACCGCTCGGGAAACGGTGTACTGCAAGCTGTTTGCACTTGATATTCGGATCCGACGCGTGCCTCCAACAGTGGCACACTGCCACACACTGCGAGAGTATGTCCTTGCGCGTCCGATCCGAGTCCTGACCAGCCTGACCCGGATCTTCAGCTCGAGCTGCTTGAGCGCATGGCTGGCCCAGAGCTGGCTGCCGTCGAGACGTGCGGGGCGCTCAATCAGCTCGAGCTCGAGATCCGGCTCAGTTGGGCGAGACGACGCGGGGCGCAGGGCGCGTGGACGCGCCACGGGATGTGCCCGGGACGCCTTAGGGGATGCCTTAGAGTTCTGGAGGACGATCAATGGAGAGGAAGCATGTTGCCAAATAATTTCCAGATGTCTAAAACATGTGTTAAACATGTTTTAGGCATGTAAACAACATGTGTACAACATGTTTAGCTGATTTCCGCAATTTTACTACACGCATTTTAAATTCAATGACAGGACTCTCAGGGGACGTGTCAGGGCACGTATCAGGGGGACGGGCCCTTCTCTCGTGTCAGGGGCCCGCCACGGGACGTGCCAAGGCGCGCGCCGTGGGGCGTGCCAGAGGACGTCATGCCAGGGGGCATCCCAAGGGACGCACCAGGGGACCTGTCAACGGACGTGCCACGGGGCGTGGCAAGGACGCGCCACGGAGCGGGCAAGGGAAACGCAGCATAGGACGAGCCAGGGAACGTGCCGCGTGACGCGCCGATGGGCGTGCTGGGGAGGTGCCAGGGCATGCCATGTCAGGGGGCATGGCGACGGACGCGCCATGTAATGCCAGCGCGCCAGGGGACGCGCCACGGATCGGGCAGGAGGATGCCCAGGTTGCGTTGCGCCATGCGACGTTGAGTTGCGACGCGTTCTACTGCTTTGTGGATCAGGGCCCCTGCTGGCGCTTCCCGATGCCTCCAGGGGTCTCCTTGAGGCCTCCTGGGGTCTCCTGAGGCCTCCTGGGCCCCCTTGATGCCCCTGGAGGTTTCCCAGGGCCTGCAGGGGCCTCTTGAAGTTGGCCAGTCCATATGACCATTCGCAAGCCACAGCGGGATTTAGACCAGTCGGTGGGAATCTGTCTAACATGCCAAGAAAGTGAAACCAGTCTATAGGACCAGGTGTCCAGCACCAAGAATGTGATGCCAGTCCAAAGGAACATACATGGAAAACAATGGTTTTGAGGCCAGCCCATAGGAACATACGCAAAGCACAACAGCCTTGAGAGCAGTCTGCATGAACATCCCCAGAACTACAAATGACTTGAGGCCAATCCAGACGAACATGTGTAAGGCACCTTTAATTGGAGACCAGTCCGCAGGAACAAATACAAGCACCATGACTTTGAGACAAGTGCATAGGAGTATACGTAAACAACAGAGTTGTTGATTTCATTCCATAAGAACATACGTTTTGTGCAAGGCACGTTGCAAGGCACGTTCGCTCGCTCCATAGGGACATGCGTAGCCACACGAAGGATGGAGGCCAGTCTATACGAACAGACGCACGTGACGCACGTAACACAATGGATTGGAGGCCAGCCAGTAGGAAGGGCTGTACATCATTACGGTTTGAGACCAGTCCGTAGGAACGTACGTCAACCACGGGATGTGCGACACGCTTGCAAGAACATCAGTAACACATCGTGGTTTTGAAGCCGATCCCTAAGAACAGGCGCAACTCCCATCGGATCCTGGGGCCTCCTGGGTCCTGCTGGGGCCCTCCTGGGGGCCTCCTTGGGCTTCCTGGGTCCTCCCGATGCCTGCAGGGGCCTCGGGCCTCCTGGGGACCTCCTGGGGCCCCCATGGGGGCCTCCGGGGGCCTCCCGGTGCCTCCGGGGGCTTCCTGGGGCCTCCTGGCTTCGTGCTGGCCAGCCCGCAAGACCAGATGCAAAGCACAAGAAGGTTTGGGACCAGTTTATAGGCCCAGCAGTAAAAACACCCAACGGATTTGATATTAGGTTGCAGGCTCAGTCCATAACATTGGGTGTTATGCAAGTGCGCAGGAATGAATCTGACACACAGACGTAAAACACAATGGATGTGATTTCAGTCCACAGGAGCAGAGACAACAACAAACGTTTCGCTCGAAATATCCCCAAGCCATGTTGTAGAACAGGGGTTCCGATCGAGACATCTTCAAACTCTGCAAAACGTAGCGTTCGGCCTGAGACATCCTCAACAGCTGGTGAACACCAAATGTTTCGCCAGGGTACTCTCAACCTTTTTGTTTGCTAGCCCTGCGCCACTTCGTTACTCGTCGAAGGAACAAATCAATGGCCCCACGCAAGTTAAGGGCCGGGGACAGTGAACCACTACTGTCGGACCGAGGTATACGATCGAGGTCGGTTCGAGGAGGGTAGTATTTTTCGGGCTTGCTGGACGTTCGTGTGCATCCTGGGGAGGGGACACTTTGATGTGTTTTGTTTGTTTTTGCCGGCGGAGGGTCTCATGTTCTTGAAGGATGTAATTATGGCCCAGGTCCGATTGTACCAAAGATGGTGGACCGGTTTCCACCACCACTACCATATTGTAGGACGGGGGAGAAAGGATGATCGGAGGAGGAGGAGGAGAAGGAGGAGTTGTCATCTCTTCCGCGGCGGAAGGCGGCAGAAGGGCGGCGGAACGTCGGCGGAAGTAGAACGACGCCGTCTCCGCCGGCAGGAGGCCGGCAGAAGGCGGCGAAAATACAAAACATGTTTCCAAGAGGTGAAAACGCTTTTGGGTTCAGGGTTTCCAGAATCGGCCACGCAGCGCCCTGCAGTTGTGGATAAGAGTGATGGGGCGGTGGGGACGCCGGCAGTCTGCGAGGCTCTGAAGAAGCCCGCCGCAGGCGCTTCATTTTCATAAATGGTACAACGAGCCCGCCGCGGGCGCCGATTTTTTCGTTAAATGTGGACGGGTCGCGGGGTGGGTCGCGGGTGGGTTGCGGGTGGGGTTTGTGAATGACCGTTCGGCCCCTTCGTTCTGACCGGCTGGAGGTTCTATGTTCGGCCCCACCTCGCATTCAAGGGTCTTCATAGCGGGGCCTCCAGTATAAGGTATAAGGGTCGAGAAGATCGGGTGGGCAGGCAGCAGGAGTTAGATGCCGCGCGCCGCTTCCTTTTTCCCCTGCAGCAGATGGATCGACTGAGGAGCCAGTCTGTCTCGAGTGTCCCACTGGAAGTTGTTAGTCGCCGATTGCCCTGGGGAGCCTTTTTGTGTTTCTGCGCACGCTACGACGCTGAGTCTCGAAGAGGAAGACACGTATTATGGCGGTAGCTTGCCTTCTGTCCGTTTGTCTCTCTACTTGCCATGACAAATATCGATGATAGTGTCCTTGGGTCTTTAGCGCCGGCGTCGCCATTCATATAAACGAAGTGCCGTGTTGAAATCTGAGCCGACCTCCCGACCTTATCTCAGCGCATGGTTTTCACAAGAGATGGGTGGTCCTTTCTCGTTCCCAGGGGCTTGAAAGGTGCAAGGGGAGTCCGTCGTATATGTGTTGTTTAGCCCTCGGCCCCCCTCTTGACACCCGTCAACTGTCATCCGACGCCAAGCCAAGGGGTCCCTTCTCCCCCACCGCCTGATGTAAACTCTGGACTGGATCGAGTGCGATCGAGGGAGGATCCAATATTCTCCCGAAGAGGGACGGAGAATAGAGGATCGAGGAGGATCGGGAGGAGAAGGGCCGAGGAGGATCGAGGAGGGAGGAGGGCAGAGGATCGCATACCGAGGAGGATCGAGAAGGATGGAGGAGGATCGACCCCCTCCCTCGCCCATCCCCTCGCCCTCCCCGCCCTCTGCAGTACGGCCGCGGCGAAGAGTCTCGAGGCGAAACCCCAGCAGGCCGCCGCAGCGGGGCCCCCCCCCCCGAGGGCCAAGCAAGGGCCCCACGACTTCCAAACGCTTCGACCGCCGAGCCTCGGCCCACGGCCTTCGACCGACGACGACGACGACGACGACGGCGGCGACGACGACGACGACGACGACGACGACCTCGCCGACCCACGACAACGACGTCGACGACGCCGGCCGGCCGACCGACCGACCGACCACGACGACGACGACCACGACGACGACGACGACAACGATGCTCGATGAGGGCGGCGGCGGCGATGGTTTTCTCCTGGCGGGTCACGGCCGGGCGGCGGGCACGCTCCCGTGGCGGCCCGGCCTGGGCCCCTGGGTCGGGAGCCTCTCGTGGGAGAGGGCTGCGCGCTGCGGCGCGCAGCCGGCCCAGCGACATCCCCAGACCTCCAACGCGTTGAAAACACCAAGACGGAGGTTTCCTGAGACTTTCGGCCTCTGGCGGCCCTCGCCAGGCCCCGGGGCCGTCAACAAAACGACTCGGCATGAGCAGCCCGTCTTTGGGGAATGCGTCGAGACTTCTGGGGACCCCGTATTGAACAAATCACGACCTCGGATCTCTGGGTCCGCCGCGCTGCCGCCGGCGCAGCGCAGGACTGCAGATCCGCCGCTCCGGCGGCCGTCGCGTGCGCCAGCGCAGGATTGCAGGTCCGCGGCGCTGGCGCCAGCGGCGGTCGCTAGCCACCAAGCCGCCCCAACCCAACCCGCGGAGGTCCCACTTGGCCAATTGCCCTGCAGTTCCAGTGGAGGGGCGTCGGGGAACATTTAGGAACCACGGATGGAGCCAGTACCCCCCCCACCCGAAATTCAGGTCTTCGGGTTGGGCTGGGGTGTTCTGGTAGGTAGTCAGACGGCGGGTCACGTCATGCCTCGCACGAGAGTGCAGCCACTTGCTACCTCAGGCGCTCTTGCTGCAGGCAGGTGCGCACTTGATCGTGCAGGGGGGGGGGGGCTGCGCAGCCGCTGAGGTTCGAGTCTGCAGTCTCCCAGCTAATTCCGAAAGCCAGACTGAGCAACAAGTTCTTCATGGTACCTGGCCCCTATCAGGCGAAAGGGTTCTGGCCGAACAGACTGTGTGAGCTAACAGGTGCCCGATATCGTAACCGAATGCGTCGTGTGACCAAACTTTGAAAACCATCGTCTTGGCCTTCGAGCCACACAACCTCGTCACAGCCGGGCGCGCTCGGAGCAAGCTCGGGCGCGGGTCGCGGAGCCACGCGGGCAGATCTCCGGGCACAGTGTCGGCCACGAACTACTCCCCCGCCCGATCCGATGCCGACCCAGTCCGGAGTCAAACAGTATTCACCGAGCGCGCTCCACGACTTGCAAAGTGCCAATTCGCAAACGCCAGGAAAGCACATGTCTGCTCTGACGTCATTTATCGTAGGTCCCCCACGGGGGGTCCAGGCCATTTGCGAGTAGCTATGTTGCGAGCAGTGGAACGCGCTGGTCTAAACATGCCGCAGTCGTAGCCCGAGGGTTTCTTGGCCTCCGCGCGGACGGCGGCCGCCGACCGGCGCGCCCCCCTCCCCCCCGTGCCGAGGCGTGCCCCAGCACCTGCTCATCGCCTCGCGCGGCGTGGGGCTCCGCCTGCCCAGCCTGCGCCCGCGGGGGTGGGGTGGGGGGGGTGCAGAGGTCAAGCAGTGGCGAAGCGTCCTGGCTCGCCTATGGGCCTACCAAACCATGTTCTAAGAACCTCTTGTGGTTCCCACGACATGTTTTTAGAACATGTCTGGCTGAGGCTGTTTCGTTTTAGCGCACTGGGCTAATGTTCTAAGAACAGTCCCTACCTAGGCTCTGCCTAAAAGGGTTCTTACTCTCTTTGCTTAAAGGGGCCGGGCAGTGCAACTCGCCCCGGGCGGTTCCCCCGGCATCCGCCCCGCGGTTCCCCCAGCTATGTCCCCTTAGCTTAGCGTTGCTTATCTCATCTTAGCTTAGCCTATTTCATCATAGCTTAGCTTATCTTCATCTTAGCTCAGATCTATATTAGCTTAGCTTACCTGCATCTTAGCTTCGCTGAGCTTTAGCATCGCAGAGCACAGCATCGCATATCATAGCGTAGCATAGCAGAGCGCAGCACAGCATATCATAGCATAGCCCAGCATAGCTTAGCATATAATAACGCCGCATAGCATAGCAGTGCATATCATAGCGCAGCGCAGCACAGCACTGCATAGCACACCGCATCATATCATAACATAGCATAGCATCGCATAGCATAGCATAGCATAGCATAGCAGCAAAGCAAAGCAAAGGCAACACAACATAACACAACAGCAGCGACAGCAAAGCACAAGCACAAGCAACGCAAAGCAAATCAAATCACAACAAACACAACAGCAAAGCAAATGAAAGGCAAAACAAAAACAATGTGCGACAGATGCCGAGCTAGCTTCGATGGCCGGACCGGAGCCCCCGCAAGCAGCGCCTTCCGTAACAATTTCGACTCAAGTCGGGAGGCCCTGCCACACAGCCGCCCACGCTCATGTCCCGAGGTTGGCGGAGTAAGCCGTGCAGCGGTGCTGCACAGCCCGCCTCGGCACCAGGTGGTGCTGCACAACCCACCCGGCCTGTTGTGGCCATCGATGTGGGCGACGTCGCGTCCAAGCGGAACGACGATCAGCGGGTTGAAGGCAGCAAGATGCACACGGCTCTCGAGGATGGCTTCTGGGCGTTCGTTGTGCTCTTTGCGGCTGAGTACGGCCTGCAAGACATGCACTTCATCAGTCGCACGACACGGGGCACGTGGTACTCGCACCATGCCCGCCTGGGCAGGGTAGAGGCGTGGGTCGTCAGGCTGATCTGGAGCACAGGCTTGCTCGAGATGGGGATGCCTGACGCGAACGTCCATCTGACGTCTCAGAAGAGCGTGGAGGATGGTAAGGGCGTTGCTTCTCGGCACTTGCAGCTGACCAACATGATCGGCAACGATCCCGAGTGTTTGCGGAGTGTCTTGAACGACGGAGTTGGCAACTCGGGCCTGTCGATCAGGCTGAGCAAGGGCCGCGTCATCCAGCACGCGCCCGTCCGCCCTGTGGACAGCAGGCGGCGGCTTGACGAAGACGACGACTGGCTGGAGAGGCGCGACTCGCGGTTGCAGGTTGCCGAACACTTCCACCTGGAGCCACTGGACATCTGGGATGAGTTGGCGAAGCTCGGGCCGCCGGCGATGCCCCGCCCCGCGTCGCGTGGAGGCAGGCCCCCGACAGCGGCGGACGTGATCGATCTGCGTCGAAGCGGTGGTCGCCGCGAGCCTAGCCGCGGTCGCGGCCGTCTGCGCCATCGTCGCGGCGACGACGACGACGATCATATGAGCCTCGCCGAGTCGAGGCCAGGCGCCGCAGGAGCGGCGGCGCTGCGCAGCCCGCGCTCCGAGCGTGGCCACGCAGCGCCAGCGGGGATGTCTCGGCGGCGCTGCGCAGCCCACCTTCCCGCACAGGGAAGCGGCGTTCGCGTGGACAGGATATGAAGCGCGTCCTAGTTGTCGAGGCGAAATTCTACGCCCTGCGTCGTCCAGGTCATCGTTAGAAGACATTCGCTGTGACAAAGACATGACATTGGAAGATCTCGAGGACGTCTTTAACTCCGGCGAGACCATGATGGTGGACACCTTGACTGAGCCTCGCATCGATATCGCCTTAGTGGCAGATCTCTCCGATGGCAGGATCATCGAGAGAACCTTGGTAGATTTGGCGAGTGATGCACTGGCCGTTCCGGTCGCCGTCCACTTCTCGGCCAAGGGTAGTTGTCGGACTCAGACGTTCATTTCATCTTAGCTTAGCTTCATCTTAGCACTGGTTTACCGTAGCTTAGCTTACCTTCGTCCGAGCTTCGCTGCGCTTTAGCATAGCAGAACACCTCATCGCATAGCATAGACTCGCATATCATAGCGCAGCCTAACATATCATATCATAGCCTAGCATAACATAGCTCAGCATAGCATGGTAAACCAAAGCATAGCATAGCGCAGCCTAGCATGGCATATCATGTCATAGCATAGCATAGCTCAGCACAGCATGGTACGGCATAGCATAGCATAGCATAGTAACTAGTGCTGCTTGCCTTGGAGCTCCAACTTCTAGGTAGGGTCGCACTGGGGTAATCGTTTTTGCTTTTAGAACGTCCTAGGCCTCTTAGCTGGGATCCGAGTAAATGGGTTCGGAAGATCGCGCCGCATCGGCGATGCATCGGCGCTGCGGCCCGACGCGGGGCCCGATGCATCGCAGATGCATTGGCGACGCGTCGCGATCCTCCGACCCCTTTTTATTCGGACTCCATCCAGGAGGCCACTACGCACAGGAGGATTCCGGATTCGTGCGATGCCCGCAAAAGGAAAATTGGTGGGCTTGTCTTCCACCACCACCACCATGAGTGGGAGGGGGAGGGGGCCCTCCTCCTCTCCTCCTTGTTCCTCCTCCTCCACCTCTCTCCCCCCCTCCAACTGATGGTGGTCGTGGTGGAGAGCAGGCCCATCGAACATAGAGCTGCGTGAACATACACGCTCGGAGGTCCGCGCGGCTCTCGTGGATCGGCGCGGACGGACCTCCAAACCTCTAGGCCCATGCCGCCTGTTCACGTACGGCTGGCTTTGGTCAAGGGGAGGCCGACCATGCCAAATCATCCAGGGTGCCCTTGTGCCCTGCCTGTGTCGCGTCCCGCGCCTTCTTCGTGGCTGGAGCAGGGGTTGCCCCCGGAAGAGTCTTGCGGCCGCTGGGGGGTGCTCTCGGGGCTCGGCCCCGACTGCACGCCCGCACCGCTCCCGGCCAGGAGCACACCCCGCGCCCAGGGTGGGCCTGGCCGGGACCCGGGGACGCCCAAGAGGGGGGCGGGTGGACCAGGGGGAGGGGCGGGGGATATCCCGGCCGGGGCAAGAGCATCTCCCAGAGGTCTCGCCTCGCCCACCCCCCCCGCCCCCCTTGTTTTCTTTCTCTCTCCCTCTCTCTCTCTCAGTGCGTTCCCTTGCCCCCCCCCCCCCCTTGACCCCGCGCGAAGGCCTCAGGCCGTGGTGTGCGAGAACTCCCCTCTTCCTTGGCCCCCCGTCTTCGGCGCGCCTCCTGGAGGGTCGGTGTGCACGTGGCCTCGCGTCGGAGGGCCCGGCGGCAGGCGCTCGCTCGCCCCCGAGTGCTCGACCTGCACTAGCTCGTCGCCGCGCGCGAGGCCGCGACCGCCAAAAAGTGTGTGTGTGTGTGTGGGTGTGTGGGTGTGTGAGTGCGTGTGTGTGTATGTGTGTGTGGTGGGGGGGGGTATGTGTGGGTGGGTGCGTGCGCCCGTGCGCCCGTGCGCCCGTGCGCCCGTGCGCGCGTGCGTGCGTGCGTGCGTGCGTGCGTGCGTGTGTGCGCGTTTGTGTGTGTGTGTGTGTTTGTGTGTGCGCATGTGCTTGCGTGTGTATGTGTGATGGAGTGTGTGTGTGTGGGTGTGTGCGCCTGTGTCTGTGCCTGTGCAAGTGTCTGTGTGTAGGCGAGTGTTGCCCTCGCTGAGTCTGTGTGTGTCAGAGCGATGTTGAGTGCCCGGCTGCCGCGCGCATTGTTCTGACGGCTGCACTCTCTCCGCCCCGTCGTTGCGCGCGAGGCCGCTCCCGCCCAGAGTGTGTTTGTGTGTCTGTGTGTCTGTGTGTGTGTGTCTGTGTGCCTGTGTGTGTTACCGCGCTGAGTTGGACCTGCCTACCGCGAAGAGAGCACGTGTGTGTATGTGTGTGTTTGCGTGTGTGTGTGTGTGCGTGTGTGTTTGCGTGTGCGTGTGTGTGTGTGTGTTTGTTTGGTTGGCGCCCACTGGCAGATGGGCGCGGGCCGCGGCGGGAAGGGGCCGGGTCGAACGGAGGGAGGACGGAAACAAGGTAGTTCACGGCAGCGCAAGAAGGCGTCATGCCGACGTTCGCCGAGAGCGAGAGGTGGGTTAGAGGCGTCTGCCATGACTTTCTGTCTGCCAGAGTGGCGATACTTTCACCGGTCACTCATGCGCTGCCAGCGTGGGGGAAGGATGGAGGAGGCGCAGAAAGGCGGAGTACGTAGAGGAGGGAGGACGACAACGACGACGACGACGACGCGACGACCTCGTCGCGCAGAGGGAGGGGTGCAAAGCAGGAAGGAGCAGGAGGGTATGGGATGCTGCGGAGGGGCGCGGAACAGTTCGGATGGGGGCGCTGCGGAAGAAGCGCGCAGAGGCGCGCTGGTCTCCTTGCGGCGCACGATCCGTGCGAGGGGGGGGGGGGGCGATTGGGCGAAGCCTTCTACGCGAATGCTCCCACTGAGGTCGTCATGAGGTGGAGCCCTCTGTGGGGCACTGTCCGCGCGAGGAATGCACAGGAGTTGGCGAGGGGGCGTACGAACAGCTCACAGGGCCCGTAGCTGAAGCACGCTGTGGTTTGCGCAACGTGTGAGCAGGGTGCCGACACAGGCGGGTGGCGAACTGAAATGGGCTGGGGGCGGCATGCGAACGTTGTGTTTCGGGCAGTAGGTCGATCTCCCTGCGAGGGACACGGAGCGTTTGAGGGGTGTGCCGAAATGGGCAAGCGACGATGTGCAAACGTTGTCTCTGGAGCCGCAGGCGCAGCTCCTTGCGGGAGCACGAAACTTGTGAGGGTTGTGCTGAAACTGGCTGAGGACGGGATATGAACGTGGATTCCAGATTCGTAGGTGGAGGAATGTGACCACGCGGGCAAGGACATGACATGTGAACGTTGTCTCCTGAGACGTAGGCTGAGCTCCCTATGGGGTCACGAAACGTTTGAGGAGTGTACCGAGATGGAGGGGGACGGCATGCGAATGTTGTCTTTGGAGCCGGAGGAGGTGGGGTGGTTGAACCGCGCTGCGCTGAGGATTCAAAATGATGGCCTAACAATAGCTTTTGTCCGCGGCATCGACAGACTCGTGGCGTTCGAAGCAACTGCTTGCTGCACCGTGGCGAATTGCACTGGTGCGAATGGAGGAGGAGGAGAAGCGTCGCGAAGGGAGGAAGAAGAAGAAAGGCCCACCCAGACGGTGAATGTCATCCAGTGTGACGCACCCGGCATCAGGTTTGGCTGTGGAATCGTGCAAAATGGGCTACACCCAGTCCGTAGCCATGCTACGTCGTAGCCGTGGTGCTCCGTCGCATGATGCAGCCAGCACAGACCAGACAAGGCGCGCCGTGATCATCCCAGCGTTCGGGCGGGGCTGGAGGGTACCCAGGAGAGAACGACCGTGCAAGAGCTTCTTCCTCTGACACCCGAGGCAAGATGCTAGGATGCTGAACCGAGACGAGGCCCCAGTACACTGGAGGCGCCCCCCGACAGTGTGGGCAAGAAGGTGGGCCTTCGAGTGGCCGCCTCTCGAGGCGTTGGGCGCCCCCGCGCGGCACCACGACCGCTCAGCGCGCGCGTCGCAAAAACAGAAAACTTTGAGTGGCCGCGCGAGGCCAGTGTCAGAACACTGCCCCGACGCGGGCACCAGGATGCAGTCGAACGGGCTTTGTCGCAACCGCGCCCCTGAGATCACCCCCCCAGGGGGGAAACAAAAAGAAAGAGAACCCGAGGCCCATTCCTCACGAGGGTCGGGAACACAAGCTCCCGCAGCGTGAGTCCCGACCACCCTGGCCTGGTAGTGGGCGCCCCAGGAAGGCCAAAGACTTCTCTGGCCGCCCCGAGAGGGCCCAGGAGCGCCCCAAGAGGGCTCAAGACGCATCCGGACGGCCCCAAGACGGCCACAGAGAGCAGCAAGCCGGCCCACGAGAGCGCTTGAACTCTCTGGGCCTCCTTTCCTATTCGGGCCCAGACGGCTCCACGAAACCCGTCTGAGAGTCGAAGGCGGCCCGGAGCGGGCCGCAGTGGAGACTCAAGAGCGGCCGACGGCCCCCAGGTGGACCAAAGACGTCCCGAGAAGGCCCCGGCGTGGCCCACTGGGGCATCCAGAGCGTCTTGACGTCCCCGGGGGGCCCACGGCGGCGCAAAGTGGACGCGTGACTGCCCAGCAGGGCTCCTGCCATGCCCCGGAAGGCGGTGCGAGGACCTTTAGCGACGGGTGGATTTGCACGGCCAGTGGTGATGTATACATCTACAGTTATACACAAGAACAGGTATGTCTGTCTAGGTGTATGCACACGCTGTGTGTATATATATATATATATAGGGAAGGTTCGGGCTTTGGAACAGAAGTGATCCCAGCCGGGAACTTCGTTTCGGTTTCGGTTCCTGTCGTGCGTGCGGGCGAGGCAAAGCTGCGCGAGATCCATTTATAGAGGCCATACATTGCCAAAAGGGCCGCCCCCCGAGCGCCCGGCGTGGCCCCCGGTTGTCCTGGCGGTCTCCGGCGGTTGTCCTGGTGGTTGTGGTTGTCCCGAAAGTTGTCCCGATGTTTGTCCCGATGGTTGCCCCGATGGTTGTCCCGATGGTTTTCCCGATGGTTGTCCCGATGGTTGTCCCGATGGTTGTCCCGATAATTGTCACGGTGGTTGTCCCGATGGTTGTCCCGATGGTTGTCCCGATGGTTGGTAGATCTGATAGCTCGATATACTGTGTTCGATGTTGTTCCGATGGTTGTCCCGATTGTTGTCGCGATGATAGGTCGATGTATTTATTTACATACACCGATAAAGAAATAGAGATGTATCTATCGGGATACATGGAGGTATAGGGATATAAACATATGTATATATATGCACACCTTTTACATGAGTATATGTAGTGCCTCGATCTACTTATATGTATACAGGCAGATCTATGTATACGTGTGTATATATATAAGTATATGTATGCATATAGATACATGGATAAATATGTATATAGATATCGATCGATACCCTGATTGGTATACTGATCGACTGATACATTGATATATCAGTAGATCTATCGAGATGGATTGTTTTCCAAATCGATAGCTCTAGATATAGGTCGATAGATTGATGGGCAGATGTGTGCGAGAATGCATAAGTTGAAGAAACCACCAAAGAACCCAGAGCCATCGCAAATCGACCGCCTCCCCTCTCCATCCCCCAAAACTCCTTATCACCCGTAGGGTTGTCCAATCGGTTTGTGTATGTATATATATATATATATATACAAGTGGCACGTGTGTGCCCAGGCTCATACAACAAGTTGAAGGGGCGTTTGAAGCAGGAGTGCCATGTAACAGCGAAGTCGCACTCGAGCGCAAGTGGGGTTGCCACACCTTGCGATGTGTGTACCAGGGCCCCCCAGGAAGCCTCAGGAGGCCCGACTTGGATACCAGAAGAGGCTCCAGGAGGCCCCAGGATTGTGAGTGTTGTGTGTGTGTGATGTGTGCTTTGTGTGGTGCGTGCTTTTTGTGTGTTGTCGGTGTTGTGTGTGTATGTTATGTTTGTCTAGCGTGTGATGTGTTGGGCGTGATTTGTGTCTCTGTGTGTGCATGTAGTTTTGAAGCCCCAGGAGGCCCCAGGAGGCCCCAGGCGGCCTCAGCAGGCCCAGGAGAACTCCAGGAGGCTCCGAGGCGGGGTCTGGGGCACCAGAAGGTCCAGAAAGCCCCAGGAGGCCCCAGGAGGTTCCAGGAGGCCCCCAGGAGGCTCCGAAGAGGGGTCTGGGGCTCGATTTTGGGAGGATGTCTCAGGCGAAACCGCCATTCTCTGAGAATCGGGGTCAAACTTATTGAAATTACCACGTATTTTTGAAGGTTTTATGTTAAACTGTTGAAAAATTCCCATGTGATTTTGGACCTCTCTTTCACGATCTGCGTGAGGGGTGCCACCGATTTTCAGAATTTCGAGGATGTCCCGAGCGGAACGGCCATTAAAATCAAAGACGGACGCACGCACGGACGCATTAATCCCCTCTGAGCTCTACTCCCTCGGAGAGGTGCGTATGAGAATATATGTATATGCTAGCCCCCCCCACGGGGACCCCATCTGAATAGAGAAAAGTAAAAGACATAGCGAGAGAGAGAGAGAGAGAGAGCGAGCACGAGAGTGAGAGAGAAGGAGAACGATGACGAAACTGATATACAATATGGATGAGTGTCTACGCCATTCTACACGTTGCTGTTGGACGCGGCACATAACAATCATCTTTTTCATTCTGAAGCCGAAGATACAGATCGCTCATGCAACTAATGTGCGCACACGCGTTTTTGCATGCTGTTTGTGGGCGCCTGGCGGCCCTGATGCGCGCACAGGCTGCCCCCGTGCCCGTCTGGCAAAATCAAAATGCAAAGTCTCTCGAGACAGACAAGCGAATCTTTATGGTTTATGCATGCGTTGCTTGGTGGTGCTTGTGGACTCCTGGCGGTCCAGATGCACGCGCGGGGTGTTCTCGTGGTCCTTTTGTCCAGAGGAATCCAAGGTCTCGCGGGGCAGGAGAAGCGCATTGAAGCCAACGTGCTTTTCAGTCGACTACTGCTAAGACATGTACTGTTGTGCGCTGCCTGTGGGGATTTGGCACCCCATATGCATTTGCGGGCTGTCACCTTGCATGTTTGGACGAAGGAATCCAAGGTCTCGCGGCGCAAAAGGAGCACATTGGAGCCAACGTGATGATGTTAAAATCAACTGCAGCTTACGCATGCGTTGTGCGGTGCCGGTTATGGGCGCCTGGCGGCCCTGATGGCCGCGCGGGCTTTCCCCACGCATGTTTTTGCAAAAGCAATCCAATGTTTCGCGGGGCAGGTGAAACGCAGTGGAGCCATCGTGATGTGTCCCAACCAACAATTACGTATACATATGTATTGTGCTCGTGTGTGCGTGTACATGTGCGTGTGTGTGTGTGCGCGTGTGTGTGTGTGTGTGTGTGTGTGTGTGTGCGTGTGTGTGTGTGCGCGTGTGCGTGTGTGCATGAGTGTGTGTGTGTGTGTCCGCGGTGCACATACGCGGGCGGGCTGCGATCTTGGTCGTTTTGCCGAAGGAAACAAATGTCCCGTGACAGACCGAAATCGTTAATGAGATCGCACGGTGTTTTTTTTTATATATATATATATATATATATATATATATATATATTAACTACGTATGGCACACGCGACTCGACCATTTGTTGTGTGCGGTGCCCGCACTGCTTCGCTACGGAGTGTCCTTCTGGCCGCCGAAGGAAAAAATGCGTTCGTGCGTGTGCGTGCGTGCGTTTGTGCGCGTGCGCTGATTGCAGAAACCCTGGCGGCCAAGATGGACGGGCGTGCCCTCTGTCTCGTTTGGCCGAACGAATCAAAGATTTCGCGGGCGGGAAAGGGGGCGCATCGGACCCAACGCGACGATGAGAGAGGGGCGGGGGGGATAGCAAGGAAGAAAATAATATTGTGGATCAGGAGAAAGAAAGAATATGCTACTACCCTTTGAGCATTGCGCTCGAAGCAGGCGTTGCGCCTCAATGGGTACATTAGGCATTACGCCCACGTGAAGAGCATTACGCCCAAAGAAAATCAGCATTACGCTGAAGAAAGCAGGCGTTGCGCCTTAATCGCACCCCTGGGCATTACGCCCCTGTGAAAAGCATTACGCCCAGCGCTTTAGAGTATTACATTCATCCTCCCAGAGCCTTGCGCTCTTCTCCCCTACTGCTAAGAGCAAGCGCATTACGCCCTGCTGTGGCTCCTCCCCTATCATCCTCATCCTAAACAGGCATTGCGCCTTTGACTACACCCTGGGTATTACACCCGTTTGAAGAGCATTGTGTTCTGATCTGTTTGAGTATTACACTCCAAAGTAGTGCGCCCTGCTGGTTATCCTCCTGTCGTAGCCTCTCCTCCATCAGCCCGCGCGCGGGTGACCTGCCTGTGGGCGGTGGCGGGCGGGGGTGGGGGGATCCTCCTCCTCCTTATCCTCCTGCTCCTCCTCCTCCTTCTCCTCCTTCTCCGCCTCCTGGTCGTCACCCCCATACAACAACTAAAGAGGAGGCTCCCGCCTGATAGACCCCAACAATAACTGAAGAGGAGGCTCCCGCCTGAGAGCTTCCCCAAACAACTCTCTGATGAGGAGACTCCCGCCAGAGAGGTTACTACGGCGAGGGCATTGGATAAGGAATCATTAGATAAGAAATCCAGGATTTGGAAGCCGGCGGAGCTCCAATTGTGGATCGGCCGTGGATGTCGCCACCGCCCTCATCGGATGAGGAATCCCCCAAGGTCTGATGCCTCCTGGGCACATTCCTTAACCAACGCACCCGACGTAATCACAGTCTCTGAGGGGGCAACTTCGCCTGAAAGGTCCAACAAAAAAGAGACAACTGCTCCTCCTTCTCCTCCTCCTCCCTCTCGACTGGACTTCGTCCTGGGACTCCTGATTCCTGACTCCTCCTCCCTCTCTCTCTCTTCCTCCTCCTGCTGCTGCTCCCCCTCCTTCACATAATGATCGTAATCTTCCTCATCATCATCGTCAACATCATCATCATCATAATCAGCAGAATCATCATATTGTTCGTAATCATCATCATCATCATCACCATCGTCATCATCACCATCACCAACATCAGCATCGACATCATCATCAACACAATCAGCATCACCATAGTCATCAGCAACATCAGCATCATCAGCAATACCATCTTCATATTCATCTTCTCCGTCATCATCACCATAATGTTCGTCATCCTCGTCTTCGCCATGGCCATGACGGTCTTGCATGAGAGGTCCCCAAAACATGTGAGGAGGAAAAGGCTCCCGCCTGAGAGGTCCCCAATCAACGTCAGGATGAAGAGGCTCCCGCCTGAGAGGTCCCAAAAAAACGCGAGGAGGAAGAGGCTCCCGCCTGAGAGGTCACAAAACAACGTGAGGAGGAAGAGGCTACCGCCTGAGAGGTCCCCAAAAAACGCGAAGAGGAAGATGCTCCCGCCTGAGAGGTCCCCAACTAATCTCTTGGGAGGAGGCTACCGCCTGAGAGGTCCCCAAAAAAAAGCAAACAGGAGGAGGCTCCCGCCTGAGAGGTCCCCAAAAAACCAAAAGAAACCCAAACACCATGTCTCTCATCCTTGTAACTGTCCCAAAAAACAAAAAACCCAAAGTTCCAGAGGAGATGCCGGCCCTCGTCAATGCATCTGGGGCAGCGACGTCCGTTCTCCTCTGGAACTTTGGGTTTTTGGGTTTTTTGGGGACAGTTACAGGGATGAGAGGCATGGTGTTTGGGTTTCTTTGGGTTTTTTGGGGGCCTCTCAGGCGGGAGCCTCCTCCTGTTTGGTTTTTTTCGGGACCTCTCAGGCGGAAGCCTCCTCCCAAGAGAGTTTTTTGGGGACCTCTCAGGCGGGAGCCTCCATTTGACTTTGTTTTTTTGGGACCTCTCAGGCGGGAGCCTCTTCCTCCTCACGTTTCTTTGGGACCTCTCAGGCGGGAGCCTCTTCCTCTTCGCGTTTTTTGGGGATCTCCCAGGCGGGAGCCCCTTCCTCCTCACGTCTTTTTGCGACCTCTCAGGCGGGAGCCTCTTCCTCTTCGCGTTTTTTGGGGACCTCTCAGGCGGTAGCCTCTTCCTCTTCACGTTTTTGGGGGACCTCTCAGGCGGGAGTTTCAACACAATCAACACAATCAGCAGAATGAGGTAGGTCCCTGATGGAGACGGGTACCTTTCAATTGTATGGTTTTCTTATTGTGTTTGAGTGTGTTGGTGTCTTATTGTTGTTGATTTTGATGCTATCGATTGCAAACGTTCTTGCAACAACACAGGGTCAACACCTACATCAACATATGAACGAACTTCTCCGCTTAAAGCCCTCGGGGGCTTGCATTTGTGAAGATGGGGTCCCCGTGGGGGGGCTACCACATATATATATATATGTATATATATATATATATATATGCACCGCGCGGCCCCAGTTAGGGGGTTTCTGTCTTCAGATAAAGTCAAGACATTTGAACCGTGCAAAACAGCGCAATGCAACTCATTGTTCGGCATTGCTTCGCACTGATTGGACTTGTTTCAACATGTTTGGCGCTGCTTGGCATTGATTGTGGAGTTGCTGTGCCTTGGTTAGCATTGTTTGTCGTTGCTTGGCCTGGCGTCGCATGGCGTTGCTGGGCATTGCTTGGCGCTGCTTAGCATTGCGTTGCGTTGCTGCGCGCTGCTTGGCATTGCTCGGCATTGCTTGGCATGGCTTTGCGGTGCTTGGCATTGCTTGGAATTGTTCGGCATTGCTTTGCGTTGTTTTGCATTGGTATGCGTTGCTTGGTGTTGATTGTGATTGCTTAGCATCGGTTTGCGTTTCTGGGCGTTGCTCGGCATTAGCTGTTCATTGCTTGTAACTGAATGGCATTGCATGACATTGCGTTGCGTTGCTTGGCTTGACTTGGCATTGCTTGGTGTTGCTGGGCATTGCTTGGTATTTATTGGCGTTTCTGAAATTAGTTGGCATTGCTTGACATAGTTTGGTGGTTATTGGCGTTGCTTGGCGTTGCTTCGCATTGGCTTGGCAGAGCTTGGCGTTGCTTGTGATTGCTTGTCGCTACTTGGCGTTTCGTGGCGTTGCTTCGCATTTGTTTGCATGGCTGTGAATTGCTCGGCGTTGCTTGGCGTTGCTTGTCGTAGCTTGGCTTTTTGTTGGCCGGCCATGCCATGCAGCTCCGAGCAACCCTGAGGACCCCTGGGCAGCCCTGGCCTTCGCCTCAGTGCCCCGCAACGCCGAGCAAGCCCGAGCAACCGAGGGCCACCCAAAAAGCAACTCGGGGCCCCGCCTCTGGCGAAGCGCGTCGCGCCCAAGGAACGGTCTCTCCACCAGCAAGAGAGAACCCTGTTGGGCAAGCCTGACTGGGGAACGAAGCAGTGCTCCTCTTCCTCAACCTCCTCCCCGTCTTCCTGAGGAGGCACGGGGCGACGTTGGTACAGAGGTGCAGAGAGGGAGGCCGTTGCAAATCCTCGGTTGCCATCAGAAACAATCGAGACTCGATGAGCAACTACTCACGTTCCTTCTGCCCCCCATCTCTCCTCCTCCTCCCCCGCCCCGACTTCCCCTTCTTCCCTCATCTTCCTCCTTCTCGCTCCTCCCCACATACGACGATAGACCACGGTGGCGGCGGCGACGATGACGATGGACGGCACGACGATGGCGACGACGACGACGATGATCGACGACCCACGACGACGACCGACGATCGACGATCGACGACGACTGATGGAGACGATTTGCGACATCGCCATCAACGGCCGACGACACTGATCGACGACGACAATGACGGTCGATGACGGACGACGGCGTCACCGACGGCCGAAGACGACCGGCGACGTCGCCGTCATCGACGCTCCACGATCCAAGGCGACGTTGACGACGGCGATTGTCTGGCGACGATCGACGTCAACGACGATCGACGACGACGACACCACCGCCGCCCTCGCCTTCCGCGCTGTCGCCGGAGGCCGCCCAAAGCCGTCGAGGGGCCTCCGAAGGGCCGCCGAGGGGCTGCCGACGATCGACGATGACGATCGACGGCGACGGCTGTCTGACGACGATCGACGCCGGCGGCGATCGATGACGACATATCGATCGACGACGATGGAACCGACTACAGTACGGAAGCAATCTCAGAAATCGACCTACCAGCAGGTACACCCCAGAAGTTTCTTACTCCCAGATGGCCCTGGGGACCCACGTAAAAGCTCTGGGGCACTACAGGACCATCAGAGGTCGACGAAGATTGTTCCCCTACTCCAAGTCCCTTATTAATCGTCCCCTGGGTCTGGTTTTTCAAGGCGCCTTTTTTGAAACTTGGCGGGTCCGGTTTATTAGGGCGTTTTCTTTGGATTGGAGCTTAGGGGGCCCGGTTTATGAAGGCGCCCCGTCGAAGAGGGGGGTCTGGAATATCAGGCCGCATTTGCAGGGGGTTCCGGTGTTTGAGGGGGGGTAGATCCAGAATTGGGGTATCTGGAGTAGATTCCTTCCAGCAGGCGTTATTGTCGTGCGCGTCTCCTCGCAGTCTTGCTTGGCGCGCGCCCCAGGAGGAGGTCCAGGGAGAAGCGGGAGGGGGAGGGGGAGGAGAGGAGGAGGAGGAGGAGGAGGAGGAGGAGGAGGAGGAGGGAGGAGGAGGAGGAGAGGAGGAGGAGGAGGGAGGAGGAGGAGGAGGGAGGGAGGAGGAGGAGGAGGAGGAGGGAGGAGGAGGAGGAGGAGGAGGAGGAGGAGGAGGGACCAACGACCGATGGCTGACCACCGAGGGCCGCCGACAGGCTCACGCTGGGCCCCATAGCGATGGGCGACCTGCTCGGGCGGGCCGTGTGGAGCGGCAACGCGGAGTGCGCGTTCGCGCTGGCCGGCGCCGCCGCCGCCGCCGGCCCCCCCCACGCAGAGGAGGAAGACGTGCCCATACCCCTACCCCTCGCCCGTTGCCCCCTTTTTGGGCCTCCTGGGCGGCCCTCGGCGCCACCGCTGGATTCGCCCCGAAGTCCTGGTCAGAACGCGCCCCGGGAGAGGCCAGGTGAGCAGCGGTGTCGGTACCTTTTGGCTTCCCCACCCCCCTCCTCCTCCTCCTCACGCTAAGTTAAGCTAAGCTAAGCTAAGCTAAGCTAGATTAGGCTAGGCTAGGCTAGGCTAGGCTAGGCTAGGCTAAGCTAAGCTAAGCTAAGCTAAGCTAGCTAAGCCAGCTAAGCTACGCTAAGCTAAGTGTAGCTAAGCTAAGCGAAGCTAAGCTAAGCTAAGCTAAGCTCACCCAGGGGGCGCGGGGGGATCCTGGGTGAACCGCGGGGCGGATGCCAGGGGAACCGCCTGGGGCGAGCCCCATTGCCCGGCCCTTTAAGCTAGTAAAGTAAGAACCCTTCTAGGCAGAGCCTAGGTAGGGAATGAAACTCTAACCACCTGGTTTCCCCCCTCCCAGGCCCACGGGAGGTGATAGGGGGAAGGAGGGGGAGAGACGACAATTCTCGTTGATCCACCTACGCCCTAAAAGGCTGGTGGGACTCATGCTGACAGCAGTCGTCCCGAATCAACGGGACACGCAACGGGCGGAAACGAGCATGTATGTACTTGTCGACATGCGTGCATCGTTCGCCTCATCTGTTTAGTAAGGCGTATCTCTACGTTGGTTTCACTAGTTAGGCTTCTGGAGTTCGGCTTAGGTTGTTGTTTCTTCTTGTGTTGCTAAGCGTATCCTGGGTTCGCCATGCAGGCGTCCTTGGTTCGGGGTCTGCCACATCGGCTTTCTGAGTCAGGCTTCGTCAGCTCGATCCATTTTCAGTGGCCTGCTTAGGCATACAGTGCCAGGTAGGTTTGGCCAGGCTCGTGCAGTCAGGCTCGTGCCAGGAAGTCCCGACGCCCTTCCCTGCCCCAGCTCTCCATCCAGGGCCGCATCTCTGCGGGCCCAGGGCCCGAGGACCCCGATCCCCCAGTGCACGAGGCGCCTGTGAACTGCGTCCTCCCGTCGTTCGGAGACCTGGTATGGCACATGCATTTCCTCGATCCCTCCTTGAATGATTCGAACAGGGCATCGACTACAGAATCGGTTTACCCCAAACTGTTTTTTTCTCCTCAAGTGCACGAGAGATGCGCGGAGTGCACGAAGGTCCACGAGCGGTGCACGCATGTCCTTGTGGGCTCGAAGAGAAATCCAGGTCTGGGGCAAACCAGTTCTGTAGTCGATCCCCTAAACCCGGGTCTGCCGACGTTTCCTGACGAGCGCGCTCCTTGGATGTTTGGGGTCCAGTCTTCGTGGCATGTCTTCGGCTTCTGTTCCTTCGACTCCTCCACGGCGAGGTCCCCTGCCTGCCCGGAGCGCGCGCGCCCCGCCGGGGTCCGCTGCGCAGGCCCTGGCCGTCAAGATGGCCACCGAGCTCGCCATCCCGAGGCCGGTCCCCCCCGCGTGTCGCTGCGCGGAGCCTGGCCACGAGAGGAGGAGGAGGAGGAGGAGGAGCAGGAGGAGGAAGAGGAGAAGGAGGAGGGGGAGGGGGAGGAGGAGGAGGAGGAGGAGGAGGAGGAGGACCATCACAGGCTAATGAGGAAGGCTAAGGTTAGGCCGACCCGACCCTAACCGAAACCTAAAGGTTACATCCGCTCACCACTTACGCTCACATGTATCCTGCCTCGCCGCTCCCTCCTTGAGGAGCTGGGCAGCAGGAAAGGGCAGGGCAAGTCGGGGGCGGGCCTTCATACTGCTCTTGGGATGTCGGCCGCCTGACAGAAGAGACCACGCACCTTGGGAGAACTTGCTTCGGAAGCGCTCCTTACATTCACCTTTGAGCCCTTTGAGGTTGCTTTCCGTATATCGGCCGCACCTCCTGCACACTACAATGAAGGACTCAATATCAAGGTAATCACATATCATAAGTTGGTGCTTCTGGGGGTCTCTAATTAATTGTGAGAGTGTCGCCGAGTTGCCTGGGCACGGCTCCGCCGTGCGGGCTTTCTTGGTGGCGTCGGATCTAGCTCTAGTATGGCATAGCAGGCACAGCCAGTGACCGTTCAACCAGCCCC
>CAUYUJ010022437.1:544322-619322 GCA_963575745.1 Prorocentrum cordatum
CTTACTTGCGTGAGAAGCTTCGTCTTCGTCGATGGTGGCAGGCTCCCTGGCAAGGGCATCAGTCTCTGCTCCGTGGTTGGTATCAGCTGCGCTTGCAATGGGCACACAAGGACTGGACGAGGAAGGATCTGCCAACGGGGATCGGCGCCAGTAACATGTCCGCTACAGCATGTTATGTCTGTCCACAGTGGCAAACGGCAGCCCAAACGCCGTGTGCACTGGCCAGGCACCGCGAAACAACGAAACTTTCAACTTTCTTCTGGAACTCGCTTTCGTTTTTTGTAACGATCAACTGTCGGGTGGCCCGTCGTTTTCGTTGTTTGTATCTTCAACTCGCCAGAGCCGTTCGTTTATCCAATCGTTTTCTTTCGCCCGTACAATTCGATGTCCAAATTGAGTGCGGAAGCGCTGCGGCTTGCCCCCTCTAATTTCCGAGGTTCGTAATGTCATGTTACTTTCACATAAATTTGAATTTAATGTATGGATCGTTTTTGTTTGTAGATTTGTTTGTATCACGTTGTAGCTGAATTTCGTTTACATCTCGTTTGACATGCCGGGTTTCTACCTCCGATAATTTTCCAGCGGGCATTCGTTTTAGTTATCGTAACTCTTAATTTTCTCGCCTGCGTTCGTTTTCGTTTTCGAGTTTGGTTTTCTCGCAGTGCCGGGACAGTATCGTTTTGTTTAAGACCTGTCGCCCAGAGAACTGGCCAGCAAATCATACACTACACGCTGCCCTGATGCCTCAGTGTGCACACGCGTTGTCCCCAACGGAGGTCGTCTGGCAGAGTTTTTGCTGTGGGGTGGCGGAGGGGGAGGGTGCTCGGTTGCTGCGCGCTCGGCCGCCCTCGGCTGCTTTGTTCGGCCCGTCCCGCGCGTGGCAGCTTTCTGCCTCGGTCGGGCTGCGGCTTTGCTGTCGGGCCGGTCGGTTCTCCGCTTCCTGGTCTGGCCGGGGGCGGGCCCAGGGGGCGACGGGGCGGAGGCCACTCAAGAGGTTCTGCTCGTCCTCCTCCTCCCGCGCGCGCTTCCGCGCGCGCAGGGAACTGGAAAAGGAGGAGACGGAGGAGCACGAGGAGGATGACGAGGAGAAGGAGCGGGGAGGAGCGAGGAGGAGGAGGAGGAGAAGGACGAGGAGGAGGAGGAGGAGCGATGATGATGTTGATGCTGATGAGGATGATTATGATGATGGTGATGCTGATGAGGATGAGGATGAGGATGAGGATGATAATGATGAAGATGATGGTGATGATTATGGTGATGGTAATGGTGATGATGATGATGATGATGATGATGATGATGATGATGGTAATGATGATAGTGAAGGTGATGGATGAGGATGCATATGAGAGCGACGATGATGATGACGATGATGATAAGGAGGAGGAGGAGGAGGAGGACTGGGCTGGGGATGGGGATGGGGATGATACTGATGAAGATTATGATGATGATAATGGTATGCTGACGCTTATGCTGATGCTGATGCTGCTGATGATGATGCCGATGAAGATGATGGTGATGATGATTGTGATGATGTTGGTGATGTTGTTGATGCTGATGGTGATGATGATCATGGTGATGAGGATGGATGAAGTTGCGGACGAGGAAGAGGATGTGGATGATGATGAGGATGGGGATGGGGATGGGAATGAGGATGAGCATGAGGATGCTGATGGTGAACATGCTGACGATGATGATGATGATGATGATGATGATGATGATGATGATGATGCTGATGCTGATGCTGATGCTGATGCTGATGCTGACGATGATGATGGTGATGCTGATGATGAGATGCTGATTATGCTGCTGCTGCCGCTGATGATGAGGCTGATGATGCTGATGCTGATGCTCAAGATGGTGATGATGCTTACGATGATGCTGATGATGCTGCTACTGCTGATCATGATGTTGATGCTGATGATGGTGATGGCGATGGTGATGACGATGAGTGAATTCTAGACGCTTCGCGTATCCCCACCAGCCCATCCAGAAACGACACCCAGGCGAGTAGAGGGTCGTCCTGAGGGGCTTGTCGGCGTCTTGGGTGCCTCGGGGGGGCCTCTTTGGGCCGCTTGGGATCCTCTTGGGGGCCTCCTGGGGGCCTCGTGGGGCCTCTTGGGGCCATCTTTGGGCCTCTTGGGGCCTCCTGGGCGCTTCTTGGGGCCATCTTGGAGGACATCGATCAAAGAAGAGGGGAGCTTCAATTAGGGTTGCCCCCTCAGGAGGCCAAAATGGGTCCAAAACCTTAGTAAACTTAGCCTGGCGAAGGACCCAACCATATGCACTTGTGAATACCGCAATTGTGAATACCATCTTCGCCCGCGCTCCCTATGCGGCCACGGCTTCCCGTCGGAACCCGAAGTGCTCAGGAACACGTTCGTGGCCGTCTTAGCGGGCGCCGACGACGACAAGGACGGCATCCCCGCGACCGAGGAGCAGAAGCAGGAGAGGGCTTTGAGAGCCATGAGGGAGGAGGTGGCGTTGCACGTCGACAAGGCGGAGTACGACGCCCAGGCGCGGTTGTTGAAGCAGCGCAACTATGGGGCCACGATCCTCGTGAGGGGTGTGCCGACATGGCCCGAGGCCGCCATGCGAACTTTGCCAGTGGCGCCTTAGGTGGAGCTCCTATGGGGCCACGATCCTCGTGAGGGGTGTGCCGAAATGGCCCCATGCGAACTTTGCTACTGGCGCTTTCGGTCGAGCTCATACGGGGCCACGATCCTCGTGAGGAGTGTGCCGAAATAGCCCGAGGCCGCCATGCGAACTTTGCCACTGGCGCCTTCGGTGGAGCTCCTATGAGGCCACGATCCTCGTGAGGGGTGTGCCGACGTGGCCCGAGGCCGCCATGCGAACTTTGCCACTGGCGCCTTCGGTGGAGCTCCTATGGGGCCACGATCCTCGTGAGGGGTGTGCCGACATGGCCCGAGGCCGCCATGCGAACCCTGCCGCTGGCGCCTTCGGTGGAGCTCCCTATGGGGCCACGAAAAGCTGCGCTGGGTGGGCGAAACGCAGGGAGGAGGGAGGGGGATAAGGAGGAGGAGAGGAGAGGAGGAGGAGGAGGAAGAGGAGGAGGAGGAGGAGGAGGAGGAAGAAGAGAATGCGGGGCGACGTCTCTTCAAAACGAGGACCCAACACCACAGTATGGTTGGGCATCAATGACTTTGGCTTCCTCGCCGAGGCCGTTTTGGACGTTCTGGCCGCTCGCGGCCCCCCCCGTCCAGGCCCATGGTGAACGCAGGGGTAAACCCCTCCCCGAAGGGGAACAGGGAGGGGTGGAAGACGAAACGCCCCAAACCACCGATGCCCAGAGGGCTGGTGGGATTCGTCCGATTTGCCAGGATGCCCCGCCAAGCCCAAGTGTTGGGGTGCAGCGTGTGGCGAGGCCCGAAAGGGCATCTGCACGTCACGCGATTGGGAACTCTCCCTCGCGCGCCCCTTTTCGGCCCGGCCCTGCCTGAAAAGGCTGCGCGTGGGGGGGGGGGTCATGAAGGCAAACCTGCCTGGGTCCAGACTGGAAGGCCCTCCGAATCAGCGCGCCCCATCGAGCCCTCGCCCCCTGGCGCGCCCGCCACCCCTTCGCAGGCCGCCCCGCGGCTCGAGGGTGCTACCCCCCCCGCCCCGCCCTCTGTGCCCCGCGTTGGGGCCGCCGCCCGCGGCGGACGGGGAGGGCGTCGACGAAATGGGAGGACGGCGCGGAACGCGGAGGAGAAGCGAGGGCGAGCGAGGACGAGCAGGGAGGACGAGCAGGAAAAAAGAGGAGGAGGAGGAGGAGGAGGAGGAAGAGGAGGAGGAGCGAGGAAGAGGAGCGAGGAGCGAGGAGCGAGGAGGAGCGAGGAGGAGGATGAGGAGGAGGAGGAGGAGGAGGAGGAGGAGGAGGAGGAGGAGGAGGAGGAGGAGGAGGGGAGGAGGAGGGGGAGGAACGAGAAGGATGAACAAGGAGGAGGAGGAGGAGGAGGAGGAGGAGGAGCGAGGAGCAGGAGATGGAGGATAGGAGAAGGCCCTCGGAGGTCCATGGTCTCCAGCCTCTTGTGAAACCTTGGAGGGCCCCTGGGAGTCATGTGGAAGCAACCCCCCGTCGGCCCGAGGAACTGCCTGGGGCGAGGCGATGCGGGGGGCTGCCTACGCGGGCCCCCCGTGTCTCTGCCCCGCTGCAGGGGCCCCGGCACCGCAGAGCAGCTGTGGGGAAAAGGCAGGAGCCTGCCGCTGCCTCGACTGGCGGGCGGCAGGCTCTGAGGGCCTCCACTCTCCACCCCTCCCCCTGCTCTCCCACTCCACCCTCCCCTCCCTGCAAGAAGGCAAAACAAAGAGGCGGCCCGGTGCTTGCTGATCTCGCCAGCTATCTCTCTCCCGCTCGCTCCTCGATCTCCCTGCCGCTGCTGGTATGAATGTGCCGCACTTCGCTGCGCGGCTGAGACGGCTTAGCAGGCTCCATCAAGGAAACGATTGTCACGGAGTTGGCTGCGATCTCTGTGCTGTGCTGCTCACTCTAGCTCTGAGACGCCGAGCCCTCGGCCATTATTAGTGGCGACTGTCTTCGTGAGCCTGGCATCTCCGCTCCGCTCACTCTGTTAGTGGTCGGTGCCTCCGTCAATACGAAGGGTGCGAGGTACGCCCAAAGAGGTGAGCGCAAGAGAGCTCGATGGCAACGAGGCAAGAACAAAGAAGGGGGAATAGGCGGCCTTGTATTTGATGATCGAGCACGCTCTCTCTCTCTCTCTATATATATATATACATACACATATATATATATATATATACACATACTTGAATAGGTAAGTGCTGCGCCGCACTGGCCGTAGCTGAGAAAGGCTAAGCAGGCTGCAGCGAGAAACGGTTGTCGAGGAGCTGGCTGCTATCTCTGTGCGTACGCCGCCCACTCTAGCTCTGAAACGCCGAGCCCCCAACCCGCCTTAGTGGCCACGTCCTCGCTCGTGAGCCTGGCGTCGCCGCTCACCCTGTTAGTGGTCGGCGCCTCCATGAGCACGCAGTGGGTCTTCCACTCCTGCACTGAGGCCGACGGCTTGTGGCACTCTGCACTCCTCTGATGGGTGGCTCCCGTTGGCTTCAGAGGGACGGGGTGCTGTGTCTCGTCGGCGATGTCGTACCCGAACCCGCGCTTGCTCTTCGACCATGTCGTGTAGTATCCTCCGAGCTCGTCGTTCTGCTTGCGGCCGTAGTCCGTTCCCCATGGGAATGGGCCTTTCGTGAGCCTCGAAGTGTCTCCCACGGAGCCCTTCAACTCTGTGGCGATCTGGATCGTGTGCTCGTTCTTCTGCAGCTGGTGCGTCATGATCTCGATGCCTTGGACTCGCCCCATCTCCTCGTACACGTTCTCGTTGCGAGAGCACTTCAGCCGTTCAAGATTGGTGGTGAGCCTCTCCTGCTGACGCTGGAGTACGGCGATCGTCGTCTGGGCGGAGTCGTTGCATTGCTTGAAGATGTTGCTGGTGGCTTGCATACTGGAGTGCGCGATGTTAAGGCGATACTCCATGCTGTCGGTTACCTGCTCGCCCTGTCATCCGCGGTATTGAGGGCGCTGCACGAGAACTGGTGGAGGAGGTGGTTGCTGCTGCTGCTGTTGGAGCTGCTGGTTCTCGCTCTCCTCGGCGCCGACGATGTCCGCGCCTTCCATCTGTCGGTTGCCCGTCGGGCTGTCCATCGCGGTTGGAGAAGACTCTGCGCGTCGTTGTCTTGGGTCGGCCCTGTCACGTTGGAGCCGAAAGAGCTACGTACAGGGACCGTCGTGGTGACCGTGGTCGCAGTCACCTTAGTGACCTTAGTTGACTCAGTCATTTATGTTGTAGTAGTTTCCTTAGTTTGACTGTCTGCCATAGTGTAGAGCACTCGCATTTCACATTCAACTATCGCTGTCCACCATAGATGGTCGTACATAATAACGTCGTCCCTGACTGAGCTACCTGTCCCATGGGCCTCTGGGGGCATATGGTGTCTGCAAGAGGCTCTGCCTTGATCGCGTGTGGGGGTGGGTCGGGAGGAAGGGTGAGAGTTGGCCCTCGTCCAATAATAGGGGGGGGTAGTAGAAGTCCCCCCCGTCGGTTGCTGCATCACTGCGTAGTAGTCCCTAGTACGCATGTCCCTGTAGTAGTTGGCGATGCGTACTAGGTCACCCATGTGAACCCGCCGTGTTGCTGTGCTCTGTTCTTCAGGTCCTGGAACCGTACTAAGTCTTGACTAAATTCCATTGTCATGTGTTCCTCTCTCGTCTCTGGCGGCACTGCTGGTGGCCAGCGAGCAGGGCTGACATTGTTGGACATCGCGTGGCCTGCAGCAGCTGGGGGCTCTGGAATGGGCTGCGACGTATGGCTGGGGCCTCTGGTGCCTCTGCGTGGTCCGATCTCAACGCTTCTTGTTGACCTTTCGCTCGATAACCCTCTCGAACCCCGTTTTGGGCCCCCCGATGCGCTCCTCGCCCCGCCCTGGTGGGCTATGGCCGCGTTGATCGCCTGCTTGAACATCACCGCCCGAAATCCTAGTAGCGCCTGGGTCTGACCCTCGTCGACTTTCTCTTTGTGGAGCGCCGCCCTGAAGCGCGGGCTGGCGTTGATGACGAACGTCATCCGATCGATGTCGTTCATCGCCTCCTCGCTCTGGTAAGGCGGCTGCACCCTGAACTGCTTGAAGATTCCGGTCATGAGTTTCATCCCCCACGCGCCGTCCACCGTCGTCGTGAACTCCTTCAGCGTGGCCAGGACTGGCTTCATATGTTCTGGAAGGGGGGCTGCTTCGTTGGTCGTCTTCTCGATCAGGCCTTCCACGCAACTTGCTGCTACGTGTCCATGCGGCGGTCCTAGTTTGTGGCCCTTGCCGTGCTCTTTGGCCATGCGCCCGTATTCGCGCCCCGTCGCGAGGCTGGACTGGACGGCGTCGTTCGCTAGGCAGACCAGCCAGAAGTCGCCTGCGTTGTTGCTCAGTTCCCTGATCGCCGCGCTGTTCTGGAGGGCTAGCTTCTGGAGGGCTTTCATCTCGTCCCTTTGCTCCGCTGTCAATCCGCCGCCTCCTCCTCCTCCTCCTCCTCCTCCGCCAGGGGGTTGCTGCCGCTGCTGCCCCTGCCCTGGCCCGGTATCGCCGCCTTAGTATCTCAGACTATTGTTCCTTGGTCTGGTCCTTCTGCCCCTCGCTTCCCTTCGATCCGCCACATCATGCCTTGCTCTCCCATGGCGGAAGGTAGTGTGGATACTGTGTGATGATTCGCCTCCGGGCTCTCGGATCTGGCCTGGCCCTGCGAGGTGGCACTTGGCGTGCTGCTGAAGCTCCGCAAGTGTTTGAGCCTCATGTTTACATCTTCGACATGTACATGTGCTGGTCTCCTGCACTTCGTGGGACCATCTGGAGCGAACTTTGTGACATATGCCGTGATGATGCACCGCTCGTGTGCAGTGGTCCACCGCTGTACGTCGGTTGGCAAGCGTGCTGTAGCACCATGGGCACTGGTTAGTGACGATTACAGACGCCGCCAGCGGCCGCACGTTGTGCGTCTCTCGGCGATGCTCAGCCAGCGCTGCATAGGTAGGAAATCTGTGCCCACATACCATTTCCCGTCCCTGTTCGTCTTGTGTAACGTGATCACACCAGTACGGTTTGAGTAGTTCCCCCTCATCCTCCTCACTTGGTACCTCCTCCCTCCGAGTAAGAACGTCCCAATTTCGCTCGTGACTGTATAGTGCCCTTGGGTCCGCCTGGAGCCACTTGGAGTGCTCTGGGGTTCCCTGCTGTAGTAAGGATATATCCCAGCTCCTCGTCTCAAACCATCCCATGCTCTCAAAGATCTTTGCAAGCTCCTGGAGGTATTCTAGATACTGGTGGGCCCAAGGGGTCGAACTAGCGACCACCCCTCTACCGTCCCTGAGTCGCTGTATTCCCTGACTGTCGTCTAACTTTGGTGCACCGAATACTGCAGCCACTACCGACCCGCGTTCCTTAGGATGTCTCGCCCAGTCCTGGTACCACCTAAGCCGTCTGACTCTAAGGGCGACCGCTGTCCTCTCCAACCTCCAGTACCTGAATACCTGAGCGTTAGTGTTACACCTTACCGTGCCGTCCTCTCTTGCCCATGACATAGCCCCCCCCCCCTGCCATAATCCTGAGGTACTTCGCAAGCACACTGTCCAGTGCGTCTGTATGGGAACGCCTGAGTGTAAAAGGGGTAAGACCGCTAAGCGCCGCTCCTAGCACGAATGTCATGAACATCATCCGTTTGATATGTCGTGGTGTCTCAGATGGCCAGAAGATGCCACATTGTCTCCGCGCAAACCGCACTGCTGCTACACGTCGGCTTAATTCGCCAGCTAGCCCTTGGTCTTCTGGTAAGTATGGCCCTAGCACCCTCATTTCTCTAAGAGCCGTCCCCTGAAGTGTTTTGCATCGTCGAAGATGCCTGGTCGCCGCATAGCTTCCCGGCCCCACCAGGTGTACCAAGTGGTTGGTTTTTCCATTGTTGGGACCCCAGCCCCCTTTTGGCAATGGTAGTGGCCAGCTTCGCCGTTGTTGCGTTCAGCTCCCCATCGGTTCCCTTGTGGTGTACACCTGCTGTGAAGTTGCGTGTTCTTGTAATGTCGTCCATAACTGTGTTGATGGCAAGGTCGTATGTTGCTCCGTCTGTTGGGTTGATGGTGTCGTGCAATTGCTGGTTTGGGTCCTTGCTTTCGTCCTCCCACCTTTGGGTGACGTGCAAGTTATATTCGTCGTTGAATCGTCTTGGGCAAAGGGTACAGTCCATCTGGGCTCCTGTGGTGCTGGCGACCTCGACTAGGCCGTCGGATGCTGTTAACGTGAGGGTAGAGTGTTCGATGGCTGCCATTGCAAACCTTTTGTCGTTGTCCTGGGCATGTTTGAACGCGACTGCTCGAAGGAGTGCCCGATTGGTGGCTGCAAATACGTTGGTGCCGCCGTAGTTGGTGGTCACTGTGGTGATCCCTCCCTGTGTAGCCCTCCACCTCGCCGCGCACACACATATGATCGCATTCTCCCTACATCTGTGTGACAGGCCCCCCCTGCGCCCAAATGAAGGGGGGAGGGCTCTCCTCTCCTTGGGTTACCAGAGTGCCATGGCATGCTGAACGAGTCGTACACGTGCAATATGCATTTACCCAGGATCCCCTCCTTGTTGTTGAATTCGCATTTCTGAAGAATAATTATTGTTGATCCCCCCCCACCGGTGCATACTGTTTTTTTCTCAATCAAAGTCTGCCCCTCGACGCTCGCACCCTGTTTTTTGACAGGGAAAGTCTTGATGCTCAAACTGGGCCCGTGGCCACCGGGTTACAACAACAACGGCTCCCGCTTGAGACTTCCTTGCAATTTAGCCAGGACCCCCGCTCCCGCCCGAGACTTCGTTGCATTTTATTCGGGAATCGCGCTCTGGCGAAGGACTTCATTCCAATTTAGTCAGGAATCGCTCTCCCGGCGCTCTGGAGTCGCGCTCTCGCTTGAGAATTGCTTGCAATTTACTGAAGAATAGCGCCCTTGCGTCGGAATTTCCTGCAAATTGCCCAAGCGGCGCGCTCCCGACACCCAGGCACCCAGGCGTCGCGCCCGTTGTGGCCCCATGTGCATGCCCTTCGTGGCCCCTCTGTCGCCGTTCGTGGCCCCTTCACTGTCCTACGTGGCCCAGTTGCCTTCTGTGGCCCCGCATTATCTGCCCTTCGTGGCCCCCGCTCGTTCGAGCTCTTCGTGGCCCCATACGCATTCCCTTCGTGTCCCCGCTGTCGCCCTTCGTGGCCTACTTCATGTCCTTCGTGGCCCCGCTGTCGTTCTCTCTCGCTCTCGCGTCGTCGCCGTCGTCGTCGTCGTCGTCGTCGTCGTCGTCGTCGTGGTCGCTCCTCTGTTCGTCCCTCTTGGGGTCGGGGCGACGGTCCGCGGCCGCCACGCCGATCAGCGCTGCCGCTGGCCAGGCCGACGGTCCGCGGCCGCCCCGCCGCTTGCCGGGGCCCGGCCTGCAGGGAAGAAAGGTCTATCCCCCAAATGGGGTTCGATCGAAGACGAAGAGGGCGGGCATCGAGGGTTTGGAAAACACGCGTAATTGGACACTCGAGCAGATACAGTCTTAAATGATTGTTGTTATTAAATTCTCATTCTAAAGAAGAATTGTTGTTGATCCCCCGCATATTGTTTTTCTCAATCAAAGTGTGCCCCTCGACGCTCGCACTTTGTTTATTGACAGGGAACGTCTTGATGCTCAAACTGGGCCCGTGGCCACCGGGTTACAACAACAACGGCTCCCGCTTGAGACTTCCTTACAATTTAGCCAGGACCCCCGCTCCCGCCCGAGACTTCGTTGCATTCTATTCAGGAATCGCGCTCTGGCTTGGGACGTCATTCCAATTTATTCAGGAATCGCTCTCCCGGCGCTCTGGAGTCGCGCTCTCGCAGGAGACTTGCTTGCAATGTATTAAAGAATGGCCTTGCGTTGGAATTCCTGCAAATTGCCCAAGCGGCGCGCTCCCGACACCCAGGCACCCAGGCGTCGCGCCTTCTGTGGCCCCATGTGCATGCCCTTCGTGGCCCCGCTGTCGCCATTTGTGCCCCCCTCACTGTCCCACGTGGCCCAGTTGCTACCTTCGGTGGCCCCATAGTTGCCTTCTGTGGCCCCGCATTATCTGTATTTCGTGGCCCCCGCTCGTTCGCGCTCTTCGTGGCCCCATACGCATTCCCTTCGTGTCCCCGCTGTCGCCCGTCGTGGCCTACTTCGTGCCCTTCGTGGCCCTGCTGTCGTTCTCTCTCGCTCTCGCTTTCGCTCGTCATCGCCGTCGTCGTCGTCGCCGTCGTCTTCGACGTCGTCGTCGTCGTCGTGGTCGGTCCCCTGTCCGTCCCTCTTGGGGTCGGGTCGACGGTCCGCGGCTGCCCCGCCGATCAGCGCTGCCGCTGGTCAGGCCGACGGTCCGCGGCCGCCCCGCCGCTTGCCGGGGCCCGGCCTGCAGGGAAGAAAGGTATACCTCCCAAAAGGGGTTCGATCGAAGACGAAGAGGGCGGGTATTGAGGGTTTGGGAAATCCGCGTTATTGGACACTCGAGAATATAAGGGCGAAAAGTCTTGACATTATTGTTGATGTTGTTTTCTGCTGGGAAGGCCTGTGATCTGTGCCAGTCTAATGGTACAACTTGTGTCATCCTGCATTGCTCGGGGAATCTGCCCAAGATAGGTTGGTACGCACATGTGTGGCTCGCCATCTTCGGTAATCCTACCCCTGCATGCTCACGTCTTCCAACGTCTTGGATCACGCTGCTCACAGTAGTAGCTGTCGCTCTGAATGGTACTCCCTCCCCTCCACCTCTGCCCAGTGCCGCTCCCTCCTGCCATCCCATCTTCTCTATCAACTGCCGTCCCTTACGAACCCGTCCTAGTGTAGTGTAGTGCGCTACGTCCTCCTCGTCTTTTCTCTCTTCCGCTGCCTCTATCCTCCTCCTCCGTCTCCTCCTCCTCCTCTCCTTCCTCTCACTCAACTCTGTCGGATCTTCCAGATGCACGGTGGGGTCGAGGAGGAGCCAAGCCATCTCTGTTGGTAGTCCCCACTCTGCTCATGCCCGTCGCTCGCACGCTTTCTTGCAGTACCGTAGCATGGCTGCCTTGCCGCTGTCCACCATCCCTCTGAGGTCGTGGTCGCATGGGAGGGGGGATGTGCATTCCTCGACGTACTCTGCATGCTCCCTTCGCGCGCTCGCACGATCCAGAGGTACAGCGCCCAGTCCTCCCTCCAGCGCTGGACGGCTAAGTTCTTGCTCCCTGTACTCTTTGGGCCAACTTGTCTTGGGGATCAGATAGCACCTGTTCTTCGAGCCTCGTCCGTTCCTCTGGCACTGTATTCGTAGGCGATGCATATCCGCAACGTGTCGGCGCTCGTATGCCAACCATATTGGTTCAACTATCTTTGCTCCCCGTTTTTTCTGTAATTTCTCTGGCTGTGTTTAGAGATGCCGTCACTTCTCTTAGTTCAGTCTGCACAAGATCGTACTCCCGATCGTCACATTCGTCACAGTCTCTCTCGTATCGTACGCCTCCGTCGTAGTAGTTCAAGCCTGTATGTACGTGCTGTCTTGATTATTTGGTCGACCTCATCTTGTGGGTGTGTTCCGAAAGTTCGATGCATGGCTCGTCGTATTGCTCCCCCGAATAAGTCCCAGGTGCTGTCTGGTGTGCTTTGTGCTGCCTCCACTCCTGTAATCTCCGCGTCGATAGCGTCGAACAGCTCCGTCCTCTTTTGCCCCCTCCGCACGCACTCCATGAGACCGTCCCTGCACGGTCCCTGTTGTCGGGGCGCGGTCGGAGCTGGGGGGCGAGGGAGGTGGGGGGAGATTGTCAGGCCGAGTGGGACGTGGTCACAGTGCTTTCTGGTCTAACTTTTTTGTAGTCGCTTTCCTGCTCCGTGTAAGCGTGCAGTGCTCCACATTTCCCAGAAGCCCCATGGGTAAAGCAATGTGGTCTACTCTGCTTGTGTGCCCAGGGTGCCCATAGTATTCTGGACCAATGTTATAGTGTGGGGTCACTGTGCTCAAGTCGCTCCCTGCACACATCGTCCGAAAGCTCTGTCTGTTGTAGTTCTCGAGCTTGGGCACCTTTGGGCCTACTGTCGGGCCCTTACTACATACCACTCCCCCGTCGAGGTCTCTTTGGCACCCGAAGTCGCTGTTTACGTCACCTCCCACTATTCTCGTCGTACGGCATCCTAACCTGTCGACCCGCTCCTCTAGCCAGTGGCTGATGGAGCCCGCCAACTTGGGATAGTACAGCGAATGGGTGGGAGCGTAGTAGGCAACACATAGGGCGTAGTCGAAGTTTGCTGTAGCGCGTCTCACCCCAGCGACTCTCCCTTGCAAGGCTGTCGGTGGGTGGTACATGTCCCTCACAACGTAGGGTCCTAAACCTTTGTTGACACACATGGCGGCTCCACAACTTTTGTTGGTCCACTTCCTTTTCTTGGTTCCGAACGTGGTGGCACCGTGGGACAGGATGTTGCGTTGTGAAGCTTCTGTGCCCGCCCGTCTACACGTTCAGCTGAGCAATATTACGTCCCAACTCCGTAGTTCGCAACTGATGTCTTCTAGTCGTCCCAGGCTGGCCGCTTCCATTGGGTTGTAGTAGCAAATACGCATAGTGATGCAAAGAAGGGCGAGAGCCATGGAAGCCCTCCCCCCCCCAGGCCCCAGTGTTTCGCGGGCCTACGGGTGGGGGGCGAAGTCGCTGGTGTACGGTTGTACGTGAGGTTCGGTCGCTCAAAATCCTGACCTCGACTCAGCGGCCTAGGAGATGGAGGAAGAGACGGAGGAGGAGGAGGAGGAGCGAGGAGCGAAGAGGCGGGAGAAGGAGCGATGATAACGATGTTGATGGTGTTGATGATGATGATGCTGTTGCTGATGATGATGCTGATGCTGATGCTGAAGATGATGATGATGCTGATGATGATAATGATGACGACGACGATGACGATGATGACGATGCCGATGACAGTGGCGATGATGATGATGATGATGATGATGATGGTGATGGTGCTGGTGATGATTATGATGATGATTATGATGGTGATGATGATGATGATGGTGATAATGATGATGATGATGATGATGATGATGATGATGATGATGATGATGATGATGACGGTGATGATGCTGATGATGGTGGTAGTGGTGGTGATGGTGATGGTGGTGATTGTGTTGATGTTGGTACCTGTGTTGTTGGTGCTGTTGCTGGTCATGATGATGCAGATGATGATGATGCTGATGATGATGATGATGATGATGATGGTGATGATGTTGGCGACGACGATAACGATGATGATGCTGATGATGATGCTGGTAATGATTATGACCATGATGATGATGCTGATGATGATGATGATGATGCTGATGCTGATGATGCTGGTGATGATTAGGAGGAGGACGACGAGGAGGATGATGGTGGTAGTGATGGTGATGGTGGTGGTGATGGTAAGGGCGGTGGTGATAGTGGTCATGATGCTAGTGAGGAGGGGGAGGAGGGGGAGGAGGAAGAGGAGGAGGAGGAGGAGGAGGAGGAGCGATGAAGAGGAAGGACGATGAGGAGGAGCGAGGAGCGAGGAGCGAGCAGGAGCAGTGAGTGCGGAGCGAGGAGGAGACGCCACAGGCCGTCCTGGACACGCTCGGCAGCATCCTGGTGCGCCCCCCCTCTGTCCGGCGCGGGCTGCGCGCGCCCAGCCTGCGGGGGCCGCCGACGCTGCCTCCGTCGTCTTCGCCCTCGCCGTCGTCGTCGTCCTCGTCGTCGCCGGTGCCGTCGCTCGGGGGCGGCAAAGAGGGGGGTGATGACTGGGGGGGGGGGGATGTCAAGGCGGGGGCCACGATGTTTCCCCAGATTTCGTGGCGCCTCTTCTTATGTCATTACGTCCCTGGCCCCCCCGCTGGGCCGCGCACGTGCCGCCGGTCATGATTTGCACCCCCCACTCTTGGACACCCCCCTCTTGGCCGCTCCCGAGTCGCCGTCGTCCAGTGACGTCATCGGCGTCGTCGTGGTCGTCGTCCGTCGTCGAGGCGTCGTCGTCGGCGTCGGCGTCCGCGTCGGAGGCGGCTTTGGCGGCGTCGTTCGTCTGTCGCGTGTCGCACGTCGTCCGTCGTATTTCGTCGTCGCCGTCGTCTGTCGTGTTCGTCGCCGTCGTCAGTATGGTCCGCTGTCTGTCGCCGTCATATGCCGTCTTTCGTCGCCGCTGGCGGCGGTTTCGGTGACCAAGTAGCCTCCCCAAAACGATAGGGGTCCGAACTCCACCTGGGGACTCACCATTGGACCCACAAGGGGTGATGGTGCCCCGCGGGGGGCCGTGACCGCCCCGCTGCGAGCGCCGCCATCCCGAAGGGCCCCTTGTGGCCGCAGCCGTTCCCGGGGCCCTGCTTTCTTCCGCTCCGGAGCGCTCTGGAGGCATTCCTCGCTCAAGCGTGATTCTACTCCCGCTCCTTCTCCTCCGCCTGCTCGTCATCATGCTACCTGCTATCAGAATGAAAAGAAACACACAGACACAATTAATCCTCGATTCCCCAGAAAATATAGGAAAATATGGGAAGTGGTGGGGAAGACAGAAACCCAGAAAACATGGAAAAATATGGGGAATATGTTTATCTGTGTGTATTTATTTGTGTGTCCTGGGGCCCCTTCATGCTAGCCCCGCTCCTCCGATGGAGGCCACTCGCTCGCCCCGCCTGCTCCTGCGTGGCGGTCGGACCCCGTCCAGCAAGGTTTCCAAGTTCGCGTGTTCGCCGCCATTGAGGAGTACACCTTAGGCGATGCTTAAGAAAACTTAACTTTTCGGCCAGAGTCTCGATTATTCTTAATGTTTCAATGTAAATCCCAAGATTTGAATAGACACGTTGGGCTTTAATTCAAGTTCTGAGACCATGAATTTCTTAACCCATGATTTCTTAACCATTTCGCAGGGTGTACAGCCGCAGCAAGAGAGAGAGCATGAAGGCCAGGAAAGGGAAGATTTCCGTGGAGCTTTCCCGATGGTCGTCTCAATCTGGGCCTCTGTCGAGGGGCACCCTGGGACACTCGTGATCACAATCTTTCGCCACTGACGGTGAGGCTCATCGGGTGGTTCGGGCCCCGCCTTGACAACGATACTCCCAGGAACTCCTCCCTGCCTCTGTTGCCCCTGCTCAGGATCGCTTGCGATTCATCGCCATAGAGCCAACGGCACTCACAACAAGAAGCCACGCTTCCAGCAAAATGATGCTTCCCAGCGATCTGCTCAGGGCAGCCCACGCAGACAATAGCACACTGGTCCGACTACCCACTCGTGCCTTTCTCGCCGAGAGAAACCCCACTCGTGCTTCACCGCCCTTGCACCCACGATGCTGACTGTCGTGCAGAAACATATAGCAGCAAACGCAACCAACAGAAACTACGTCGTGAAAGGCGCAGCTATAGCAGCATAAACACCAAAGCAAGTAGCAGCAACACACAACACACAAGCAACCATAACTCTAGCTGCACAAGCAGTCGCGACAGGCCCCCGATGCGCGTTTGCGCGTGCATCCCTCGAGCCGGATCGATATGTGAGAGGGTCAGGCGCCGCGGAGGGAGCGAATCGCAGGCACCGCGCAGGGGGAGAATGGCCCGTCGTCTTCGTGCGTCTGTCACGAACGCCCACGCGAAGCGTTCCAACCACGGGGCCTGCCTTCGAGGATCGAAGGAGCTGCCTCCTCCTCGGCGGGAGGCAACGGACGGGCGGCGGAGCGTCGGCGGAAGAAAAAAACCAGGTAGGAGGAGGAGGAGGAGGAGGAGGAGGAGGAAAGAAAAAGTCCACCTCCCAAGAGATGACAACTTTTTGGGGGGTGCCGGTTTTTCGGAAGTCGCCACGTGTCGCGGCAGTGGGCTTCGCGCTCGAAGCGTGCTCCCCCCTTCCTTCCACGCGCCGCCTTCTCTTCCCGCCCCCCGCCGTGCCCAGCTCGGCCACGTACCTTCCGCGTCTGCCTTCGAGCGCGGTGAGAAATCGCTGCGGCGACCAACAAAAAATGTGTCGCGGTCGTTGGCCCCCCTCTTCAACAGGTGACGCGCATCCACGGCGAGAGCTGCAGCGGCACCTTCGCCCGCCTAGACATGGCCTACAGCGTGGCCGGGGCCAGCCCCGAAGCCGTGCTGGGGCGGCGCCTCTCTGCCCCTTGACTGACAGGACGCTCCTCCAGGGTGCTCGCTCCAGCCCGATACCCCAGACCCTAGAAGCGTCGCGACAAGCGTGGCGTTCCAGAGCGAGCCTCGCATTCGAGGCCAGCATAGGAGCAGGGGGATCTGAAGAAGTCGCTCCCGAGATCTGTTCTAGAGTCAGGGTGTCTCGAGTTGGCCAAAAATATCCCGATGGGCGTTTACGCTCGCGGCTTCTTCCTCTAAGGGGGCAGGTTCTGTCGGGCCCCATTGGGGCCACCAGACCGGGGGCGTCCCGCGACGGGGGTCGCGCGGGATGCGGGGCCTACGCTGCGCAGGAGCCGTGACGTCGGGGGTGTGGCTCGCTCCTGCTTCCTCCACGGGCCGTGTGCGGGCCGTATTTCTATCCATACTCCAGATTTCATAATAAAAGGGAGGGGGTCTGGACCCTCCAAGACAAGCCATTTCAGACCCCCCCCCCGTGGGAGAACCCTCCAAAACATCGTCCCCAGACCACCCCAGGCCCTCCAAGATAGCCTGGAAGAGAGACCCCCCCGAAAAAAAAACCTCCCTTTATTACGAAATCTGGAGTATCCATATCCAGTGCGTCTTGGACTCTCTTGGAAGGGGCGCCGCAAGGCCGAGGCGCACTGGACATGGATAAAAGTTGAGCCTTTGGGAGGCAGGTTCTTCTCCATATCCAGTGCGCCTCATGTTTCTCGGGTAGAGAGTCCGAAACTCCAAGACGCACTGGATGTGGATAAAGACGTTGCCCGCACCGTGATCTGTTCTGCCGGCCAGCTGCGTGCGATCTGCCGTGCCGTGCCTTCCGAGGGGGCGGCACTGCGCGACGCGTGCGAGCCCCGAGGGGCGGGTCGGCCAGCCTCGGCCAGCCCGGGAGGTCCGGATCCTTAGACCCCCGACGACGTCGACCTCCAGATGTCCCGATCCCCTCCCCACGGCCGGTTTTTCCCTCTGAGCCATTCTTTGACGGTCCTGGGGCCCGGCGAGGGCTCCCAGAGGCCGAGGCGAGCGAGAAACCTCCCGCCGTGATTTTTGTCATAGCTCGAAGGGGCCTGGGTCTGGTGTTCCTTCCACGTGCGCGCTTGGGGTTGCCCTGCGCTTCTGTGGCCGCTCCGCGTGGAGCCTTCCCGTTGCCGCCCGCGGAGTGGGGCCCAGAGACGTGGAGACACGCCGGAGGAGGGGAGCGTGGACGGAGGCGAGCATGTGGCGGCAGCGAGCGGCAGTCTCGCACGGGCGCCCCAGGGCGGCCCCAGGGCGGCCGCGGGCCCGTGCTCCCGGCGTGCCGCGCCGAGCTGCTCGTGACTGCTGGGCGCCCTGCGCCGTCCTGGGTCTCCGGCGAGCGGCGAGCTGTTCTTTTCGTTGTCTGCATCTTCCCAGCGATGCTCCTCGATTTCGGCCTTCGGGCCTGGGCCCCAGGGCCATCAAGCATGGATACGGGACGCAAAACTACGCGCCAGTGGTTGAACGTACGTAGGTATTTTGCTGGGATGTCTGGATCCCAGTCTACTCTGGGCGCCTTCCTACTCCAATCACCGGGTGCTTTTTCCCTGTCCTTCCTCTTCAGGGGACGGGCGGAAGCCCAGTCTACTTCCAACGCCTTCTTGCTTCACGCCTCTGCCCACCTCTTCTTACGACCGACGTGCACCCCTGGGGAAAGGGGCCCCGGAGCCTGGAGCCCTGGGGCCCGCGGATGGAACAAGCCATGGATCACTGGGACTCCCTCTGTCTCGGCATCGCTCGGACGTGTGGATTTTTTTGTCTCGGCGAGAGCCCTCGAGGACCACCCTGGACCATCGAGCAAGGAAGCACGCACGACATCGAAACAATGCCCGGGACATACACGTCCGAGCGACGACAGGCTGTTGCGCAGGGCGCCCCGCCCTGCCCTCCTCGCCGGGCCGCCCGCGGGCGCCCCGGCCTGCCGGGGGGCAGCGGCCCCCCCTCGCAAGAGCTCGGCCCTCGGCTGGGACCGCGCAGCCCCGCGAGGCCGGGGGCCGTGCGGCGGCGAGCGGGGGGGAGGAGGAGGAGGAGGAGGAGGAGGAGGAGGAGGAGGAGGAGGAGGAGGAGGAGGAGGAGGAGGAGGAGGCGGAGGAGGAGGAGGAGGGGGAGGAGGAGGAGGAGGGGGGGAAGCAAAGCGAGGCGCCCCTCTCAGAAGGCGGCGGGGCTTCTCAGGAGGCCTCCGGCCCCCTCGCAGCAGCTCGGCCCTCGGCTGGGACCGCGCAGCCCCGCGAGGCCGGGGGCCGTGCGGCGGCGAGCGGGGGGGGAAGCGAGGGCGAGGAGCCCCTCTCAGAAGGCTCGGGCCGAACGAAAGGGGAGGATAGGGAAAGGGGGGGGTACGAAATTTGCTGCATGCAGCTGGTTTCGGCCCCGCCGCCGGGCCCATTCCTCGATACATGGGCGCCTCCCAGCGCCGGGAGGCGCCGGGAAAATCAGCTCCGCGAGCTGATTCTCAAACCCCCCCTTTGCTATCCCCCCCTTTCGCCCGGCCCGAAAGGCGGCGGGGCTTCTCAGAAGCCCTCCGGCCCCCTCGCAACAGCTCGGCCTTCGGCAAGGAGCGCAGTCCCGTGAGGCAGGAACCGTGCGGCGGCGAGCGAGGGGGGAAGTGAGAAGGAGACGCCCCTCTCAGAAGACGGCGGGGCTTCTCAGAAGCCCTCCGGCCTTCTGAGAAGTGTTCTGCGTCCTCGGGGAAGGGTGAGCAAACTTGTCAGAAGTCCGGGGGGCTTTGAGTCTTCTGAGAAGGCCCGCCCCTTCTCACTTCCTCCCCGCGCTCGCCGCTGGATTGTGGCGCGACGCTGCAGGATTTGAGCTGGAGTTGTGGGGACGATTGCCATGTGGCGGAGGGCGAGTGCTAGCCAGGGGGAAGCGGGTCCTCAGGGAAACGGGTCCTGAGGTCTTCCGCCAGTTTCGGGCTCGGGGCCCTCCACGGGCCCTGGGGCTGTCAGAAAACGACAACGGATGAAGATCTCGTGCTGGGGGAAGGCCCCGGGGTCCAGGACCCGTTTCCCTCGGAACCCGCTTCCACCATATTGAACATGTTGCTTGCATGTGTGCGACACCAGACAGTTTGGGAGTGGAAGCGGACTGATCCAAACTGCTGCGGTACAAGAGTTATGTGCGGCAGGGGCGACGACCGCACATCATCCACAAGGCGACACGCTCCTGGCTTGGTTGTTGTCTTGACGCTTTAACGACCGAGGGGGGTACGCGTCCAGCCTGCACACTTCTCGATGCGTCTCGAAAGAGTCTGTGGGATTGGGCTCACCCAAGGCACTGTACACATCTCTCCGTTGCTGCAGCACTGCGGTGGCAGAGAGCCCGAACCAGCGTGCCCTCACCATTCCGTCGAGTGGCTCGAACAGAGAGAACGCAGACAGTTCTTTTGGTCACGCGGGCGCTGGTCGGAATGCCGGCTGATGTCACCACACCGGGGAAGCTGTGGTCGGGGTCCTTGGGGGGACCGCGCCGATTTCGACGAGGCCTGGGACCTGGATGGGCCCCAGGCCATGGGCGTGGCATCGCTCGGACGTGTGCAGTTTTTCTCGGCGCGGACCATCGAGGAGCATCTTGAATCCTCTTGCGAAAGAAATGCGCGCACGAAATAGAACAAGTGCACGGGGATTGGGCGTCCGAGCGATGGCCAGTATAGGGTGCCCCTCCGTTGCCCCTTGGAGCGCCGCGGGTGTCGCGTCGGAAGCTCGCCCCCGGACGCACACAGTGTGTGCAGTTTGCTGCTGCAGTGGACGGCATCATCCCACACGGGCCTCACGGGCACACCTCCCCCTCCCCACCAAGAGGCCCGAAGGGGGGAAGAGACTTGTAGAATCCCAAACTCGGATAGCAGGGGGCGACAAGGGCGTGGAAAGGCCTGTCGAAGAACTCTGGAAGGACCTGGTGAGAGCTTCCGAAGGACCTTCTGAAGAGCTTCTGGGCACGCGTATTGGGAAACGCTTAGAAGGCATGCCGGAACACGCTGCCGGATCAAGCAGGTCGCGCAGAGGTGTTTTCACGGAGACCGGAAGAACGACCTCCAGGACTACCTTGCGGCTCTGGCTTCTTAATCTGAAACCCTCTTAGCTCTCAGAGAGCTATCCGGGGACGAGTGATCGATGGTTGGCAGACATTCCTATTCATCTGAGCAGGTCTGACAGTCTTCTGGGCAGCGAGCTTTGTTTGCCCAATCGGTGCCCCTACTGATTTCGGATAGCACTTGTGGCTTGGCAGCGACTCCCCACTGGTGCTTGTCCCATCTCGGGCAGCCCGCCCTATCCCTTCGCCATTCCTCCCTCACCCCTCTTCTTTTCCTTTCCTTTAGTTTGCCGAAAAACCGCATGAACAGGAGCATTCGGCGGTCAGCGCGGAAGGCCCTGACTGCGCCCCGGCGCGCTTCGCACGCAGGGGACGAGTTGCGGCAAGGGGCGTCCAACGCCGACCCCCGAAATCCAAATCTTCGTGGACCTCGGGGTGTTCCAGAAAGGGCCTTGCACTCGAGGGTTCGAGAAGTGGACATCTCTTCCTCGGCGGAAGGCTGGCGGAAGCAGTGTAAAACGCATCCCCAATCCCCAAGGAGGTCCGGGGGGGAGTGGAACCAACGTCTCACTCGATCGGTCTCACGATCGAACTTAGTATCGATCTCACTATCGGTCTCGCTCGATCGATCTCACTCGATCGATCTCACAATCGATATCACTCGATCTATCTCACTCGATCTATCTCACGCGATCGATCTCACAATCGATATGACTATCGGTCTCACAATCGATATCACTATCGATGTCACAAGTTATCTCGCATTCGGTCTCACTATAGATATCACTATCGATATCACAATCGATCCCACAATCAACGTCATCATCACCATCATCGACATCATAGTCATGGACATCATCATCATTGGGACACCATCATCATCATCATCACCACCTCATCACCATCATCATCAGCATCAACATCACCATCATCATCATCGGGACACCATCATCGTCACTATCATCATCATCGGGGCACCCTCATTATCATCATCGTCATCATCATCTCATCATCATGAACAACATCGTGCACATCATCATGATTGGGACACCAGAATCATCATCAGCAACATCATCATCACCATCATGCTCATCGGGACACCATCATCATCCTCATCGGGCCACCACCACCATCAATATCATCACCACTTCATACCACCGACATCACCAACAGCATCCGCATCATCATCGAACACCATCTTCGGCATCATCATCATCATTTTCAACATCATCATCATCGGGACACCATCATCATCACCATCATCATCATCAACATCATTATCAACCTTATCACCATTCTCGGGGCATCAGCATCATTATCATCAGCATCATCATATCATCATCTCGTCAACATCCACATCAGCAAGAACATCATTATCATCATCATTGGGGCACCAGCAACATTGTCAGCAACATCAGCATCATCAACATCATCATCGGGGCACCATCATCATAGCCAGCATGGCCATCATCATCACCATCATCACCATCATCGGAACACCATCATCGTTACCATCAGCATCATCAACATCATCATCATCATCATTGGGACCCCATCATCATCATGATCGGAACAACACCATCATCATCATTAGGATCATGTCATCATCATCATCATCATGAGCAACATCATCAACACCATCATCACCGGGACACCACCATCATCATCAGCAACAACAACATTATCATCACCATCAGCATCATCACCATCGGAACACCATCGTCATCGTCACCATCATCATCACCATCATCATCATCGGGATACCATCATCATCATCAACATTATCATCACCATCATCTGGCCATCACCATCAAAATCATCATCATCTCCTTATCATCTTCTTCAGCATCAACATCATCATCATCATCATCATCATCGGGACACCAGCATCGTCATCATCATCAACACCATCATCATTGGGACACCATCATCATCACCATCGTCATCATTAACAGCATCATCAACTTCATCATCACCGGTACACCATCTTCATCACCATCATCATCTCACCAGATCATCATCAACATCATCAGGATCATCAACAGCATTGTCATCACCATCGGGGCACCATCATCATCAGCAGCATCAGCATCATCAACATCATCATCATCATCGGGACACCATCATCATCACCACCATGGCCATCATCATCATCATCATCATCATCATCATCATCATCATCACCAACATCGTCATAATCACCATCATCAGCATCATTGAGACACCGACGGGACACCGGCGGGACACCGGCAGGACACCGCGCGGCACCAGTTGCCGGAAGAGAGACTTTTGGTCCGGCCGCGCCTCAGCCAGAGGCGGGATATTCCTCGCCCGCCCACGCAGCTTCGCCTCGCCCGCACGCACGGCACGCACGAACACGAAACCGAAACCGATTTCCCGGCAGGGGGGCTCTCCGTTCCTCTTCGATCTCACCCCCTTTACCTCCGATATATATATATATATGTAAATATACGCATATATACATATATAGATATGTGTATATATATATATATCTGTATATCTACATATGTTGGGCGGGCTCAGGGATTACGGAGCCGGCCATATGGTTGTTCAGCTGCTCCCCACCTGGCACGCAGAGGAAAGATTTCCCGACCCGCCTCGCAAGCCTGCACACCACGGCCGCCAGGCCCAGAGCGTGCTGGTGCCCAACCTCGGGTCTTCGACGAGTGACGGCTGCACACCGCGGCCCCCAGGTCCAGGGTGTGCCGGTGCACTTCTGGAGCCCCGCCCCCGATATGTTTGTTGCTCATCGGTTCTCGTGCTGCCGTGTCTCGAGGTGGGCTGCGCCGTCGCCCCCTTTGTCGTGGTGGCGGTCCACGAGAGGGCCTGGCCGTTCCTCGCCGTCACGGACTTGGTGCTAGTGGCCGTCATTGTTCGGAAGAGGCTGCGGGGACTCGCGGGGGCGCGGAGGGAGAAGGCAACAGGAAGCTACACGGCATGAGCGTACACCTCCGAGGGTCCGCGCGGATTTCCTGGATCTGCGCTGGGCCCCCCTGGCGGCGCCTCCGGCGCCGCGCGGAGGGGAGTCAGCGCCGATACGATGTATCCGCCCAGATCTTCAAAAGCTTACTCCCCAAGCAGTGCTTGCACGTTAGGGGGTCTCACTTGCGTTCCTGAGGAATTGGATGGGCGTCCCGAGGATTCGCCACGTTCCGTCTCGTTGCCGTCCGTTGCCGCGCGTTGCCTCTTGTGGGGTTGTCCCGAGGATTCGACACGCTCTGGCCAGCTGCCTCCCGTTGCCGCCTGTGGGGGTGTCCGTAGGGTTCGCCACGTTCTGGCCCGATGCCGGCCGTTGCCGCCTGTGGGGATGTGCCGAGGATTCGGGATGTTCCGGCCCGTTGCCACCCGTTGCCGGCCGTTGCCGCTTGTAGGGGTGTTCGGAGGCCTCTAAGTTTGTCCTCTTCGAAGAGCGACCGCAGAGACGCAAGTGCATCCACATTGCCATAACGTCTTGTTTTGGGGTCCACGCCTGAAGAGACGCTCGTGCTTTATTCTATCGGGGGGGTCGGGGGGACGGAGGGGTGGATGGGAGGGGGGCGGAGGGACAGCGGTGCAGTTGACGCACAGGATAATTAGAGGAGGGAGCACTGACCGAAGGGGCCGATATCGGTAGTCTGCATCATTCCCCAAGGGTTGTTGGGACTCGAGGGAGAGGGGGAGGGTCGATGAGAAGGGGACGGAGGGAATCACGGTGCAGTTGACGCACATGAAGGAGGGTTTGGGCATCGCTAGGGCGTGTGCATTTTTCCTCGGCGAGGACCATTGAGAAGCATCTAGGATCATTGTCGAAACAGACACGCACGAAGTCGTACAATTCATAGGAAATTCTTGACGCTTCGCGTATCCCCACCAGCCCATCTCACAGCAGCAACTCTTGCGAAGCATGCCGACAGTCGTGTTTTTCAGGCGTGTGTCCGCTTGGCCCCGCATATCTCCCCTGTTCCTCCTTCCTCCCGCCTCCTTGTACATCCTCCTTGTGGGGGGAGCGGGAGAAGGACGAGGCGGAGGAGGAGGGAGAGAAAGCGCTCCTCGTGATTTGAGTCGTTTGGGGTTTCTCGTCCTGGTGTGAGTCGTTCGGGCCCTTCTTCCTGGTGTGAGTCGTTCGGGCTCTTCGTGGTGTGAGTCGTTCGGGCTCTTCGTCCTGGTGTGAGTCGTTCGGGCTTCTCGTGGTGTGAGTTGTTCGGGCCCCTCATCCTGGTGTGAGTCGTTCGGGCCCCTCCTCCTGGTGTGACTCGTTCGGGCTCCTCGTGGTGTGAGTCGTTCGGGGCCCGCGTCGTGGTGTGAGTCGTTCGGGCTCCTCGTGGTGTGAGTCGTTCGGGCGCCTCGTCCTGGTGTGAGTCGTTCGGGCCCCTCGTTGTGGTGTGAGTCGTTCGGGCTCTTCGTGGTGTGAGTCGTTCGGGCCCCTCGTCCTGGTGTGAGTCGTTCGGGCTCCTCGTGGGGCCTCTTGGGGGCCTCTTGGAGCCTCTTGGGGCCTCTTGGGGGCCTCTTGGGGGCCTCTTGGGGGCCTCTTGGGGCCTCTTGGGGCCTTGGGGGCCTCTTGGGGGCCTCTTGGGGGCCTCTTGGGGCCTCTTGGGGGCCTCTTGGGGGCCTCTTGGAGGCCTCTTGGGAGCCTCCTGGGGGCCTCTTGGGGCCATCTTGGGGCTTCTTGCGACCTCCTCAGAAGCGCAAGTGAGCGCTGCCCCCTGAGAAGGACAAAATGAGCCCAAAACCTTCGTAAAATCCATGATTTTGCTAGGAAGGAAGATGAGCGCGGCCCCCTTCAGAAGGCCAAAACGGGGCCAAAACCGTAGTAAAATCAATGATGTTGGCTTCAAAGAAGAGCAGAGGGCCAAACTCGGCCCCCCCGTCGGGGCCAGAATCCTCGTGAGGGTCGTCGTTTTTTAGCCCTCCCAGGAGTCGGAAAAGACCCCCCCGGCGACCCGCGGGACTCCCTCTCCAGGCCCAGGGGGAGGGGGTAGGGGGAGGGGTAAACCCCTCCCCGAAGGGGAAGAAGGGGGGTTGAGGACAGAGAGAGCTCTCTAAACCACTCACGCCCAAAGGGCTGGTGGGATTAACGCACATGAAGGAGGGTTTGGGCATCGCTAGGGCGTGTGCATTCTTCCTCGGCGAGGACCATTGAGAAGCATCTAGGATCATTGTCGAAACAGACACGCACGAAGTCGTACAATTCATAAGAAATTAACGTCCGAGCGATGGCAAGGGATGGCATATGGGCAGACGGGTGCGAAGTAAGAGAAGCAATCGGCATAAAGTTATGCAACATGTTAGCCGGCGTGATCCCCAAACAGTGATTTCTTGCAATGCACGCGGGCTAATCGAGGTTGTGTACTCAATGTGGTGCAGTCTGGGTGGGGCAATCCATGTGGCGCAAAGCAGTGCAGACCAATGCAGACCAATCCAAACCAATGCAGAACACTTCAAAACAATGCAGTGCAAAGCAGTGCGATTGCAATGCAGTGCGATTGCAACGCGTTGTGCCCAGACGATGGACGGTGACGGGCGGCGGCGAGGCGGCGGGCGGCGACAGGGTGGCCGCGGGGCGGCCACGTGGCGGCGACGGCGGCTACACAGCCGCCAGGCCGATACCGCCGCCCAGTTCCGCAAAAGAGAGCTCGCAAGCCCTGAGTGCGGGCTCTCTTTGGGGAATGTAACGCGCTGCGAAGTAACACAATGCAACGTAGCGGAAGGCATTGCAATCCAACGCAACGCATTGCAACGCAATGCGCAAGCAACTCCAGGCAGTGCAAAGCAACGCAAAGCCATGCAACGCAATGCAACGCCATTCAGCGCAATGCAAAGCCATGTAAATCACTGCCACGCAATTCGATGCAAAATAGAACAGTGCAACACACGGCATGGCAATGGAAACCAATGCACATCGGAGCAAAGCAGCGCAATGCAAAGCGAAGCACAGCAATGCGAAGCGATGCCAAGCAATGCAATGCAAAGCATCGCAAAGCAGTGCAAAGCAACGCAACGCAATGCGGAGCAGTGCAAAGCGGGCGGCGACGAGGCGGCGGGCGGCGGGTTGCGACGAGGCGGCGACGGCGGCCACATGGCAGCCAGAGCGGACCAGTCCCAGGCGACGGGCGGCGACGAGGCGGCGGCTGACCGCAGGGCCATCTCCGCAGAAGAGAAGTAAGAAAACCTAAATGCAAGCACCGTTTTCAATTTTAGATGAGAATGGGGAGAGCGAGAAGTGTGCAAGCAGGAGCGTTTATGACAAGAGGAGCGTCATGTAATCAGACCGGTCTTTCTTCGTGTGTCTGAGCCCCTTCTCCCATTTCACCGCGTTTCGCCCTTATCACCTTCTCTTGCCATCCACGCCCATGTTGCCCATGCTCCTGACATCAGAAACCGTCATGCGCCCATCGTTGTATGATAATCTATGCCGTGGTTGCGCCCCCTCGATTCTGTTGACCTTGCTCCACAACGTAGCATGCTTCATTATTCGATGTCGGACTGTATGTCTGTATGTAAATGTATACAAACATGTGGGCACAGACATGTACATAGAAAAAGAGAAAGAGAGAGAGAGAGAGAGAGAGAGAGAACGAGACAGAGATCCCCAAAAACGTTCACCAAACAGTGCCTGAACTTATGGGCTTCGTGTTTCTTTTCTAAGGGACAGGGCTGGTGCTGCAGCCTGGCGGTTAAGTTCTCGCCGTCGCCGCCCGGTCGCCGCCTCGTCGCCGTCCGTCGTCTGAGCTGGTGTGGCGGTCTGGCGGCTATGCTGTCGCCGTCGCAGCCCCGTCGCTGCCTCGTCGACGCCCTTCGTCTGGGCTCGTGTGGCGGTCTGTCGGCTGTGTTGTCGCCATCGCCGCCCCGTTGCCGCTGCGTCGCCGCCCGTCGTCTGGGCCAGTGTGGCGGTCTGGCGGCTATGTTGTCGCCGTCGCCGCCCCGTCCCCACCTGATCGCCGCCGTAGAGTGCACGACACAGATTTTCTTTTCTTAACAGGAAGTAGGATCTACCCGCTTAGGGATTATCGATACACCTGCGGATGTACAGTTTACATGCGATTCCGCCCCCCGGCCACGCCGTCAATCCTTGTCCATCATCCCTTGCAGAAAAATACGATACGCACGCGCACTTGTTCAGCAACGTACATACGTTTTCCAAAATGCCTTGCATCAGAATGCTTTGCGCGCGTGCCCAGACCCGACGGATTTGAAAATCGAGTGTCCCGACAGCACATAATACACATGCTGAAGCAACGTGACGCTTGAAAGAGAAGGATGCGCGCGCAATTGCGATGCCTTATGTAAGCCAGATCCTTTTTCATAGCAAAAACAGTTCTGCATCAGCTGAGACCTCCTGGGCCTCTCGCGCGCGCATGCTAGAATCGTTCGAGCGCCCTTGCGCGCGTATTGGGGGGAGGGCACAATACCTGTCAAATAATACCACGTGGGCCAGTCGCGCGCACCGGCCGCGCGCGCATGCCAAAATTTTCCACGGCCTTTATCTCCGACGCGTGGGTACCATCATCGCCTTTGGCGTGATCAGCATCGGCACCGTCACTGGCCGTGGCGCCGTCATTTCCGTCGTCGCCACCAGAGCCGCTAGTGTCATCATCATGCCTGCCGTTGTCGACATCGCCATGGTACCGCGCCCGCCCGAATCACCAACTCGAACTGAAGTGCCCGCGCGTCAGCGCGGCGAGACGCGCTGGGAAGTCCCCAGCAGACACCGCCACCGCGGCCTTGTCGGTCGCGCCAGACTAGCTGGCCGCTCTGCGCGCGAGCCTGCGCTCGCTATTGCGGCCGCAACGATGGGCAACCAGCGCCAAACAATCACCGCACTCGCCGCCGCATGGGTTTTGCAAACCAAGTTGCGGGTGGGTCTGTGGGATGATTGCGTTCGCCATGCGATCGGCAACTCGATGCGATCCGGACAGCGGGGAAAACCATTGTGATCTACCCCGCCTCTGGGTTATCGGGGCGGCTTTTCGTTTTGAAGTATTTGTATGATCATGACCCCGCGCCCACCCTAGAAATGAACTCGCGCCGCCCCAGCCCGGTTGGCACCGACCCGCCCCGCCGTCCTTGACAACGCCGCGCGCGCGCACCTCTTCGCTTTCACCGACATTTCGCAAGAGCCCACTTCACCTCTTCGCGCACCTCTTCGCAAGAGCCCGCTGCAAAAGACGGCGCGAAGTTCGCGCTCGCGTCGTCGCGCGCGCTCGCCCCGGGATCCTTCGACGCGCCTTCGGTTTCATAGGAGGTGCGAAATCGAGCGCGCCGAGTACTTGCCAATGCAAGTGCATCGCACGGCGATTATTCACAAAATCCTGCGCTCGCGCTTCTGCGAATCCAGCGAACCACAGATGATTTTCTTTCGACGGCTTGATTAATCCCGACCAAGCGTGCCCATCGCGCGCAAGTCGAATCATTCGAATGCCACGACGCACGTGCTGTCGCTAGAACCCCCGGAAACGCATGGGACGAAGTGCGCCCGCGAGCGCGTCGTCGCGCGCGAGCCGCAATTTTTCAAACGCATCAGGTTTTGCATGGATTTCATGTCCGAGTACGTCGTGCACACGCATGAACTCGCACAGTTTTGCAACGCGGCTGTTCAAGGAAAGTCTGCGCGCGAGCTCTTTCTAATGTTGAAATGAAGTATGAGTGCGTCAACAGTTGTTCTTCGCACGCCGCGCCGCCAAACGCGCCCCGCGCGCGCGTCGAAATCGTGCGAACGCCCTGGCCGCGAGCATTTGCAATGCGGGGGAGGGGCGCGAGCCCTGTCCCAAAATGCCACGCGGGCCACTCTTGCGCGTCGGCCGCGCGCGCGTCGGAATCCTTCAACCTGCGTCGCCGGCGCGAGGGCGCCATCGCCGTCATCGGCACGATCGGCATCGGCGCCGTCATTTATTTTGTCGTCGTCACTGTCACCAGTGCCACAAGCGTCGCCACTAATCATCATCGCGTCTGCCGCTGTCGACATCGCCGCGACACCGCGACCGCCCGAATCGCCGACTGCGCTGATGCGCCCGCGCGTCAGCGCGGCCTGCGACTTGCGCTGGGAAGTCCCCAGCAGACAGCGCCGCCACGGCCGCGTCCGTCGCGCCAGACTAGCCAGCCGCTCTTTGCGCGAGCGCGCGCGCCAGCGCGGCCACAGCGATGCGCCATCCCGAGCCTGGCAGTCATTGCGATCACCGCCGCATGGCTTTTGCAAACCACGTTGCGGGCGAGTGGGTGGGATGCTTGCGAGAGAATGGGAGGGGCGCGCGCGGTGCAGGGTAGTCAATAGCGCAGCATCCACCTGCGCCGCATAGTTTGCACAGCTTATATTGTCCTATCAAAAAACCATAAGAATCTACCCCCTGGGTGGACGGTTCGCCTCGTCGTCTTGACGCATGATTATGCCCCGTCGTCCATCCTACATATATACTCATGCCGCCCCAGCCCAACCAGCATCGACACCCGCCCGTCGCCTTTAGTAAAACGCACCTCGCGCGCGGGCTCGTCTATCGCAAATCATCCGTTTTCAAAAACCCCTCGCCAGAAATGCGACGAAGTGCTCGCGCGCGCGTCGTCGCGCGCGCGTGCCGGGATATTTCATAACAGCAAACCAGGCTTCGTTCAGATCTCAAAGTCGGCCGCCCAACAAACATTTAAAGCATGGGCTTCGGCGCGCGATTTTGCAAACGCAGACTTTCGTACATTCTTGCGACTTCTTGTGGACACCATCGGTTCCCGTAAAATTTTCATGCTAAATCGGGTTTTGCGCGCGCGTCGGAATCTTTCGAGCGCCTTCGCGCGCGTGCTGTTGCGAGAATCATTTTGCAACAAATGGGGCGGAGTGCGCGCGCGCGTCGTCGCGAGCGAGCGCCGGAACGCGCCGGGGGTCGTAGATTTCGCATGGGCTTTCAGAACCGAGGGCCCCGAAACCATATATCTCCGAATGGCTTTGCAACGTCAGTTTTCCACACAACTTGCGCTCGCGCCCTTGCGAATTCTGAAGAGCACTATAGGGTCGTTTACAATGTGTTCACGGCGTTCTGCCAAACGGGCTTCTTGCGCCGCGCACCGATATCGCGCGATCGCCGCTGCGCACCCGCGGGGGGGGTGGGGCGCGATCCGGTCCGCGTCAAACATCGCCGCGCGGCCACTCGAGCTTCGGCCGCGCGCGCACGTCGGAATCCTTCCAAGACTTTCGTCACCGACACGGGGGCGCCGGCATCGTCGTCGGCGTGATCAGCATCGGCGCCGTCACTGGCCGCGCCGTCGTTGCTGTCCGCATCGCCACCAGCAGCGCCTCTATCATCATCGTGTCTACCGTTGCCGACGTTGCCATGATGCCGCGCCCGCCCACGTCATGAACTCGCACTTATGCGCCCGCTGGGACGCTTCCGGCGGCCAGCGCCACCGCGGCCGCGTCGGTCGCGCCAAACTAGCTGGACGCTGCGCGCGCGCATGCGCGGGCTGGCGCTGCCGCAGAGATGCGCCAGCCTTCGCCAAGCATGTATCGCAATCGCCGCCGCGCGGATTTTGCAAACCAAGTTGCGGGTGGGTGGGTGAGATGTCTGCAAGAGCATGGACTGGATCAGCTCGTTTGTGGAAATATATTGCAACACGTGGATTGCTCCACATTGGTGGCGCATCTTGGATCGCTCCACGTAGAGTGCACATCATATAGTGCCCAGAATACAATGCGCCACGTAGATGGCAGTGCATACGTTGCGTACCCTTGCACTTTTTAGGCTGCACCACGTTGGCTGCGCCATATCCCTCGCGCAGAATCGTTAAATATACATACATCGCACAAGGTGGCTCGCACCGCGCGGGCTGCTCCACGTGGATTCTGCTTTCTAACAACCCGGGCCCCCCCGGGATTACCCAGGCAGCTTTCCAATTGGAAATTCAATGATGACCCTGACCCGTCGTTCATCCGAACTGCAAATTCTTGCCATCACCGCCGAGCCGGTATCGATTGGCGCCGTCGTCCTTGCCCAATAATATCATGCGCGCGCACTTTTTCATCTTCAAAGGTTCTTGTCCCAGCATCCCCTGCAAGAAAATCACAAAACGCACGCGCGCGCGTCGTCGCGCGCGCGCGCCGAAATCCCTCATCACCTTAGGTTTCGCAAGGGCTTCGGGATCGATGGCGCCGAAAACGTGTAAAACAACCAGTGGCTTCCCAGCGGAGATGTTCAAAGAAGCTTGCGTCGCGCCCCTGCGAAGTCCAAAGAAACCGTTGGGATTTCAAGATTTCCATCAAATGCAACCAGACGAGCCCCTCGCGCGCGCACGTCGAAATCATTCGAATGCCCCTGCGCGCGTGCGGTCGCGAGAACTTTTGAAGCAAATGAAACGGAGCGCGCGCGAGCGCCGTCGCGCGCGCGCGGGAACCCTTTTCAGCCACCTGGGGATTCGCATGGCTTCCATCATTGAGCTCGCAACGTTTATTTTGCTTTCTTTTCAATGTATGAACAAATGGTTTTGACATATGTGTTCCCCCAAGAACTGAAGCATGCGCGCGCCCTTTCGGGGCCTAGAGAAACCCATTCGATCTTAACGTTTTTCAGCAAGAGCGACCAACCGGCCTTCTCGTGCGCGCATGTCGAAATCAGTCGAAAGTCCTCGCGCGTGTGCTGGGCAGGGCAGGCGCGATTCCTGTCAAATAATAACATGTGGGCCTTTCGCGCGCGTTGGCCGCGCGTGCATGTCGACCCCACCCCCGAAATTTCCATCACCGACGCGCGAACATCATCATCGCCGTCGGCGTGCCCTGCCCTGTTCATTTCCTTTTTTTCGGCGCGTTTACCAAACGACTTCGCGTGTCGGGTGCTTATTCTGCGGGTGGACTTTTGAATTATAATGATACCGCGCCCGCCCGAATCACGTCAGAGCGGCCTGCGGCGCGTGCCGGGAAGTCACCGGCGGTGAGCGCCACCGCGGCCGCGTCCGCGGCGCCAGCGCGAGCCTGCGCGCGCTGGCACGGCTGGCTCACTGCACAACAAGGATTGCGCCACATCTGTTGCACCACTTGAGACTGCATGACGTATGTCAAACCGCATAGATTGCACCAGTTGGATTTGCACAAAATGTACTGCACCACGTAGCGTGCACACTACATGTTGCACCACGCAATGTGCACCGCACCCATGCACCACATGGGTTGCACACCATACGCCGCACCGCATATACGTGTCGCACCATACGGATGGCCAAAAACACACTATTCGGGGCCCGCGCTGCTAATATACGTGTACAGTGACCGTCGGCCCCTCCCGCCACCGTGCTTGGGTTGTGGGCCGGAGTTGTCAGGGGTGTTCCCGGGGGTCTCTTCGGAACGCTGTCGGGGGCCTCCTGGGGCCGGTGTTCGGGCCTCCTTCGGGGGCCTCTTGGGGGTTCCTCTTGGGGGGCCTCCTGGTGCCGCTTGCGGGCGTCTTAGGGGGGGTCTCTTAAGGGCCTCCCGCCGGGCCTCTCGGGACCCAGAGCTCGAAATCTTCGCTCGGGTCCCCCACCGGAACCCCCCATTGGAGCCGTCTTTGGGGCCCATTGGGCCGGGCGCCTCGTGGAACGTTTTAGGGCCCTTTTGAGCTGTTTTGGGGCCCCGTTGGAGGCCTCTTGGGCCGTCTTGGGGCGATTTTGGGGGCCTCTAACGTCGGCAAACGCGACAGGCGCGAACGCCAAACACTTTTAAAAGCCGATGGAACATTCACTGATTTTGACCTCTTGGCGCCCTCTTGGGAGGCCTCCTGGGGAGTCTTGGAGGCCTTCTGGGCCGTTTGGGAGTCATCTTGCGCGTCTTGGGCCGATCTATGGGCGTATCGGGGCTTTCTTCGACCGTCATCGAGGCCCTCTTGGGGCCATTTTGGCCCGTCTGGCACTCTTGGGCCCGAGAGAAGCATGCGGGAAGCCGCGGGGGAGCTCAGAGGGCACGTGACTAGCCCCCGTAGATTTCGGAGTTTGGGGTCCGGGCCCTTTTAGCCCTCAGGACTGAAGATTGAGGCTCAGGGGATTGGGCAAAGGACCTGAGGACACGCCCACTCCGTGCCCAGCGGCGCGGTGGCGTATGTATGTATGCACTTCGCATCCCACTCTCTCCCGTCCATCTCCTACCATCGTCCCTCTTCCGTTCTACTCCACTTCCGTTGCAAGGGGACCAGAGCGGAAACAGTCAGAGGAAGGGGAGGACACAGATGGAGTATGTGAGCGAGGGGGGGAGGACGACAAGGAGGAGGAGAAGGTTTTGAGGTGGAGGTCCACGGGGAGTAAAACGAGCAGCAATGTGCAGCGGAGTAGTGGGAGGAGGAGGGTGAGGAGGAGTAGTGGGAGGAGGAGGAGTAGGAGGAGGAGGAGGAGGAGGAGGAGGAGAAAGAAGGGCAGGAGCAAGCAATCAGGCAGATCTTGCGGGCCGCAGCCATCTCAAGCTGCGACAACCTAGACACGAGCTCATGTTGCCTCGACCATGGAGGAGAGGAGGGAAGAAGGAAGGAGGAACAGGAGGCGGCAACGAGGCGGCCACTTGGCGGCCACTTGCGGCGGCGCGGCTAAGTCTCGGCGGACCCGTCCAGAGCCTGAGTGAGTCAAGAGATAACCTCTGAGTGCAACCACTGCTTGGATCAAAACGGCTGCTGTGAAGCTGTGGAGAGCTCACAGGACCTCACGCTGGAGACGTGCAGACGTCCGAGGCATGGGCGGGCTCGAAGCGAGCAGCCCCCCGGCTCCCTTGCCCTTCCCCAGGGACGCGGTCTTTGACCCGGCCCCCCCCAAAAACGGGCGCTTTTGCGGCGCCTCAGCTTCAGCTCCTTACACGGAGCCACGAAGCGTCTAAGACTATGCGCCAACATGGGCATGCGGGGAGCAGCGGCAGGAGGAGGGGGAGGACGAGAAGGAGGGGGAGGAGGCCAACGATGAGGAACAGGAGGGACGAGGAGGTGAGAGGGCGGGACTCAGCGCCGGGGCTTCAGAGCGAGGGCCGAGCTCTCCACGCGAGAGCTGGGAAGCAGGTTGGCTCAAGGCTATGGCATCTCAGGAGTAGCTGGTGCAGCGCACCCGCCCCGCTCGCCATGATGACCTCCCTGCTGCTGCACGTGGCATCCGCTGGCTTTGCTGCCGCCGCTCGCTTGGGAGAGGCGCCGCCGATGGGCTGGAGGAGCTGGAACGCCTTCCAGCTCGAGGTGGGCGCCGACAAGATGCATCGGCAGGCGGTGGCCCTCGCGTCCAGGCTGCCCAGCAAGGGGCCCTCTTTTGGCACGCTGCTCTCCCTGGGCTTCCGCGACGTCGGTGTCGACGACGGCTGGCAGGACTGTGGCGCCGGCTACAATGGCACCTTCCATAGCGAAGCTGGCATCACGCTGGTGAACACTTCCCGCTTCGACAACCTCAGCGACATGACGAGCAGGGCGCGGAGCTTGGGCGTGAGCATGGGCTGGTATCTGAACAATTGTTGGTGTTCAGAGCTTGGGAGGATCCCTGGGGGTCATGGCAACGCTGTGGACGACCTGCGGCTGATAGTCGGGGCAGGTTTCGCGAGCGTCAAGATCGATGGTTGCGGCCCCGCGCACGGCATGGAGTTGTGGACTGACGCTTTGAAATATGTGGGCGCAGAGGGCGCACTGCTGGTTGAGAACTGCGGGAATAATAGGAAGCTCGAGGATGTTTGGTCCCCAGAGGAAGGCTTGCCGTCTGAAGGGAACCCTCTGCCAGTCTGGGTACCAGCCAGCCCCGACGACGTGCGGGGTGAGAAATGCGAGGGGTTCCAGACGTACCGCGTGTCGAGAGATATCTCCCCACAGTTTTTCTCCACCATGTGGAACTTGCAGCAGATGCTGCCCTTCCTTGGGGAGGAGCCTCTCTCGCGGCCCGGCTGTTGGGCGTATCCGGATATGTTGCAGGTCGCAAACCAGCTGAGCTTCCAGGAGTCTCGGTCGCATTTCGGCGCTTGGTGCGTGACCTCGTCGCCATTGGTGCTTGGGTTCGACCTGACGAACACGACGGTGTTCGACGAGGTCTACTCGATCGTCGGCAACGAGCTGGCGATCTCCGTGGACCAGTCCTGGGCGGGCCACCCCGGCCGGCTGGTGAAGCAGTCCCCCGACAGCATCACGGTGGAGGTGGCGCACACCGCAGATGCCGCCCTTGCCGACCAGAGCTGCAGGTACCCCGTCGGCAACGTCGACACGTTCGGCACGCCGCGGTGTGAGCGGACGACCCTGCCACGCTGGCAGGTCTGGAGCAAGCCGATGCCCGATGCCGCAGTGGCCGTCTTCTTCGTGAACATCGGCGACGCTCCCTTGGAGAAGATCAGCGTTTCGCTTGCGGAGCTCACCATCGACTCGAAGCAGGAGGTGGTCGTGACCGACATATGGAAGCAGGAGGCTGGCGTCCAGAGGATTCCGCCCGGTGGCGAGCTCTCGGTGAGTGGCCTGCCAAGTCACGACAGCGCTTTCTTTCTCCTCGAGCCGGTGGTTAAGTACGACATGGGTCGGACTGTCGCGGTGTAGTGCGGGTATGCGTGTTGCCTGGGGTGTCGGCAGGAGGCCCAGAGATGCCACGCCGTGCGCCAAACCCAGACCCCCTTCGGGTCATGAAACAATCATGACGGGGGGTTTTCCGATGTTTTCGGCCTCTGGGGGCCCTTACTCCTTACTGGCCCTCGGGACCGTCAAGCAACGATTCAGGATAAAGCCAGTCTCGGGGAGTGGGTCCAGACCGCTGGGGGATCCACGTCATGAAAAAATCATGACGTTGGGGGTCTGGGAAGGGAGTGGGCAGGAAGGAATCAGGACGACGGGTAAAACAGCAAGAGAAAGCCTCCACAGGCTGGATCTTTATGCAAGTGGCTCACTCCATTCCGCCGGCCCCCAGAGGAGAAACGACGTCTACGGGTGTGGCCTTTTGCCCCGGGGGCACCGCTCGAGGGGCCTCTTGGGGGGCATCTCCTGGGTCCCCTGTGGTGCCTCTTGGAGACTCCTGGGGGTCTGGTGGGCGCCTGCTGGCGGTCTCGTGGGTCCTCTTTTTGGACCTCGGCATCGCTCGGACGTGTGCATTTTTTCTCGGCGAGAACCCTCGAGGACCATCCTGGACCATCGAGCCCAAAAGACACACACGCACGAACCCGAAACGTGCCCGGGACATGGCCGCCCGAGCGACGTGCAAGTGGACCTCTGCCCACGGCTCCCCCGCCGGCCCCTCGCGGGGCCGGGAGGCGCGAGCCATGCGAGGGACCTCTCAGCAACACCGACCGCTCACGGGGAGCACGGCGTGCGCGCCGGGCGCGCGTGCGGGGTATGGGCCGGCTGGGGCCACGATGGGTGCCACGGTCCGTTCCACGGTGTTCCCCTTGGCGTCGCTCGGAGGTGTGCACTTTGTCCTTCGGCGAGGGCCGTAGAGGGGCATCCTTGAGCACTTGGCGAGAAAACCACGCGCGGAAGCGAGCAAACACGGAGGGAGTGGACGTCCGAGCGATGGCCAGTTCCGGGGCGCTCTCTCGCATGAGCGCGCCGGGGCGCTCCGCGAGGAGGCCGCGCGCGGCCCGAGGCAGCCTCCCGAGCCGCCAGAGCTCGGATATACGATCGAGCAGTATATCTCTCCTCGCCCTGTCTCGGCCTCGTCCCGGCCTCGTCTCCGTCGGGCGCCCGCCGGCCCCCAGTCGGGGGCGGAAAAGAGGGGGGTGATGACTAGGGGGGGGTGGATATCATGGCGGGGGCCATGATATTTTCCCAGATTTCATGGCGCCTCTTCTTGTTTCATTACGTCCCAGGCCCCCCCGCTGGGCCGCGCACATGCCGCCAGTCATGATTTGCACCCCCCCCTCTTGGACACCCCCCTCTTGGCCGCTCCCGACACCAGGCTGCTGCGGGGCAAGCCGCGGAACTGGAAGGCCAAGATACGGGGCCTGCCCTACGAAGGCGGGCGGCCGCGGGGCGGGGGTCCCCCCCTCGGGGCGCCGCGGCTCCGGGGCCCGCGGGGCGGAGCGAGGAGCGAGAGTCCAGGAGGAGGAGCAGGGTCGTCGGGCAGGGCCGAGGAGCTCTTCGCACGTGCTCGGTGGCGGGCTCCTTCTGGCCACCTGCCGCCCGGGTCGCGAGGTGCTGCAGGACGCGCGTGCGGCAGGCTGGGCTCGGACGTGCGCCTCCGAGGGGGCGCATGGTGCTGGGATGGCCTCGTGCTGCGTCCTGCCCCGCTCCTCAAGGAAGCGCCAGCACGGGTCAGCGACGGGTCCCGCTGCCGTGCAGAAGCGGCGCGCCCCGTCGCCAAGGCCGGGCGGCCTTGTCCGCAGGCTTCGGGGAGCACCTTCCCCGACCCGCGGCATCTGGCGCCCACGCGCCAGGTCCACGGATCCCTGATCCATGTCAGCGTGCGCCCTATGACTCCGCAGCCGCTACAGGCCCAAGACGGTCCCCCGGGTGGCCGCAGGCACGCCGCCGCGCCATGCCCCGGGCGCCGGGGCGATGGCCTGCTGCCGGGGCCCCGCGCGCGCTCGGCCGCGTGAGCCCGCCGCCGGGGCGGCATGCGCGCGCCGCGGCGGGGCTCGCTGCTGCCCCCGCCGAAAGCGCGCGCCCGCGGCCTGCCGGGCGCGGGCACGCGGGCCTTTCTCGCGCGGCCCGCGCACCCACGTCGGTCCGAGCCGCAGGTCGTCCCGTTCAACCTGCGCATCGCCGCGTGCGCCCGCGGGGCCGCCTGGGCAGAGGCCCTGCGCCTGCTGCTCGAGATGCGCCGGCGGGGCCCGAGGCCCGACATAGTGAGCTACAACAGTGCCGCGCACGCGTGCGCAGCCGCGACCCTGTGGCAGCGCGCCGCCGGCATCTTGTGGACCCTGAGGCGGGGCGGCGGGCCCGCGCCAGACGCGGCGACCTTTGCGGCCGTCGTGAAGGGCCTCGGCAAGGGCGCCGTGTGGCAGCGCGCAGTCGCCGTGCTCGCGGACATGGGCCGCGCCCGGGTGCGCCAAGACACCCTGAGCTTCGTCTCGGCCATCGACGCTTGCGGGAGCGCGGCCTGCTGGCCAGCTGGCATCGCGCTGCTCGGGGAGATGCTCCGCTGCGGCCTCCCGCTGGGCATCCACGCGCTGAGCGCGGTGGCCACGGCCTGCGTGCGGGGCGCGCGCTGGCAGGGCGGCCTGGCGCTCCTGCACGGCGCTGCCGCCGCGGGGCTGCGGCTGGACGAGGTCGCCATCGGTGCCGGGCTGCAGGCGTGCGCCGCGGGGGCGCGGTGGGACGTCGGCCTGTCGCTCCTCGAGCGGGCGTCGCGCCAGGCCGTCAGGCAGGGCGCGCCGCTGCTCGAGGCGGCGGTCGCGGCGTGCGCCGCCGGCGGCCAGTGGGCCCGGGCGCTGGCCCTGCACGGGCGGCACGGCGCGCCGACCGCCGTGGGCTGCAACCACGCCCTCACGGCCTGCGAGCGCGGGCGGCAGTGGCAGGCGTGCCTCCTGCTGCTGCGCGAGATGCCGCGGGCGAGGCTGGCCGCGGACGCCGCCAGCTTCGTGGCCGCGGCCCGCGGCGCGGCCGCCGCGCCGTGGCCCCTCGCGCTGGCGCTGCTGTCGGAAGCGCGGGCGCGGGGGCTGGCGCTCGGCTCCTTCGGGGCCCTCGCGGCGGTGGGCGCCTGCGCCAGCGGCGGCCAAGCAGGGCGACGAAGGCCCAGGTCCGCTGGCCGCCCCCGGCCAGGCCCGTCCTGGGCCCGGGAGCGGCGTGTGCGCCCGCCCAGGATGGGTCTGTCAGGGGGCTCCTGGATATACACTGATTTTTCTTACTACTAGGAGTATCATTTTTGATATTGCGAAGGCCTTGCGGCCGGTGCCGCCGACCCTGTTCCCAATGAGCAGCAAGAGACATGGTATGGGTGTGTGCGGTAGGGGGGTAGGGGGGAGAAGGAGGAGAGGAGGAGGAGGAGGAGGAGGAGGAGGCGGAGGAGGAGGAGGAGGAGGAGGAGGAGGAGGAGGAGGAGGAGGAGGAAGTGCATCCCGTGTGTGCCCACTCGAGGAAAGTGCGCCCGGGGAGGCGTCGTATTTGACCCGCTGCCCCCCCCCGGGACCCCCCCTCGCTACAGTATACTCCCCCCCCCGGCGGGAGGGTAGGGAGGGGCTTCGCCACGATCACTACGATGTTCGATTTCCTTCTGCATGGGTCGGTTTGGCTGGCGCGGAGGAGGAGGACGACGAGGAGTAGGAGGAGGGGGGGGAGGAGGAGGAGGAGGAGGAGGAGGAGGAGGAGGAGGAGGAGGAGGAGGAGGAGGAGGAGGAGGAGGAGGAGGAGGAGGAGGAGGAGAAAGTGCATCCCGTGTGTGCCCGCTCGAGGAAAGTGCGCCCGGGGAGGCGTCGTATTTGACCCGCTACCCCCCCCCGGGACACCCCCTCGCTACTTTGATCGTCGGGTGGCTGTAAGTGCGGTAAGAGCGTTCATCTTACATAATCTTAGTTAAGCCATAGAACGTACACTTGTTGATCGCGCATCTCATGTGTGCATATGCAATACTTATGGTGTTTGTAAGTGTAGATGTAAGTAATATACTAAGTTAGATCTCTCTGCTAAGTCGATGGGGCTGAACATATTCGTGTTTATGCTAATCATTTGCGTATTTTTTATTCTTAACTGTTTTTGAAATCCATTGAATTTCCGTTGTTGTTGTTGTTGTTCAGTTGTTCAGGACCGAGGCGCCGCAGGTACTTGCTGTACCTCGCGGCCGCGGCGCTGCGGGTTGCGCGCATGCCCGCGGGGAGGGGGGAGGGAAGGAGGAACATGTTTGTCCATGTGTCTTCGGCCCTCCCTTATCCCCCCTTTCCTTCGGCGGCGCACCGCCTTCTCCTCCGTCGCCTCGTCCTCCGTCGGCGGTAAACCGCCTTCTCCCCCCCCCATGGCGGCAATCCGCCTTCTCCCCCTCCGTGGCGGCAAACCGCCCTTCTGGCGGCAAACCGCTTTCTCCTCCTCTGGCGGCAAACCGCCTACCCCTTCTGGCGGCAAACCGCCTTCTCCTCCTCTGGCGGCAAACCGCCTACCCCTTCTGGCGGCAAACCGCCTTCTCCTCCTCTGGCGGCAAACCGCCTTCTCCTCCTAATGGCGGGAAACCGCTTCTTCCCCCCCCGCCCTATCGGCGGCTTGCTTTGCCGCCTCCCTCCACCCCCTCGGCGGCAAGCCGCCCACCCCTTTCCCCCCTCCCCTCCCTGGCCTCTCCTTCACCCACCCTCCCCCATAGCTCTCTTCTTCCCCCCCGCGCACCCTTCGGCACCCCCTCCCCCGCCCCCCCTTCGACACCCTCTCCCCCCTGCGCCCCCCCTCACCCAGGAGGAGGAGGAGGAGGAGGAGGGAGAGGAGGAAGAGGAGAAGGAGGAGGAGGAGGAGGGGGAGGAGGGGGAGGAGGGGGAGGAGGAGGAGGAGGAGGAGGAGGAGGAGGAGGAGGAGGAGGAGGAGCAGGAAGAGCAGGAGTAGGATATGTCCGTCGCACGCGCGTTGGCTCGAGCCGTTTTTGGCGAGCCCTCCTCCGAGGGCTTCGGGCGGCGTGCGCGCGCGGGGAGTCGCGCACTCCGCTCGGCGCGCGGTCGCGCCGCATCGCTGCCATGGAGGGCATCCTTCGAGGCCGCCTGGAGGAGGCGCGGGCGGCGTTCGTAGCGCGCGGCAGTGCGACGGAGCACCTTCCTGCCTGCATCCAGGCGGCGACGTCCCAGCGCTGGTCGCAGCTCCAGAGTGCGCAGTTTGCTGCTTTGGGCGGCGGCGTGGGGTGGGCGCAGTCCGAGCTGGGAGACTTCTTGCAGGCTCTGTCGTCGGGCAGCCTGCAGGGGGGAAGCTCCAGAACTACGAGGGGTTCATTGAATTTCTGACGCCTCAGTTGTGGGAGTTCGTGCTCTCGCCGCATTCGGGCTTCACTGCCAAGATGGCGGCGTTCTCAGAGCACCTCGGGGCGCTTGGCTTGAGGCATCCGAGCTGCCCGACGGCCGCCAATATGGCAGCATTCTTGTTGCTGGTGTGCAAGCAGACAGGCGTGGAGACGGGCGAGATCACGAGGGAGCTGTTGCAGTCATATCTGGCCACAGTGAAATCCTCGTTCAAGAATCTCGTGGCGACGATGCCGCCGCCCAGGGATGGCATCCAGGCTCTCCCCATCACGCCTGGGAGGCTCCAGTCTCAGTACCCCATCACGTACGTCGACGCCTTCCCGCCAGGTGTTGGAGCGACGGCGCCGCAGATAAATCCCGTCGAGATGGTGACGATTGCGAAGCTGATTAATCTCCGCGCAGGGAATAAGAGCGGCCACCTCGCGCTGCCCGCGCCTGCGCCCGCCCGCGGCGGGCTGCAGCCATCCCGCGGCCCAGGCGGCGGCTCTCCTCAGCAGCGCCTCCCCATCGCGGCGGCCGGTTCGTTCTCTGGGCGCTGGCCGACGGCTCCACGGGGAATAACAGAACGCATTCCCCCGCGGGACACGCGGTATTGGGTCGAGGGGTGGGTTCCTGGATCGGCGCGGGGTGCGTTTCTGGATGCCTGGATCGAGGGCGTGTTGCGAAATATTTCCCCCCCCCCATCCCCCGGGGGGGACGGGGGGGGGGGGGTATTTTCGTTCGGCGGTGATCCGCCTGATTTCAGGTGTGGCTTTCGCACAGCGGCGGCCGCTGGCCCAACCCAGCCATCCAGCTGATCGACCGCTCGCAGACGCAGCAGCCGCAGGAGCCGTTGCAAGAACGAGCAGGTTCGAACCACCAGCTTTCGATGGCGGCGGGGAGTTCGGATGCGCCGTCGACGCAGCAGCTGGCGGCACACGATGGCGGCAAACCCGCCGACTGTCAGCCGTTATTGAGCACCGCCGCCGCCCAGACGGCCTCGATCAGCAAGAGCCGCGCGGCGAAGAAGCAGAAGAAGCATGAGCTGCCGATCGAGCTCGACTCCGACTCCGACTTCGGCATCGTCGCCGCGACGCCGCCGCCCAAGGCTGAGAAGGTCGGCATCGCCGCAGGCTCTCTGAAGAAGACCCCGACGGAGGCGGCTCTGGCCATGGTCGCGGCCATGGATAAGAGGGCGAAGGCGGTCAAGACGAAAAAGAACGCCGGGGCGGTGATGGCCCCCACGCCTGCCGCGGGCAATGCTGCTAAGAAGACGACGCCGCCTGGCAAGGACAACGCGGCAAAGAAGACGACGCCGCCTGCCACGGGCAACGTGGCTAAGAAGAAGACGCCGCCCCCCCACGGGCAAGAAGACGGACGGCGCGGCTAAGAAGGACAAGCAGCGCAAGTGGGCGAAGCCGAGGTGGGAGATGCAGACCGCGCGCAACTTGGCGAGCGGGGTTGAACCTCCCACCGATGAGGCGTCGGGCGCGCGCGGCGATTCCCAGCAGCTCCGCTGGGGTCGCAGTTTGCGCGCCCGCCGCCTTCAGGCGACTGTTCATCGTTGCTCCGCCCCCCAGGTGCAGTTCCGCAGCGGCGGGCTCGGCGCCACTGGCAGCAACGTCAGCCTGAAGTACATCGCGGGCGATGAGGCCGACAAGGCCAGATTCTCACCGGCGCCCTTCTCGACGCCCTCCTCCGCGCTCTCTTCATTTTCGCCCCTGCCTCGACGCCCCCTCCGCCCCCTGCTGTCTCGTTGCGCCCGATCGCTCCGAGGCCAGGGCCATCGCGGAGGCGGAGGGGCTGGTCAAGAAGGAGCTCGCCGCCAGGGCGCGCGGCGAGTAATTCGCGCTACGACTCTTCAACTCTCCAGGCCAACGGGGCGGCCTCGGGAGAACAAAAAGGTCGTGGCGGATATGCCGCCTCGTGGCGGATATGCCGCCTTGTAGCGCAGCCTTCTCACCTTCCAACTCGTGGCGGATATGCCGCCCCCGCCCCACCCCTTTGCGCTCCTCCGCCCTTCAGGCGGACATGCCGCCGCCCCCCTCCCCTACTCGGCCCACTCCGCGCCCCCGCGCCGCGTCCCTGCGCCCCCCTCTCCGCCGTCAGGCACTGGATCCCACGCCAACTAACGTCGGGGAGACGCCCGCTGCTCGAACGGCGAAGGCGTTCACCCAGAATGGCCTGGGCGCGCGCGAAGGTACTGACGTTGCCACCGCCCTTTTAACGACGAAAACAAGTGAACCAAGACCTGCACATTCAAAGGGGCGTCGGTTCATTTATATTTCTGGTGCCCAATGCCACCCTCACTCTGCCCCCTCCCCCGAGACCCCGTCGCAGGAACCAGCGGGGCCCTTCTGAGAGGCCCCCGAGGGCTCGAGGAGCTCCAAGACTTCAATGGGTCCATGGGCAACCCCCCCCCCCCTCCCGAAGTCTCGCTTCCGCGTCCGATCCCATTTCGGTTCAAGCCCGCGGCCCGCGGGCGCCCGCGAGCTCGCGCGGGGTCGCCCCCCCCCCTTTCGCGCCGACGCGGGGGCTGGGGCCCGCGCGCCGAGGCTGCGCCGCAGCCACCGCGTCGCGCTTGGCGCCTCACACTGCGGCCGCGGCCATGGCAGACAGCGGCAGCGCGTTCGACGCGTTGGAGGCAGCTGCATCGCCAAAACAAGTGGCCCCGCGTGCGGTCGCCAGGGACGCGCGCATCGCGCGCGAAACTGGCTGGCCGCTCTCGGTCGAACTGTTTTGGCGATTCGGCGCAGGAGATGTTCGGGCCAGCGATGCAGTTGCTCTCCGACCTTGCGGGCGTGGACAACAACGCAGGGGATCGGTCTTCCTCCGCCAGCGGCAGTCAGCCAGCCAGCGCGCCCACGTTGGCGGCGCAGCCAGCGCGATCGCGCAGCCCGCGCGCGCCGCGGGCACCGACGACGCCGCCGCGCAGGCGGGGGCCGACGTCGCCGCCGCGGGACCCGCGGCAGCGGCCTTTCCGCGCCACCCCGCCCTCGGCTCTCGTGCAGGAGCTCGCGTCGCACATGAGGGGCGCGACGCCTGTGGTGGAGGAGCCCCCCGAGGCGGTGGAGGCGCCTCCCAGCGCGGTGGAGGCGTGCAGGGCGCAGCTGCGAGCCTGGCTGAGCGACCCCGTTGGGAATCCCATCGACTGGCGGTCGGAGAACGCGCTCGCCGTGCTCAAGGAGTACCAGATGAAGTACGACTACAAGAAGTTCCGCGACCGCGGCCCGCCTGGCCCCGCCATGGGCGGGCCGCAGACGTGGCAGGGCCAGGCGTGGCGCGCCAATGCGAAGCGCTGGGGGAACCGAGGCGGCGCAAAGCGCGAGATGTACGCGAAGCTGCGCGGCAGCAAGGCAGCGCCGCGGGTGCGCGAGGCGCACGCCCCCAAGCCTCAGCTGATGCCGCGGGAGCCCAAGGCGCCGAACTTGCCCAAGACGGTGCCTCAGCAGGCGCCGTGGAGGACAGGCAAGATGAGATGAACCCTCCAGTTCCGCCTCCGCCGCGGAAGGCCATGGGGCCGCCGCCGCCGAAGACTATGCAGCCGCCAGCAGGGAAGCCCAGCATGGTGCAGCCGAGGGCAGGGAGTCGGCTGCAGCCGACAAGCAAGATGGCACCACCGCCGGCGAAGCCGCGCCCGCCCGCCCGCCCAGATGTCTTCTTGTAGGGTGATCGTGTGGACCTGCAGGCGGGCTGAGGCGCATAGCTTCCGTAATTCGAGCGCGGATAGTTGCAGCTATCCGCGCTGACGCGTCATGGCGCGCCGCCTCTCCCCGCCTCGTCTCATCTCATCTATCCTCCCCTCTCTTCGTTGCCGATCTATCTCGTTGGCGGGCGCGCCGCCTCTCCCCGCCTGGCGGACAACCGCCGTTCAGATAAGAGCATCGGCGCGTCGGGTTTGTTCTATGCGGTTGGAGTTTTTTTTTTTTAAAAAAAAAAAAAAACAAAAAAAAAGTCCTTCCCTGAGCCACCCATTGGCGGCTAAACCGCCCTGAGGCCTCCCTTGGCGGCCACGCCGCCCTGAGCCCTCCATTGGCGGCTAAAGCGCCGCCGCCGCCGCCTGCTGGCATCCCGAAATTTGCGATGCCACCGCGCCTCTTACACAGGTCTGTTTTTGTTGTTGGGACGCTGTATCGGCCCGAATCTAGGCGCGCACAGGCTCGCGGCCCAGCGGCTTCTGTGCTAGCCGCGGCTCGCGGCTCGGCGGAATCGCTGCCATGGCAGGCCAGCAGGGCGAGAAGTCCATCATGTTCGGCTTCAAGTGCCCACAGAGCAGCAGCTGCAAAAGGGGCGGCAAGTGGTTCCAGGGAGAGACAGGGGAGGCGGCCAGGAACAAGCTGGTGAACCACCTTCGCGCGTCGCCGTACCACGACTTGAGCGAGGAAGAAGCGGAGGCAGCTGCTCTCGCAGTCGTTCCCGACTCTTGGAAAGTCGACCTCGCGGAGTGGCGCCAATGGGAGGATGAGAAGGCCAACTGGGGCTCCGCCAAAAGGCGCAAGGGGGCGCCGAAGGTCGAGCTGGCGCCAGCTCCTCCACAATCCCGCGTGGAGCGCTCGCACCAGCTGAAGGACGCGTTCTCGGAGGGCAGCGGATCGTCAGGCGCAGCTTCGTCAGCCACGGCGGGCATGAGGATGTCCACGGCGTTGGCCAGCCAGATGTCGCCCGATAGCATCGTGGTGCTCAACGACACCCAGTGCCAGGCTGTGCTCAACTCGTTGCGCCGCGCGCGTACTGCGACGCAGATGCGCGCCCAGATAGCGGAGCGCGCGGTGAACGCTTTCCGCCAAGAGGAGCAATGCATCGCCGAGTGCGAGGACGTGCTCGCGAGCTGGCTGGTGCGCAACGCGACCTCGTAGGTGCAGGTGCACGGCTGGCAGCACTGATGTCGCCTCAGCATCAGTAGCCTCATTCGCGCAGGCGGCGCGACGCGTCGGCCCTACACGCCCCCCTCCCACTCCTCCAACGCAATTTCAATCCACACCCCTGTGTCAGAACAAATTAGGACATCCCCACACACTCCATCCGCACTCAATTCGTGCAGGCCGCCACGCCGAGGTGAATTTTGGCCGCGCAGGCGGCCGAGTAGCCGCCCCCCAATGCAAGGCGATATGGGGGCGAGTGGGCGAGCGGAGCGGGAGGAAGGTGAGGGAACTTTGGCGGATAAGACAGGTGGGCGGTTGGATGGGATTTGGCAAAAAGGTTGGTTGGAGAAAACTGCATCCGCACAAGAATGAGTGCGGCTTTTTTTGGATGTGCTGCATCGCCATGTCCGCCCACCACCCCCATCGCCTTGCACATGATGACGCTCAGGCAGCGCGCCCCGTTCGCGCGCGCTCGCCCGTCTCTTCGCTGCCGCTCAGGCAGCGCGCCTCGCGTCCGCGCTCGCCCGTCTCTTCGCTGCCGCTCAGGCAGCGGTTTGAAGCGCGCGGCGCCGTCCGCGGTCGGTGGCGCAGGGCGCCGCTCCGCCCCTGCTGCTCCGCTTAACTAACTCGGCGGACGTGCCGCTACGCCGCCGCCATGCATGTGGCAAAAAAAGTTGGTTGCTATCATGTGTTAGCAAATGCTATCACGCGCCTGATAACACCTGTTAACGCCTGATAACATGTTATCAGGTGTTACCAGGTGTTCGCATGGTGTTATCACACGCCTGATAACATATGATAACATATGATAACATGATGTCATTTTTGTGTGGTTGTCATGGTACGCGCAATTCATTTCAGTATCCGTATCACCTCGTGCGTCCGCCACGCTTCGAGCGGCCAGTCCGCTGGCGGCCAATCCGCCTCCCTCGCCGCACCCCTGCACCCTCTCAAGCGGCGAGTCCGCTGGCGGATATGCCGCCCCCTTCATACCTCCCTCCACCCCTCCCTCCACTTTTGAAGCGGCTAGTCCGCTGGCGGCTATCCCTCCTCACTTACCGCGCGTTTTCTTCGTCATCGCTTCGCGTCCATCTCATCTTGGCATCAGTTCTCTCGACAGCACGCGGCCGCGCGCGACGCGCGGCTTCTCGCGCGCCAAGGCGGTCGCGCCGCCATGGCGGGGACGCCGCCCGCTGAAGATCACCAGCAGCATTCTCTGGCAGTGATGTTCGGAGCAGCCAGGCCGAAAAACAAGGGGGTGATGACCACGGCGCCCGCAGCGAAGCCCCGTGGGAAAGCTGAGCCATCGGGGACGCAGATGGCACTGACTGGACAGCTTGCGCCGCCGCCCGCATTGACCGATGCAGGGCCGCCGAAGGCACGCGGGAAAAGCAAAGGCAAGGGCAAAGGTAAGCACCCCGCAGCGTTGAGGAGGACGGCTCGTGCAGCTGCGTCAGCCACAGCTCCCGCCGAAGAACTGCCTCCTCAGGGCGCAGCGGCTTTGCCACCAGAGCCGGACGACGCAGCGTCAGAGGCGGCATCGGGCTCCGAGGAGCGCGGCGACGAGATTGGTTCCGAGCTCGGCGTCAAACAGGATGAGCTTGAGAGTGCCAAGCGTGAGCTTGAGGAGGAAGAGGCTCCACCGCAGGGCGTGGTAGCCAAGGTTGAGAGCCACTCGCCCGATGCTGCGCATGCGAATGAAGAGCGCTCGCCCGAGGCGGCAGCGCCGCAGGCGGAGGAGGGGGAGGCAGCTCAGGACGATCCGCCAGCAGGCGCTCCCCAGGTAGGGGAGTTCGTGGATGTGCATGGCATCGGGGATAGCATCGTGCGTTGCAACCGCTGCTGTCGCACGGCAAAGGAGTACAACTACAGGATCAGAGCGAATGGTCAGTCGACTTACCAGTGCGACGCGTGCAACACGAACGGGGTGCGCCTGTCTCGGAGGTTCGGACAGTGGCCGCCAAAGTGTTTCGCCAAAATGAAGAATGAGTTCAAGCAGCAGTTTCACAAGGATCTGGCAGAATATCTTGGGCTGTCGAACCTCGATCGCATTGAAGCCTTCGTAGTCAGCTCAATCACTGTCCAACGGATGGAGGAGGAGCGCGTCCGCAAGGGTGGCAAGTGCCTTCCGCTGAGGAAGTGGGCGCACGACGGCTTCGACGCGAAAAAGATCGAAGATAATGTGCAGGATAAGAAGTGGAACCCTGATCTCGGGGAGTGGACGCACGGGCCGCAATTGGAGGCGGCCTGGAGCGAGACAGCGGAGGCCGCAGTGCGCAACGAGCTGTGCACCGATAAGATGGCGCAGGCGAAGCAGAGCGGCCCGCGAGCAGCGGCCTCGACGGGCGTCGCAGAGCACGGCGGCGACAAGGGCGACAGAAGCGACGAGAGCGACATGTCCAGATCCAGGCGGCGCCGCAGGCGCAGGTCTGACAGCCGCAGGAGGAGGAGGCGCAGCATGAGCAGGCGCGACAGCAGGGGCAGGCGCGACAGCAGGGGCAGGCGCGACAGCAGGAGCAGACGCCGCGACAGACGTCGCGACACCAACCGCAGCAGGAGCCGCTCGCGCGGCGACCGCGACAGGAGCAAGGGCCGCCGCAAGGGCAGGAGCAAGAGCCGCGGCAAGAGCAAGGACAGGAGCAAGAGCAGGCCGTTTGGGGCTTCAACGCAGGGGTGTCGCCTGGGCTTCGCATTCGTTTTCGGTGTCCGTTCAACTCTTCAGGTTCGGATCGGGTTATTGATTTCGCTCGGCTCGAAGTGTTGTCATTTTCGGACAACCCCGAAGGCTCCGCAGGGATAAGGGCGCTGATAAGGAGCGGGGGCGGCAGGAGGCGAGGGGGAAGGCCGAGCAGGCCAAGAAGGAGACGCAGGAGAAGAACCTGGCGCTGAAGTGGATCGGCACCGCAACGGGGCTCGAGACAGAGCTGGACGGGTACCTCGAGCATGAGAAGGCGGACAAGGTGCCGTCATGGGCTGTGAAGAACGCGAAGGCGGCGAGGAAGTCTGTGGCAGTCATGAAGGCGGTGGCGCAGAAGCGCGTGCACAGCGGCGTGGCGCTGACGATCACGCAGGACGAGGCCATGAGCATCCAGAAGGATGCGAGCTCGGCGGCGAGGGCCATCGCGGGGATGCTCAAGGAGGCGCAGAAGTACGGCACCTGAGCGCCCCATGGTGGCCCAGTACCTCATGAAGTACGGCCTGAAAAAGGTGCCCTAGCAGGTGGAGTAGGGCCCGAATAAGCCGCGGCCGCTGGGCCGCTCGTGAGCAGGGGCGGCAGTTGGGCCGCTCATGACGAGGTGTGTGATTTCGCACAATTGCTACTGTTGGTGAAACAACATTTCTTCGTTTGGCGGGGATGCCGCCTTTCCACTCTCGCAAGCCCTTGGCGGACATGCCGCCTTGCCTTCATTTGGCGGGGATGCCGCCTTTGCTGCTCATCGCGCTCCGATGCCTCACTTGGCGAGGCGAAACGCTTGCATAACTCCCTCCTGCTCGAGCGCGTCCTGCTCGAGACCCTACCGCGCGAGCTGTGGCTCGCGAAGGCCAGCGACGCCGTTGGGAATCCCATCGATTGGCGGTCGGAGACGAAGCAGAGGCGAAGCAGCTCCTTGGCAGGGGCGGCAGTTGGGCCGCTCATGACGAGGTGTGTGATTTCGTACAAGTGTTATTGTTGTTGAAAAACAGTTCTTCGTTGTCATCGCCATCCCACTCGTTACCACCGCAGCCCTTCGTTTGGCGGGGATGCCGCCTTTCCACTCTCGCAAGCCCTTGGCGGACATGCCGCCTTGCCTTCATTTGGCGGAGATGCCGCCTTTGCTGCGCATCGCGCTCGCACCGTTCTCTCGCGTTCCCCAATGACATGATCTGCCACCGCCCCACCCCTCATCCGTAGTCTTTGTGGCTCAAGGAGGGCCGCTCGAGGTCGCGCCCCCTTCGCGGTCTTGCGCCGCTATGGCGAGCATCGCGGGCAAGTACGACGTCGATGACTTCGAGCTCATCGCGACGGATGGCAGTGCTTGGAGCTGGGCGACCATGGTGGCGCGGTTCATCGAGTGGCGCAATCGTTGCCGCCATGCACGCGCCGTTGGAGTCAAGGGCCAGATGCTCATCGACCAGGCGCGGCAGATGATGGAAGAGGCGCGCCGCACCGAGGAGAAGGGCAAGATGATGCGCGAGATGTCGAAGTAGACGGTGAAGGACATCCCAGGCAGCATTCGGCACTTCTGCCGCCAGCCGCACCAGGAGAGCTGGGCGGCGATCGGAGCTGGGCCGATAGAGGAGGATGAGGAGGAAGAGGATGGAGGATGAGGAGAGGAGGAGGAGGGGGATGAGGAGTTGGAGGCATCACGCGCACCCGCACTAAGAGCCGCCAGCCGCGCCCGTCTCCGAGCTTGAAACCCGAGCTTGGCTCTAAACGGCTGCGTGCGAGAAAAAGAAATCTCCCTTGCAAGCTCCGTTGCTACGCTCACTCGCGCCTCCGCAATCCCCCCCCCCTCCCCCTCCCCCCATGCCCGCCCGCCCGCGTTTTCGGCGGCCACGCCGCCCCTCCCGACCCTTCAGGCGGCTACGCCGCCATGCCCTTCGGCGGCTACTCCGCCCCGCGATCCATTCCCGCCTCCACTTCCGTCTCTCTGGCTGCAATTCGTTTTTCTCAACCGCACTGGGCCTCGCGCTGCCCCCCGCCCCCGCCCCTCCCGCGCGCGGGCGTCGGCGCAATGGGGAAACGCGCCCTGCAGGTGGACAAGCAGGTGGAGCAGCGGGCTCGACTGCAACAGTGTCTGGCCCTGCGCGGCGTGTCCGCGGCTTTGCTCGAGCGAATCGTGACTGCGCTTGGCCATGGCGACGACGCGGGCGATGCTATAGACGTGAGCGCTCGGGCCATGCAGCGATCGCAGACGGCATCCGTGGCCGATCTCATCAGCGCAGTGCGGCTGCAGCCCAAGATCGGCACGCCTTTCCGATGGAGCGTGGCGCTGCCGCATCGGCTGATGCCGAGGCTCCTGTCGGACTGCCCTCTCTGGAGTTCAATGTTTTGGGAAGCGATGCGCCGTTTCCCTGTGTCGCGCGATCGGCCGTGGAGGCTTTTGCTGTACTACGACGACATTGGCGTGGGCAACGCCTTGAAGATAGATAATCGTCGGAATCAGCTCGCGGTGTATGCGAGTTTCCTCGAGTTCGGATCCTTCTTGCAGAAGGAGGTTGCGTGGCTGCCGATCGGCACCTTGCGCGTCGTCGTGAAGAAGAGCATCGGCGGCTCGGCCGTGGCGCGGGCATTGCTTCGCGCGCTGTTCCTGGGCCCAGAGAGTCTGTCGGAGCACGGTGCGCCAATCGGCGGCGTGCACTTTTTCGCCAAGTTCCACCGCTTGATTGCAGACGAGGCGGCTGGAAAAGAGACATTCTGCACCAAGGGCGCTGCAGGTCTGAGACCGTGCTTGCAATGCAAGAACGTTGTGCTGGATCTGGCGGAATGTCTTGCACACTACGACGACGATGATTACCTCGTGCCTCTCTGGCGCGCTGACTCGTCGCGCTTTGACCCGCTGTCGTCAGACAAGTTTTTGCAGCAATCTGATGATTTGGCGTCGCTGCGGGACACGACAACCAGAGCGAACATCGAGAGACTGGAGCCAGGGAGGAAAACATTTCCACCGATCCCCTTCTGATGTTCCCCCCCCCTTCCCTTCTGATGTTCCGGCCCCCGAAGGAGACGGCAATGGGCATCACTCTGGATGACCGTTCTCTGGTGGCGTGCCAGGCGTTGCGGACGGTGGCGCCGCCGAGCACATACGTGAGGGACCCCATGCATACCATGCTGGCCAGCGGCGGGACCTTGCAGGTCGAAATCTTTGCGCTCCTCAAGGCGGTGAGGGATGTCATCCCCGACGCGTGGGGAACGTGGCGGGATCGCTGCTCGGCGTGGCGGACTGGCAGACGCGGCAGGAAACCGCCAGCGTTTCTGTTCAGCGTGGCTCGGAAGAAAGCGACCTGCAAGGCGTCGCACTTCGTGGGCAAGGCGTCGGATTGCTTGGCCGTGTTCCCTTTGATTCGTCATTGGGTGCACACAGAGCTGCGTCCCAGCGGCATGGCGAATGCTGCGGCGCGGTCGTTCGCGGCGATGGCGAAGTTGCTCGAATTGTACATGCAGGGCAAAAGGACATGCGGCCGCAGCTGAAACACAAACGCTGGCCTGCGCGTTCGAGGATGCACCGCGTCGGCCCGCGCGCATCCTCGAGCGCTTAGGTGGCAGGCGGTTCGGCTACGTCCTGAGGATCGGCGCCGTGCCGAACTTGATAGCTGTCTGGAACAAGGCCGTTTCAATTTCCTTGGCGCTGCACAAAGCCGCGCACGGGCCAGCCCTGATCAAGCCGAAGCACCATTATTTGTGGCACGTCCCCGACCAGCCTGCGGAGGACGGCATCTGGTTGGACGCCTTCGTGCTCGAGCGGAAGCACAACCTGCCTCGGTCCAGGTCGCAGGAGATCGACAACCCTGCGAATTTCGAGCTGTCGGCCTTGACGGCGATGCTCGCCTGCTTCCTGGAGGACGCGGAGGAGGCGCCGCGCTCCCGCGCCAAAGCGTGGCGCACGCCAGAGCTGGACAGTACGTTCGGGCACTCGGGGCGCAACCTTGCATGCCCTTTGCGGAGGAAGATGGGCTGGGAGAGGGGAAGGCGGTTTGCCGCCGAGGCGGCTTGCCGCCAGGAGGAGGAGGAGGAGGAGGAGGAGGAGGAGGAGGAGGAACCCCTCCGCAGGGCTGAAACGTGGACCAGCAGAGAGGCGTCGATCGACGGCCAGATGTACGGCAGCCAGGACAGACGGCGCAACCAACCTTGGTATTTAGGGGTGCACATGCGTGCGCCCCCCCCAAAAAAAAAAAACGAGGCGTCGCTGCCCTCAGGATTTTCTCCTGGGCGACGGCGAGGCGTGCATCGTGCATTGCTGCGCGCAGGCTGGCGCCGCCAGCTATCTGCTGGTGGAGACCCTGGAATGGGTGCGCGCGCCATGCCCAGGCGCGTCCCTGTGGCGGCCGCGCGGCGACGTCGCCGTGATGCCCGCCGAGCTGATCCCGCCAGCCTGGGCGGCTTATCGGCGACTACAGGACGATGGCTATGTGCTCGCCATCACGTGGAAAAGAAACAAAAACGAGCGCATGCGAGAGCGGATATGCCGCTGGCGGATGCGCCGCCCTTCGATAGAGAGGCGCAGGGGGGAGGGGTGGATATGCCGCCGAAGAAGGAAGGCGGGCTCGGGGAGGGAAGGCGGCGGGAGGGAGCGGGGGCGGGCTGGCCGCCGACAACGAGGAGAGGAGAGAGGAGGCGGTGATGGCCGCCGAGGGGAGGCAGTTTGAAGAATAGTTGATCCCCCCCCCTCTCCCTCTCCCCCCTTCCCCTCCGCGCCCCGCAGGCGTCCTGAGGGCGGCCCGGCGCGTCGACCTGCGGCGCCTTGTCCTGAAAATCGTTTTGCTGTGCTTCCCGAAACATTGCAATATCAAGAACAAACATGAAACACATAGAAAGTTATGCAAATTTCGGGTTAACCGAATCGGACAGCCCACATCGACTTAGCTGACTTAGCTACTAAGTTGGATATGTTGAGGTGTATGTATCGATATACCTTGGCAGTGGTGCCCGATAGCTCAGTTAATAAGATGGATGGTTCTGTGAGTAGTATGTATGGTATGTGGTTGAATATACTTATCTAACAAAACGTTAAGTAGATGAATGCGAAGTTTGATATTTTATATATGTTGAATATGTGAGGTCGACTAGCATGAACCTACATACATCTTCGTTGAAACGATTTCATCGGATATACAACGCTCTTACCGCACTTACACCCACCCGACGGTCAAAGTACCCCCCCCTTCGGCGGGGAGGGTAGGGAGGGGCTTCGCCACGATCACTACGATGCTCGGTTTCCTTATGCATGGGTCGGCTTGGCTGGCGCGGAGGAGGAGGAGGAGGAGGAGGAGCAGGAGCAGGAGCAGGAGCAGGAGCAGGAGCAGGAGCAGGAGGAGGAGGAGGAGGAGGAGGAGGAGGAGACAGCGACGACGAGCCACACGGAAAAGCCCCTCACACATAGGAGTATCATTTCTGATATTTTTGAGGCCCCCCAGGGCTTCCACAAGGCCCACGCAATGCTTTCCACCAATCTGACCCGAATCCGGGGCTCGCAGCCACAAATCCTGGAAATCTGTTGCGCACCCGGGATCGGGTGCATTCCCCAAGAATGATTTGCGTTCGCGTTCCCCCTTGCGACCAGCTGCAACCCGCTGAAACCCGCTGCAGCATTCTTCGCCGTCCCCCGACGGCCCCGTCCTCCTCCTCCTCCTCCTCCTCCTCCTCCTCCTCCTCCTCCTCCTCCTCCTCCTCCTCCTGATCCTCCTCCCCCTGATCCTCCTCGTCCTCTTTCTGCCGCTCCACCACTCGTCCTCCCCCACATCCGCTTCCTTTCCTCGCTCCCCGAGGTTCCCTCCCTCCTATCCTTCGCCCTCCACCGGGCGCCTTTCAGGAGCCCCCAGAGGCCCGGGAAGGGCCAGGGACCGACCGAACTTTCGAAGACTTCTGAAAACCTCCGCAGGGAAGGGCCGAATTTCCAAGGCCACTCGGGATGGCGCGAACGACCAATGTAACATATGCAATGCCTCAAGGACCAAGGTGCATGGCGCGAAGCTCCACTGCAAGCCTTCGAAAGTTCGGTCGGTCCCTGGCCCTTCCTGGGCCTCTGGGGGCTCCTGAAAGGCGCTGGGTGGAGGGCGAAGGATAGGAGGGAGGGAACCTCGGGGAGCGAGGAAAGGAAGCCGATGTGGGGGAGGACGAGTGGTGGAGCGGCAGAACGAGGAGGTGGAGGATGATGATGATGAGGGGGAGGAGGAGGAAGAGGAGGAAGAGGAGGAGGAGGAGGAGGAGGAGGAGGAGGAAGAGGAGGAGGAGGAGGAGGGCGCCGTTGGGGGACGGCGAAGAATGTTGCAGCGGGTTGCAGCGGGTCGCCACGGGACACGCGAACGCAAGTAATTCTTACGGAATGCACCCACAATCCCGGGTTCGCAACAACTTTCCGAGAGTTGCCCGGGATTCGGGTCAGTTTGGTGGACAACGCCGTGTGGGCCTTGTTGGAGCCCTGGTAGGCCGGCTTGGGGCCGTCTCGAGCCGTCTTGGGGCCATCTTGGGCCGTGTTTGGGGGCTTCGGCCCCCTAGGGACATTACTGCGGCTACCTAGGCCCTCCGGTTGGCCTCCCATGGCCTTTCGGGGGGCCTCCCATTGCCTTCTTGGGCTTCTTTTGGGGGCCTTGTGGAGGCCTGTTGGGCCTCTTGTTGGTTCATGAGGGATTTCCTTGGGCAGTCTTGTGGCCGTCCTGGCCGTCTAGAGGCTCTCTTGGGGGTCTCTGGGGCCGTCCTGGGGCGATACTGGCGGCCTTCTTGGTTGTTTTGAACGCTGCTAAGACCCGAACAGCGAATGTGATGAAAACCTACGTGCCCTAAGGGAATGAAGCGATGTTTTCGTTCTGGGAGTCCTGTTGAGGGCCTCCTGGGCCGCCTTGGGGGCCTCTGGAGGCCGTCTGGGCGTCTGGGTCCTTATTGAAGCGCTCTTGTGTTGTCTTGGGTTTCTCTTCGGCCTCTCTGATCACCGCTCTGATCGCTTCGGGGCCTTGTGAGGGCCTGTTGGCCTTCTCTTTTGGCTCATTTGTCGCTTCCTTGGGCAGTTTGGGAGCCATCCAGGCCGTCTAGAGGCTCTCTTGGGCCTCCTGGGCGCTGTTCAGGCCATCTGGGTCCTTCTTGGGTCTTGGGTCTATCTTCGGCCTCTCTGATCACCGCTCTGATCGCTGCGGGGCCTTGTGAGGGCCTGTTGGCCCTCTTTTTGGCTCAGTTGTGGCTTCCTTGGGCAGTCTTGTGGCCGTCCCGGCCGTCTAGAGGCTCTCTTGGGGGTCTCTTGGGCCGTCTTGGGCAGATACCAGAGGCCTTCTTGGACGATGGTAGGACTCGAACAGCGAACATGCTGAAAATGTATGTTTTCCTAGGTGAATGATGCGATGTTTGCGTTCTAGGAGTCCCGTTGAGGGCCTCCTGGGCCGTCTTGGAGGCCATCTGGGTCCTTCTTGGAGCACTCTTGCGTTGTCCTGTGTCTTTCTTCGGCCTCTCTGATCACCGCTCTTATCGCTTGGGGCCTGCTGGCAGGACCCGGCTAAACGCCCCGGGAGGTCCGGGACGAGCCGGGGGACCGTTGGCAAGGCCCGGGAACCCCCGATCTTAGGGGTCCAGTTTTTTTTTGGGGGGGGGGGGTCCCACCCCCCCCGGCTTGCAAAAATATAGATGTGGGCTCAGACCCCCGACGCCGTGATGTCTTCATTGCGTGGACACCCAGAGGTCTGGACCCCTTCCCGGGGACCGGCTTCTCATCCTGAGTCAGCCTCTGGTGGCCCCAAGTAAGTACCCGAGGCCCGGGAGAGGGGCCCTCGAGGCCGAAGACCTCCGCCTGCGTCTGTCTCCACAGCGCGCGAGGGGGCGCCAGGGCCTGAGAGGAGCCGGCCCTCGCCGCCCGACCCGTGGGAGCTGTGCACGGCGGCGCTGTGGGAGAGGCTCGCGGCGAGCGGCGGCGTGGACCTGCAGCTCCTCAACACGGCGGTGGCCGCCTGCTCCGGGCCGGCGGGCGCGGCGGCCTGGCGCCAGGCTAGGGCGCTGCTCGCGGAGGGGCGCCGGCCTCGGAGGGTCGGCGCTGCGGCGATCGGGGCCGGACCGCGCAGCTCACCACGTACGGGGGAAGCGGGCCCGGAGGGGAACGCGCGGGCCCTGGGATGTGTCACCGTTCCCAGACCCCCTCGAGTTATGAGAAAATCACGACGGGAGGTTTTTCATTATTTTTGGCCTCCGGGACCGTCCAAAAGCGACTCAGGACGAAGAACCGGTCCCGGGGAATGGGTCCAGACCCTTTGGGGTCGACGTCATGAAAAATTCATGACGTCGGGGGTCTGGGTTTTCGAGCTCTCGGGGCCCTCCACGGGACCCGGGGCTGTCAGAGAACGATGCAGGACGAAGAGCTCGGCCTGGGAGCAGGCGCTGGAGGCCAGGGCCCGTTTCCCTCAGGGAGCCGTCCCCCCATCGCCCGCCTGTCGATCGATCTCCAGTACCGTCACAGCCATGCAGACATGCTCGCGTCGTGGCAAAAGGCGCTGCGGGAGGTTCGTTTTGCCATTCTGGGCCCCAGGGGGCAGGGGGCCCTCGCCGGGGCCCTGGGACCGTCAAAAGTTGACTCGGGATGAAAAGGCGGCCCTGGGGAAGCGGCCGGACGTCTGGGGGGACCGCATGGAACAGATCGAGATGCTATCAGGATGGCCCCCGGGACCCACAAAGGCCTCTGGGACACTTGAGGAAGTCCAGGGCCCGGCCAAGGACGTGCCCCCAGATTCCAGACAGCGAGGCTTCTTCTCGCATGCACCTGCTGGTCCGTGCGACGGGTGGGAATCCTGATCGGGTCCAGGCCAGCCATGGATCGGGACCCCACAGTTACGTCGGGCCTGTCCCTCTACAGGAGGGATATCCAGAAAGAGTCCAAACATAGAATGGGGACGACTTTTTGACCATTCGCCAGAATTTGGGTGTATTCTCGAGTGTTCTGAATTTTTCGCCCAAAATCCCCCTGTAGGGGGACAGGCCCGACCTAAGCACTGCAGGCGGCGGCGGCGCATCGGGCCAGATGCCATCACGTGGCACGCCGTGCTGGCCGCGTGCGAGCGCGCTGGCGGTGGGGGCCGGGGCGCGGCCGACGTGGTGCTCCTCGCCGATGCGCTCGGGCGGGCCGCGGCGCGGCCCCTGGCCGTGGCGCGGACGCCCCCGGGGTGGTCGGCGGCGCGCCAGGGGGTTGGCGCGGGGGGGGGGAGGATTACTCCGGAGGACTTGGGCGAACCCTCCTCCTCCTCCTCCTCCTCCTCCTCCTCCTCCTCCTCCTCCTCGTCCCTCCTTCTCCTCCTCCTCCCCCTCCCCCTCCTCCTCCTCCTCCTCCTCCTCCTCCTTCTCCTCCTCCTCCTCCTCCCTCCTCCTCCTCCTCCCTCCGTCCCTCGTCCTCCTCCTCCTCTCTCCTCCTCCTCCTCCTCCTCCTCCTCCTCCTCCTCTCTCCCTCCTCCTCCTCCTCCTCCTCCTCCTTCCTCCTCCTCCTCCTCCCTCCTCCTCCCCTCCCACCTCCTCCTCCTCCTCCTCCTCCTCCTCCTCCTCCTCCTTCTCCTCCTCCTCCTCCTCCCCCTCCTCTTCCTCCTCCTCCTCGGGTCGCCTACGGCCCCGGGGGAAAGCGTGCAGGTGGGGTCGGCCCTCTGAGAAGGCAGCAGGGGCTCTTGCAGAGGGGGGCGGGGTCTTCTGAGGGGGCTCCTCGGGAGGCGAGGGGACTTCCAAGAAGCCCTCCCTCCCTTGTTTTCTTCGGATGCAGGCCCCGTCGGGTCGCGAAAACATGATGGCGGGAGGCGTTTCGTTATCTTCTGCCTTTGGGGGGCCCTCACTGGCCCTCGGGGCCGTCAAACACGACGTGGGAACCGGTCCCGGGGCATGGGGGTCCAAACCGCTGTGGGTCCACGTCATGAACATGACCTGGGGAGGCCCCACCCCCCTCGCCCCACCCCTCTCCCAGACATCCAATGGTGTGACGTTTTCAGTTCGCGGCCCCCAGGAAGGCCTGACCCCTTCGCCGGGGCAACTTACTCCGTGCCGGGCTCCGTTCTTGACAGCCCTGGGGGGCCCGACAATAGGCGCAATGCAGAGGAGAGACGCTGCGATTGAAGTACGTTGTCATATCGTCGGAGATCTGTCGGGCGGACGGCAACGCGGTGGATATACTGTGAGCGCATTGTATAAGGAAGCCTTGGATGAAGGATTCCAGTGTTCGGGATTTTGTGGAACGCCAATTGGGGCTTGGCCATGGATATCAACGCCGCCGTCATCAGATCAGGAATCCCCCAGGGTCTGGCGCCGTCTGGAGCCGCTGTGGCAGCTTGGGCCCCATTTCCCTTATTCGGGAGCGTTCAGTTAGCGTGTCGCTCCGCCAGTTCTGGCCCACCACGCTTCGGCGCGACACGCCAACAACGTCCCAGTCCCCGAGCGTCGACGTCCCGAACTCTTCTCAGCCTCCCGCTCCGCGGAGCGGAGCGACGCGCCATCAGCTCGCAGGGCACCGCGTGTCTCCGGGGCCGCTGCGGCGACACGCTGAGCAAGAGCTCCCGACCGTGGTGCCCCCCGCCCCCTGCAGCTGAGGGAATTCCTCGAGGCCTCCCGCGGCGCGCAATAGTAGTCTCATCTAGTTCGCACGTCCGCTCCGCAAGATCTTGGTCGGCGTTCACGCGGCGATGCTCCGACGTAATTAGATCGGCTTGGATCCGACGTGAATCCGAGGTACGTCCGACGCAATCCGACGTGAACCCAAGGTCAATTCGATGGTGGATCCGACGTAAATTGAGTCTCGAGTTGCCGCGCGAGACCTCCTGGCTGTTGTGGAGACCTTCAGGCCAATTTCGGGGGAGATCTCCAAACTTTCTTGACTGCTCCTCATGACGTCCCCCCCCCCCTCCCGACTCCGGGCCGTGCGCCGCCGCGCAAGGTGGGCCCCAGCCGCCCACGCCGCCACGCTCGCGGATCCGCTGACCTGCCTGTACGGCCGCGGCGCCGGGTGCGCAGTTCGGGCGTTAAACCCTACAGAGGGCCAGGCGTTTTTTTTGCCGATCGAGAGGAGGAGGAGGAGGAGGAGGAGGAGGAGGAGGAGGAGGAGGAGGAGGAGGAGGAGGAGATGAGAGAGGAAAAGAGGAGAAGAGGAGAAAGAGGAGAAGAGGAGAAGAGGAGAAGAGGAGAGAGAGAGAGAAGAGGAGGAGGAGGAGGAGGAGGAGGGAGGAGGAGGAGGAGGAGGAGGAGGAGGAGGAGGAGGAGGAGGAGGAGGAGGAGGAGGAGGAGGAGGAGGAGGAGGAGGAGGAGGAGGAGGAGGAGGAGGAGGAGGAGGGAGGAGGGAGGAGGAGGGAGGAGGAGGAGGAGGAGGAGGAGGAGGAGGACGGAGGCGGAGGAGGAGGAGGAGGACGAGGAGGAGGAGGAGGAGGAGGAGGAAGCAGGGAGGAGGGAAGAGGGAGGAGGGAGGAGGTAGTAGGGAGGAGGGAGGAGGAGGAGGAGGAGGAGGAGGAGGAGGAGGAGGAGGAGGAGGAGGACACTTCTTGGGGACCAAGCCGGATACGTTCAGGTAAGTTGAGTAGATGTGTAAGCCGTCGCGGAGCCGAAACAGCGCGTTCTAGCAGAGCAGGTGATGCGGCAGATGTGTTGCAGGCTATGTGGTGCAAGCTGTTTGGTGAAATTCATTTGCCGAACTTGAAGTTGTCAACCCCACTGCTCGCGCAATCATCCCACCCACCCACCCGCAACTTGGTTTGCGAAACCCATGCGGAAACGATTGCGATGAGTGCTTGGTGATGGTTGGTGCATCTCTGCGGCCGCGCTTGCTAGCGTATGCTCGCGCGCGCACCGGCCAGCTAGTTTGGCGCGACCGACGCGAACGCCTTGGCGCTGACCGCTCGGCACATCCCAGCGGGCACTTCAGTGCGAGTCGGCGAGTTGGGCGGGCTCGGTATCATGGCAACGTCGACAATGGTAGACACGATGATGGTAGTAGCGATGCTGTTGGCGATGCTGGCAGCGACGGCGGGGCAGCCAGTGACGTCGCTGATGCTGATCACGCCGACGACGATGACGGCGTCTTCGCGTCGGTGATGAAGGTTTTGGAAGGAGTTCGAAATCTGCGTGTGGCAAACGCGCGAGCGTGGCCCGCATGGTAACATTTGAAACGGATCGTACCACCCCAGCACGCGCGCAAGGGCGACCGAACGATTTCGACATGCGCGCGCGACGTCCGTTTGGTAGTACATGTATGCAAATAATGAAAAGCCGATGGCTCGCTTAAGAATTCGCAAGAACGCGCGCAATTTGTTTTGCGTGTTGCGAAGCCTTGTGTTGTTTTTGAATGTGTTTTGGACACTCGATGTCTGAAACCCTTCGGATAAAAACAAATTGCGTCATGTGCGGGCGACGACGCGTGCGTGTGCACTTCGTCGCATTTGTTGCAAGGTCTTCTTGGGAACAACTGATTTTTGATAAAACGCGTGTGCGCATAGTCTTTGTTGCAGAGGATGACGGGGGGGGGGTCGGCACTGGTTGGGCTGTGATGGTATAGTTTCATTGTTTGGATGGGCGACGTGGTAGAACCCATTGTAATTTGCGATGCGAAAATAGGGTACTGATAATCCGGGGGGGTATAGCTTATTATTTTGTAGAAAGGAGAATCTACGCGGAGGAATCCATGTGGTGGGAGCTATGCGGTGTACGCCCGGTGGTGCAATCAATGTGGTGTTCAGATATGTGGTGCAAGGTATTTGGCACAAGTTATGGGGTAGGGGTTAACGCACCCATCGATGTGGTGTGAGTTATATGCTGTAAGGTATATGGTGCAATCTATGCGATGCAGCCGGTGTTGTGCAACCGATGTGGTGCAATCGATGTTGTGCAATCGCCGTGGTGCAATTCATGTGGTGCGTTTCGCCTGCCCGAACTTGAAATTGCCAACTTCACTGCTCGCGCAATAATCCCACCCACACACCCGCAACATGGTTTGCAAAATCACTGTTATGGCGTTTGCGATGACTGCATGCCGCTGATTGTCGCATTGCCGTGGCAGCGCTAGCGCGCGCATGCTCGCGCGGAGAACGGCCAGCTAGGCGGGCGCGACGGCACGGCCGCGATGGCGCTGACCGCTGGGGATATCGGGGCATTTCTGACGCGCGGGCGCTTCAGTGTGAGTCGTTGGCTCGGGCGGGCGAGGCATCATGGCGACGTCGACAACGGCAAACATTATGATGGATATCATCGTAGCAATGTTGGTGACGACGATGACGATGACAACGGCACGACCAGTGGCGGCAGTGGCGGCGCCGATGCTGATCACGCCGATGAAGATGATGATGTCATCTGTCGGTGATGAGGGTTTCGCAGTGATTTTGGCATGCGCGCGAGGCCGACGCGCGAGTGGCCCGCATTGAAATATTTGACAAAAGCTACGTGAAGCGTTTCAATCTATCAATGCTAGCCAGCGCTGGCCACACACAGTGTGTGTGTGTGTGTGTTCAGCAACCCACATTGTGCAACCTACGTGATGCAATCTATGTGGTGCAGCTTCCACGCAAAGCCAGGCAACGCGCAGACGACCAGCGGCGACGGGGCGGGGTCGGCCACAACAAAGCGGCGGACCCGACGAACGGGGCCGAGACGACAGGCGGCGTCGAGGCAGCGACGGGGCTGCGACGGCGACAACAAGGCGACAGAGCCTACACCGGGGCCCAGACGACGGGCGGCGACGAGGCGGCGACAGGGCGGCGTCGGCGACAGCGAGGCGGCGGACCCCACACCGGGGCCCAGACGACGGGCAGCGACGGGCAGGCGACGCGCAGGCGACGGCGACAACAAGGCGGCGGACCCAGCACTGGGGCCCAGATGCCGGGCGGCGACGTCAGTGTGGTGCAATCTACGTGGCGCAATCCATGCGGTGCAATAGATGCGGTGCACTCGACGCGGTGTAGGCTATGCAAAGCAGCGCCTAGCAATGCCAAGCAATGTAAAACAATGCGAAGCAATGGGAAGCAGTGCCAAGTAATGCAAAGCAGCGCAACGCAACGCAAGTAAGCCAACGCAAATCAGTTGAACGTCAATGAAACGTAATGTACGCAATCCAAAACAATGTAACGCAAAGAATTGCAAAGCAACGAAAAGCAACGCAAATCAATGGAAGACAGTGCAAAGCAACGCAAATAACATGCACAGCACATGATTGCAATGCAACGCAACGCAAAGAAATGACAAGTAACGGAAGCCCAGACTGTCACGGGGCGGCGACGTCGACCAAATAGCCGTCAGATCGATGGGCAGGCCCAGAAGACGGACGGCGACGAGGCGGCGACGGCGACCACAGAGCCGCCATATCGAGCCCCAACACACAAGCGCTGTTTTTGGGAATCTCAATATATCTATATACATCCAAGAACATACAGAGATCGCCGGTGAAATTGGCAGCACATCGTTGCCGCTCCAGCGTGAGCCGAAGGACGGCATAAGCCTTTCGGCCCTCAACGACCGACCCGAGGTGCCCCCAGGATCCACAGAAGATGGCCCAGGCAGCCTCCAGAGTTCTCCTCACGAGGCCCAGTGGGTCCCAGTGGCTCCAGAATAGCGCGAGAAAAGCTGGGGACACTTGGGGCCAGGGCCACATCTAGCCACACGTCGTTTGGTCGGCCAGGGAGCCAAGGATTTCGGTGACGCAACTTGCTGTTGAGACGTTCCAGCGTCGCACAGACTGAGCAGCTGGGGCGTCTGTACACCGAGCTCCCTGGTCGACCAAGCGATGTGCGTATACATCGAGCCCCCCTCCGAGGCGCGCAGTGGTGCGGCATTTCTCGAGCCGGATCGATCCTCGAGGGTCCTGGGGCCCGAAACGAGGACAACGACCCCGCCGTGAAGGAATTTCGACGCCAGAAGCTCCGGCAACGGCGACACACTGGGCCAGCTGCCAGGACCACCTCTGTCTGCGCCCGTAGGAGGGGAGAACGAGGGCGAAGCCGGTCAAAATCGATCCCTGGACGCCTCCCGGGATCGGAACTGACCAGTTTCTCGGTCCGCGTCCAGCCGTGGCGAGGAGGGTGCTTCCTTGTCCCCCCTTGTTCTGCTGGGCCTGTGCTGGGCCACTGCAGCCGTCCAGCCAGCTCCAGGTGAGCGACGGAGGACAACGTGGCCGACTGCGCCGGCATTCGCGCGCATGCTTCCCACGCAAGGTCGCGCGTGAGCGTCCTCGTTTCCAATTTGGCGTGCAGCGCTGGCGGCCCGCGTACGCCAACGCTTGAGGTCGCTATGTCATCTCGCGTAAGACCAGTTTCTCTTTTCTTCGCTCAAGCGTCTCAGCGCCATCGCCGTGTCTCGTTGCCGATCTGAGGGAGTCCGTGAGCTTCTGAGGGCATCCTTTCCCTCAGATCACCGCCCCGGGCTTGCCACTGTGCGGGATCGAGTGATGAGCTCGATGCTGGCTGCATCGTGGGGCAAGCAATGAGATAAGCATAGACTGCCGGAGGCCCGCGCGGACTTCTCGGACCGTGAGCTTCTGAGGGCCCCATCCTTTCCCTCAGATCACCGCCCCGGGCTTGCCACTGTGCGGGATCGAGTGATGAGCTCGATGCTGGCTGCATCGTGGGGCAAGCAATGAGATAAGCATAGACTGCCGGAGGCCCGCGCGGACTTCTCGGACCGTGAGCTTCTGAGGGCCCCATCCTTTCCCTCAGATCACCGCCCCGGGCTTGCCACTGTGCGGGATCGAGTGATGAGCTCGATGCTGGCTGCATCGTGGGGCAGGCAATGAGATAAGCATAGACTGCCGGAGGCCCGCGCGGACTTCTCGGACCGTGAGCTTCTGAGGGCCCCATCCTTTCCCTCAGATCACCGCCCCGGGCTTGCCACTGTGCGGGATCGAGTGATGAGCTCGATGCTGGCTGCATCGTGGGGCAGGCAATGAGATAAGCATAGACTGCCGGAGGCCCGCGCGGACTTCTCGGACCGTGAGCTTCTGAGGGCCCCATCCTTTCCCTCAGATCACCGCCCCGGGCTTGCCACTGTGCGGGATCGAGTGATGAGCTCGATGCTGGCTGCATCGTGGGGCGGGCAATGAGATACTGTGAGCATAGACTGCCGGAGGCCCGCGCGGACTTCTCGGACCGGCGCTGGAACCCTCGCCCGAGCGCGCGGAGAGAGCCTGTTCTTTTTTTGGATTCAGGCAAGTTTACTTGCATGGCGTTCGCCCCCCCCCACCCCCCCCCCCCCCCCCCTCGCCCCTCTTCAAGCGAATACTAGCGTGCAAGTGCCTTTCGACCTGCGTGATTTCCGCGCCCCCCCGAACGTGCAGGTCGTTTGCGGCCTGCTTCAGGCTCAGCCCCCCCCCCCGTCCATGCAAGTAAACTTGCCAGAGTCTTAAAAAAACAGGCTCAGAGCGCCGTGGGCGGCGCCAGGGGCGCCGCCGGGGGGGCTCCCGCGCCGAGCCGTGAAGTCCGCGCGGAGCTCCGACGGCGTGTGCTTCTGCTGCTGCTGCTGCTTGTGCCCCGATGTCCACGGGGGCCGCTCCTTACGGATGTGTGCTCCGGAGGCGTCGGGCCTCGGAGGTCGAGGAGGAGGAGGGAGGAGGAGGAGGGAGGAGGGAGGACGAGGAGGAGGAGGAGAAGGGGAGGAGGACGAGGAGGAGGAGGAGGAGGAGGAAGAGGAGGACGGGGAGGGGGAGGGAGGAGAAGGAGGAGGAGGAGGAGGAGGAGGAGGAGGAGGAGGAGGAGGAGGAGGAGGAGGAGGATTCCTTATCTGATGAGGGCGGCGGTGCTGTTCTATGGCCACCCCGCGATCGGAGGTCCTCCGGCGTCCAGGCCCTGCACTCCTTCTCTCCTTGTAAGGGCTCCTGATCCGTTGCCCCCCGCGTACCCAGGACCCCCGTCGCCATGATTTCCTATGACGTGGACCCATTTCGGGTATAGCCAGAACCCCAGGTAAGGGGATCCGGTTAGTGGTCGGGCCCAGGAGCCCCTGAGTTGGCCAGAATCACTAAACCAGGTCTGCCGTAGCTAGTGTTTTTCCCAACCAACCTGTGTTGTTGGGTCCTCGTTTTGAAGAGACAGTCCCCGCGTTTCTCCTCCTCCTCGCCCCCGCCCTCCAGGTGTTCGCATGCGGTTCCCCCACCCAGGGCAGCGTTTCGTAGCCCCATAGGGAGCTCCACCGAAGGCCCCAGTGGGGGTGTTCGCATGCGGTTCCCCCACCCAGGGCAGCGTTTCGTGGCCCCATAGGGAGCTCCACCGAAGGCCCCAGTGGGGGTGTTCGCATGCGGTTCCCCCACCCAGGGCAGCGTTTCGTAGCCCCATAGGGAGCTCCACCGAAGGCCCCAGTGGGGGTGTTCGCATGCGGTTCCCCCACCCAGGGCAGCGTTTCGTGGCCCCATAGGGAGCTCCACCGAAGGCCCCAGTGGGGGTGTTCGCATGCGGTTCCCCCACCCAGGGCAGCGTTTCGTGGCCCCATAGGGAGCTCCACCGAAGGCCCCAGTGGGGGTGTTCGCATGCGGTTCCCCCACCCAGGGCAGCGTTTCGTGGCCCCATAGGGAGCTCCACCGAAGGCCCCAGTGGGGGTGTTCGCATGCGGTTCCCCCACCCAGGGCAGCGTTTCGTAGCCCCATAGGGAGCTCCACCGAAGGCCCCAGTGGGGGTGTTCGCATGCGGTTCCCCCACCCAGGGCAGCGTTTCGTGGCCCCATAGGGAGCTCCACCGAAGGCCCCAGTGGGGGTGTTCGCATGCGGTTCCCCCACCCAGGGCAGCGTTTCGTAGCCCCATAGGGAGCTCCACCGAAGGCCCCAGTGGGGGTGTTCGCATGCGGTTCCCCCACCCAGGGCAGCGTTTCGTGGCCCCATAGGGAGCTCCACCGAAGGCCCCAGTGGGGGTGTTCGCATGCGGTTCCCCCACCCAGGGCAGCGTTTCGTAGCCCCATAGGGAGCTCCACCGAAGGCCCCAGTGGGGGTGTTCGCATGCGGTTCCCCCACCCAGGGCAGCGTTTCGTGGCCCCATAGGGAGCTCCACCGAAGGCCCCAGTGGGGGTGTTCGCATGCGGTTCCCCCACCCAGGGCAGCGTTTCGTGGCCCCATAGGGAGCTCCACCGAAGGCCCCAGTGGGGGTGTTCGCATGCGGTTCCCCCACCCAGGGCAGCGTTTCGTAGCCCCATAGGGAGCTCCACCGAAGGCCCCAGTGGGGGTGTTCGCATGCGGTTTCCCCCCCACCCAGGGCAGCGTTTCGTGGCCCCATAGGGAGCTCCACCGAAGGCCCCAGTGGGGGTGTTCGCATGCGGTTCCCCCACCCAGGGCAGCGTTTCGTGGCCCCATAGGGAGCTCCACCGAAGGCCCCAGTGGGGGTGTTCGCATGCGGTTCCCCCACCCAGGGCAGCGTTTCGTGGCCCCATAGGGAGCTCCACCGAAGGCCCCAGTGGGGGTGTCGTTTCGTGGCCCCATAGGAGAGCTCCACCGAAAGCTCCACCCAGTGGGGGTGTTCGCATGCGCTTCCCCCACCCAGGGCAGCGTTTCGTGGCACCATAGGGAGCTCCACCGAAGGCCCCAGTGGCGCAGTTCGCATGCGGTTCCCCCACCCAGGGCAGCGTTTCGTAGCCCCATAGGGAGCTCCACCGAAGGCCCGCCCCGGTGGCGCAGTCCGCATGCGGTTCCCCCATCCAAGGCAGCGCTTCGTGGCCCCATATGGAGCCCCACCGAAAGCGGCACCCACAACGCGTTACCAACAATTGCTTATGGTTGGGTCTTTCGCCAGGATAATTTTCGGGTGACGGCAGGTCCGGTTAGTGGAACGGGGCGGGGGGGCGTCCCCCGGTACACATCACTGAACCAGGTCCCACTAAACCAAGTTCTGCTAACGCCCGACCATTGCCCAGGAGCGTTTTTTTCCTGCCGGGTCCTCTTGTGACGGTCCCGAGGGCCGGTGTGGGCCCCCAGAGGCCGGAAACATATGGAAAATCCGTCCGTTATGATTTCGTCATGGCGGAGGGTTTTTCTACATATTTCCTGGGTTTCGAAACTGTCGTTTCTGTAGATCTCGTGGGCGGCGGATGTTTGAAAACTCATGTTGCGAAACTGTCATTTTTTTCCCAACCAACCTGTGTTGTTGGGTCCTCGTTTTGAAGAGACAGTCCCCTCCCGCGCCTCTGCTCCTTCCTCACGCGTTTTCGTGGCCCCATAGGGAGCTCCACCGAAGGCCGTTTCAGTGGGGGTGTTCACATGCGGTTCCCCCACCCAGGGCAGCGTTTCGTAGGCCCCATAGGGAGCTCCACCGAAGGCCCCAGTGGGGGTGTTCGCATGCGGTTCCCCACCCAGGGCAGCGTTTCGTGGCCCCATAGGGAGCTCCACCGAAGGCCCCAGTGGGGGTGTTCGCATGCGGTTCCCCCACCCAGGGCAGCGTTTCGTAGCCCCATAGGGAGCTCCACCGAAGGCCCCAGTGGGGGTGTTCGCATGCGGTTCCCCCACCAGGGCAGCGTTTCGTGGCCCCATAGGGAGCTCCACCGAAGGCCCCAGTGGGGGTGTTCGCATGCGGTTCCCCCACCCAGGGCAGCGTTTCGTGGTAGGGAGCTCCACATAGTGGCATGCGGTTCCCCCACCCAGGGCAAGGCCCACCGAGGCCCCAGTGGGGGTGTTCGCATGCGGTTCCCCCACCCAGGGCAGCGTTTCGTAGCCCCATAGGGAGCTCCACCGAAGGCCCCAGTGGGGGTGTTCGCATGCGGTTCCCCCACCCAGGGCAGCGTTTCGTGGCCCCATAGGGAGCTCCACCGAAGGCCCCAGTGGGGGTGTTCGCAGCGGTTCCCCCACCCAGGGCAGCGTTTCGTGCCCCATGGGGAGCTCCACCGAAGGCCCCAGTGGGGGTGTTCGCATGCGGTTCCCCCACCCAGGGCAGCGTTTCGTGGCCCCATAGGGAGCTCCACCGAAGGCCCCAGTGGGGGTGTTCGCATGCGGTTCCCCCACCCAGGGCAGCGTTTCGTAGCCCCATAGGGAGCTCCACCGAAGGCCCCAGTGGGGGTGTTCGCATGCGGTTCCCCCACCCAGGGCAGCGTTTCGTGGCCCCCATAGGGAGCTCCACCGAAGGCCCCAGTGGGGGTGTTCGCATGCGGTTCCCCCACCCAGGGCAGCGTTTCGTAGCCCCATAGGGAGCTCCACCGAAGGCCCCAGTGGGGGTGTTCGCATGCGGTTCCCCCACCCAGGGCAGCGTTTCGTAGCCCCATAGGGAGCTCCACCGAAGGCCCCAGTGGGGGGTGTTCGCATGCGGTTCCCCCACCCAGGGCAGCGTTTCGTGGCCCCATAGGGAGCTCCACCGAAGGCCCCAGTGGGGGTGTTCGCATGCGGTTCCCCCACCCAGGGCAGCGTTTCGTAGCCCCATAGGGAGCTCCACCGAAGGCCCCAGTGGGGGTGTTCGCATGCGGTTCCCCCACCCAGGGCAGCGTTTCGTGGCCCCATAGGGAGCTCCACCGAAGGCCCCAGTGGGGGTGTTCGCATGCGGTTCCCCCACCCAGGGCAGCGTTTCGTAGCCCCATAGGGAGCTCCACCGAAGGCCCCAGTGGGGGTGTTCGCATGCGGTTCCCCCACCCAGGGCAGCGTTTCGTGGCCCCATAGGGAGCTCCACCGAAGGCCCCAGTGGGGGTGTTCGCATGCGGTTCCCCCACCCAGGGCAGCGTTTCGTGGCCCCATAGGGAGCTCCACCGAAGGCCCCAGTGGGGGTGTTCGCATGCGGTTCCCCCACCCAGGGCAGCGTTTCGTGGCCCCATAGGGAGCTCCACCGAAGGCCCCAGTGGGGGTGTTCGCATGCGGTTCCCCCACCCAGGGCAGCGTTTCGTGGCCCCATAGGGAGCTCCACCGAAGGCCCCAGTGGGGGTGTTCGCATGCGGTTCCCCCACCCAGGGCAGCGCTTCGTGGCCCCATGGGGAGCTCCACCGAAAGCCCCCGTGGCGCAGTTCGCATGCGCTTCCCCCACCCAGGGCAGCGTTTCGTGGCACCATAGGGAGCTCCACCGAAGGCCCCAGTGGCGCAGTTCGCATGCGGTTCCCCCACCCAGGGCAGCGTTTCGTAGCCCCATAGGGAGCTCCACCGAAGGCCCGCCCCGGTGGCGCAGTCCGCATGCGGTTCCCCCATCCAAGGCAGCGCTTCGTGGCCCCATATGGAGCCCCACCGAAAGCGGCACCCACAACGCGTTACCAACAATTGCTTATGGTTGGGTCTTTCGCCAGGATAATTTTGTTGAAACTGATGTCGAAGCTGTTCTTTGAATGTTTGTCGGACACTCGGCCTTGAAAACCGTCTGAAACCAAACGTGTTTGAAGGGTATGGGCACGCGCGCGCGACGACGCGCGCGCGTGCATCTCGCCCAATTGAGTGCAAAGGGTTCTCGCGACTGCGCGCGCGCAAAGGCACTCGAACGATTTCGACATGCGCGCGCGAAGGCCGTTTGGTAGTATGCTCTGAAAAGGTTGAAGAACAAGCATGGCTTTCTTTAGATTCGCAAGAGCGCGCGCACGCTTTCGTTTGAAAATCCACCTTGCGATACCCTAATGTATTATGTTGGTTTCAAATCCTTCCGAAACCGAAGAATCTTGAAGGATATCTGCATGCGCGCACGACGACGCGCGCGCGTACACTTTGCGCCACTTTCTGCAAGGGGTTCTTGGAAATTGATGATTCTTGATAAATGAATGCGCGCGCATAATAATTTGTTGTAAAGAATGGCTGGGGGGGGGGTCGATACCGGATCGGATGAGATGGTATGATTTCAAATTTTGGATGGACGATTGGGCAGAATCATGTGTAAATTGGCACACACACACACACATACATGCACCGATAAACTTGGGGGGTCCGAGTCCTTTTTCGGAAAGTCAAATCAATGCGGCGCTAGTGGTTTTAACAAACGAGCTAACACATCCCGCGTTCTTGCAAACATCCAACCCACACACCCGCAGCTCGGCGTGCAAAACCCAGGCGGTGGCGATTGCGACGCATGCTCGGCGTTGGCTGGTGCATCCCTGCGGCCGCGCCAACCCTAGCACGTGCGCAGCGGCCAGCTAGTTTGGCGCCACCGACGCGGCCGCGGCGGCGCTGACCGCCGGGCGAATCCCAGCGGGCACTCCACTGCGAGTCGGCGACTTCGGCGGGCGCGGCATCATGGCAACGCCGACAGCGGTAGACACGACGACGATAAAAGCGATGCTGGCGACGATGTTCGCACCGTGAAATCACGACGGGCCCGCCCGGCGAGCCGCGCAGCACCGCGGCCCTGTAACTGCGCGCCGTCGAAGCTACAGTCGCCCAGCCTCGGCAGGGAGAACAGCGACAGCAAGTCCACCCCGACTTCCCGCTTGGGCTGAGCACTGCCGGCGGGACGCCCCCCTCCGCCGGCGGAGGAAGTCATCCTCCTGCGGGCGCGGTGAGCTTGCCACCGCGCCCGCCGCCTCCTCGTCCAGCTGCTCGTCCGGCATCGCCTCGTCCGCCTCGGCCGCCAGCCCCTCGACCGCCGCCGCGCCCGCTGCCTCGGCCATCGGCTCCACCAGCGCCCCCAGCAGTGGGCAGGCCCTCGCCCGCCTCCTGGGCCAGCGGGTTCGGCGGGGGCACGCCTGTCGCGCGGCCTTCCAATTCTCCAGCTCCATCTCTTCCTTGCAGCGGCGGAACACCGCCGCGCGCAGGGCGGGGTCGATGACGTCCATAGGGCCCGCCACGCCCACGCAGTGACGCAGGCCCCCCCATTTCGGGGGCTTCGTCGGATCACCAGGGTAGGCCTCCACGATCTGCGACACCCATCGGCACAATACTTCCACGCTTGCCATGCTGGCGAGATTGATATGGTCATAGCTCCCCGCGAAATAAATGGCGGACAGCAGGCACTCCATCTCGATGTAGGTCCGATCCGTAGAAATCAGCATCCGATCGCGGGTCCACATCTCGAGCCACAGCAACGGGTTCCCACCGTTCTGCTCCCACTTCTTGAACATGTGCTCCACCGTCGAGAGGCCGTCCTCCAGCGGCCAGTCCTTGAACGCACACCGCTTCACCTCACGTACGACCTCCCGCCACAGCTTGCGCCGCTCTCCACGCTCGTCAGGCTGCACCCACAAAGTTCGCACATCGTCGCCAGCGTCAGGCTTTTGAAGGCCCTCAGGCGGCGGCGCTCCGAGCCTATCTCTCAAGTCCTTTTCGCCAGCCTCCAGGTCGGGAGCTCCGACGGAGGCTCCGGGAGCGGCCGCCTCGCCGCCGAGCCCAGCGCCTCCGGGATACCTCTCAGCAAGGTCGGTTCCCAGCAGCCTGATGAGCTCGCGTGAGCGGCTGTCCCTGAACGAGTCCACCAGCCCGATGCGCACCGCCTCCACCAACTACCACACGGAGCCGTCCTCCACCATCGCGTGGGTCTCGTCCAGCCGCACGCTGTCCGACTCCAGCGTAGCTTCCTGGCCGACGGGCAGGCGCCTGGGTGAGCTCACCACCCAGGCGCAGCCCTCGGGCGGCCCCAGCGAGGCCGAGGCGGCGGGGGCCCCGGGGGGACCAGGCGCCGCCGCGTCCTCCAGCGGCACGGCGCCAGGCGGGGTGGCCGTGCACCGCGCCCCCGCCGACCCGCAGCGGCAGGCGGCGGCGCACCTCGGCGAATGGGCGAGGGGTCCCGTCCCAAGATCTCCACAGGATCGGGGACTGCCCCGCCAGCAGCGTGGAGCATCTGGTTACTCCGCGACGTCTGCACCAGGCCTCGGAAACGCTGCCAGGCAACGGTCCAAGCACCGTGAGCCAGGGCGGGCGCCGTGCCGTTCGGAGCACAGGCGAAGGCCCTGCCGCACCCGTCGCCCATGGAGCCCGCCACGTCCTCGGGATACCTGTTCAGGTCGGGCGTGAGGATCCAACAGTACGTCCCTCTGGCGGGGTACAGCAATAGCCGCTCGTGCCAGACCGTGTCCCGCGGATACCAGAGCCCTACACGACGATCTGGCCGTAGCCCCGCGCACCGCTCCTCCACCGCCCTCAGTACCGTCGAACCCCGTCGCCGACGTCGAAGTGGACCGAGCATGGCGGCGGACACGGGCGGCGGTACAGCAGCACACCAGGATCATCAGCTCGCCTCCAGCCAGCCCCCCCCACGCCAGCAGAGCAGCCGTGGGCCGCTGTCTCCCAGGCTGGGCCGGCCTCGGGCGGCGGCGCCGCCGGCGGAGACCCAACAGGGCCGACAGGCGGCAGCCGCTCCAGCAGCGCCGCCGCGACCGCCTCCGCCGAAGGGCATGTGGCGGGGGTCGTGGAAGCTTTGGCCAGCCACGGCCCGAGCTCCCACACGACAGCCGCTGCCACGGCCCCCCGCGCCAGGTGCTGGCGGCGGCGGGGACAGGGGCGCCGGCGCGGGGAGCACCAGCGGGGCGTGGCACACGCACGGCGGGCAGCTCGTCGACGCGGCGACCACCGCAGCCAACCAACTCGCCGCCAGACGCCAGCCTGCCCAGGCCGCTGGAGCCCCCACCGCGGCGCCCACCGCCAGCGTGGTGGCACCGCCCGGTGCCATGGCCCAGCCCGAGCTCATGCACTTGAGCGGTAGACATCGCGGAACCACAAGACAATCCCGTGCAGAGCACACCACATGTTACCTAACAGCGAAGACTGATAGGTTTCTAGTGGGATCAAAAGAGCTCACAGATCACTCCACAGGGGGGTCCGGGCAGGTGTTGGGAGTTGCCGGGCGGCAGGTGCCGGGCTCGTTTTTCACCAACAGTCACACACTTCGTGCTCTTCGCCTTCCCAGAACTCCATTCCCAGGCCACATTCTGAATACCCGGATGCAACAGTCACACACAAAGTGCTCTTCGAGATCCCAGAACGCCATTCCCGGGCCACATTCTGAATAACCGGATGCAACAGTCACACACTTCGTGCTCATCGACATCCCAGAACGCCATTCCCGGGCCACATTTAGAATAACCGGATGCAACAGTCACACACTTCGTGCTCTTCGAGTTCCCAGAATTCCATTCCCGGGCCACATTTTGGATGCCCGGAGCCAACTGTAGGCCACTTCCTGGTCTTCGAGTTCCCAGAACTCCATTCCCGGGCCACATTTTGAATAGCCGGAGCCAACAGTAGGCCACTTCGTGTTCTTCGAGTGCCCAGAACTTTATTCCTGGGCCACATTTTGAATGCCCGGAGCCAACTGTAGGCCACTTCGTGCTCTTCGAGTTCCCAGAACTCCATTCCCGGGCCGCATTTTGATGCTGATGCAGAGGCTGAGAATGGTGATGCTGATGCTGAGGCTGAGGCTGAGGCAGGCAGGCTGAGGCTGATGAGGCTGAGGCAGGCTGAGGCTGAGGCTGAGGCTGAAGGCAGGCTGAGGCAGACGCTGAGGCAGGCTGAGGCTGAGGCAGGCTGAGGCTGAGGCTGAGGCTGAGGCAGGCTGATGCTGAGGCAGGCTGAGGCTGAGGCTGAGGCTGAAGGCAGACTGAGGCTGAGGCAGGCTGAGGCAGACGCTGAGGCAGGCTGATGCTGAGGCAGGCTGAGGCTGAGGCTGAGGCTGAGGCTGTGAGGCTGAGGCTGAGGCAGAGGCTGAGGCTGATGAGGCTGAGGCTGAGGCTGAGGCTGAGGCTGAGGCTGAGGCTGAGGCAGGCTGAGGCTGAGGCTGAGGCTGAGGCTGAGGCAGGCTGACTGTGACTGCGACTGTCTGCGACTGCGACTGACTGCGACTCTACAACTGCGAAGGGGAATGCTTCCATATATGCTTCTACACATCGCTGTTAGGTTGCTTTGCTGGGATAATTTTTTGCCCCTGGGGGCCCTCTCGGGGGCCCTCTGGAAGGCCTCTGGAGCGGTCTTAAGGCTATCTTGGACCGTCTGGAGGCCATCTGAGGCTCTCTTGAGGCCGTCTTGGTGCCCTCTTCGGCCGTTTGGGGGGCCCTCTTGGGCCGTCTTGGGGCCCTTGGGCCGCGTCGCTCAAAAAAATAACAGGAAACGGGCCATGGGAGCCGCCCGGGAGCCGCTTCACTCGAAAAGATAAAAGGAAAGCTGGCCATTACATCGGGGTCGAACGCGCCTCGCCCCTCCCCTGGACCCTTACAGCTGGGCTTCGCCCCACCAGAACGTCATCACT
>CAUYUJ010022437.1:624322-626822 GCA_963575745.1 Prorocentrum cordatum
TGCATGACTAACTGCAGGACGGACATGCACATGACCTGGAACGTGGCAACAGTGATTGCAAATCCAGGCGAGAGCTGACGGAGCGCGGCGCAGCGAGCAACAAACTTGGAGAGCAGGGCTCTCCAAGCGAAACCAGCAGCTCCAGGGCCAATGATTAGGCCAAGATACTTAAGTGAATAGCAGCACCCGACCCTCCCAAGACCTCCTTCCTAGCACATCAGCTTCTGTTGCACGGCCTCCCTCGTGCCCCTCCCACAGAGAAGAGCAGGTCAATTGCCACAGTTGAGCGCAAGTCCAATGGCGCCCTCAAGCACACGCAAAAGCCTCCAGATATTCTGCAGCGACCTTAAAACATTGACCACGCCAAAAAGACAGTCGTCGGCGTAGGCAAGGCAGAGCGACACGCGGACAGGAAGTGAGTGTTGCATCCACCGAAGCACAGGATCTAAGCATAGACAGAAGAGAGCCATCGAGCTGGGGGCCCCTTGCCGAACGCCACGACTAAGCAGAAACCCCCAAACCTCGGGCCCCCAAGGGTACCACATCAAAATTTCTGAAGTAGAGCATCTGGTAGAAACACAGGATGAAAGGTGGCACCCGCACAGCAGTGAGGACGGCGAAGAGCCAGGAGCGCAGGATGGAGGGGAAGGCAACAGCAATGTCCGTAGAACGGGCGGCGGCATTGTCGTGACCGAAGAGAGGCTGCTGAAGTCCCCAACTCTCAGCTTGCGCAACATTGGCGAGCATCTGTCTACCTTTTACACATGTCTGCAGTGGAGCCACCGTGGACTGAGAGAGGATATTGAGAGCCCCGCAGAAGGCACCAGACAAGATCTCGGCATCAGCGTTGGACATCGAGAGCGGGCGAGTGCTAGAACAATCGCGTGCAACGTTCCCTTCCTCATCCCCGCCCCTGTTCCCCTCGGGTAGAAAGACCAGCAGTAGCTCTTTCAATTCCGATGGTGGAAATTACATCTTCCCTCGGATAGTCTCACGATAGACACTGCACGAATATCGGGGCGCATTTCCAACACGCCAGCAAACATCGGGGATTCCATCCGGCCCAGGCATAGAATTACGGCACAAGCTAAGCAGCTGGAAAAACTCATCGTCGTCTAAGCCCCAAAAGGCATATCCTGACTCGTCGTCATCCACAGGCGCGGCTTTCACATTGGCCAAGATCTCGCCCCACTGCGACTGGTCGGCGGGCACGCCAGCCAAAACGGACCCACAGTGGGAAGCAAGCGCATCAGCAGACCCGGAAATAGTGGTACGCGGGTGGCCGCGCCCATCTACCACAGCAGTCAGATAGGCACGGCGCCTAAGCTTTCGCCGGAGCTCCTGCTTACGCCGTGGCCTTCCCAGGGCAGACCTCTTCGCGCCCTCCGCCGTGCTCCCATCCCGCTGAACCCGGCCCCCCCTCATTCAAAATCCTGACATGCAGCTCCTGGGCGTGGGAACCGACGCCTGGCAGGTCAGTGCATATCATTGCATCAATATGAAGAAAACTCCTGCTGAGCCAGGTAGCAGGCAAGCGCTTCACATTGCACATGGCCTTGCCGGGCACGAAGGCCACGGAGCGCAACCAGACACCAGCGATGCTGCTCCGGTAACTTTTCGGCGACTTAGTTAGCGAGACGACGACGGACTCCTGGAGCGATTGAGTGCGTTACCTCGTTAAGACGACGGAGAGCAGCATCAGCTTCTAGCGCATCAAACTCCGCGGCATGGGCATCGAGCTCTTGCTGGAGAACTAGCTGACAAGTGTCACGCTTGCTCAACCACCCGGGGAGAATGGCATCATCTCCAGACGGTGGACGGAACGATTGGATCTGAGCTAAGACGGGGATGTGGCCAGAAGTGCGAGCATGACACAGCTGACCAATCACTAGAGTCTGGATACTCAGGTCAGCTAGAAAGGCAGCAGGAATCGATGAGTACACGCGATCGAGGCGCGATGCGTGGGCGATGGCACCATCTCGCAGCTCGCGCCTCGTATCATCAGCTTGAAAGAACTTGATCAAGTGAGCATATTTACGATTAAACACTGCATGAAAATTCACGTCCCCGTGAGACCACCCACTCCCTCCTGGAAACATCATGCCGCCCCCCTCAAGCGTGACGTTCCAATCCCCTAGGATGAGTGAGCATCACTGCTCTGCAGGCGGAAACACTTCCAGGAGCTCGTCAAGCGAGTCACAGTAGACTTGCAGCAGCTCACAGGTATTCGGCATGTGCACATTCAGGATAGCTAGACTCCCCTCTCCAGACAGAATACTAAGAAGCATCCTCCCTTCTTGCACAATATGACGCGAGACAGAGTGAAACTGCCGGGCGAGCGTGGGGGCAATGAAAGTGACAAGACCACCAGCATGCGTAGAATCAGAGAACATGGCACCGCCAACACTCGAATTTCGAAACTCTCCCTGAAAAACGGCTAAGTCGGCAATAAGCCCGTAGGGTCTCCTGAGCGCAGACGACGTGACATTTTCCGACAGAG
>CAUYUJ010022437.1:631822-680780 GCA_963575745.1 Prorocentrum cordatum
TCCTTACCTGCCACGTGGATTTAGTGCAGTCCCTAAAACCAGGGAAGAGAAGACGGGTGGAAGGGGGGGAGAAGAATGGAGCACAGAAATTAGCAGAAGGGGGGCAAGGAGAAGATTACAAATGGGAGAACCAGACGGGTAAATCGGTTGGGCAGACCCATAGCGGGCAGGTCGGGAAGGCGGGCCCACGCGACAGTGCGATTCCCAAGTAAATCGTGAGAAAAGCCAGACAGCGAGAGCCTGATTTCTGAGCGTCAAAAGCGCATCGTCTGAATAAACTGCGAGGTCATCCCACGCGAGAGCGCGATTCGTATACAAACTGTGAGGGAGTCCCGCGCGAGAGCGATATGTGGGAAACAATTGTGGTGAAGTATCAGGCGGGAGCCGTTGTTGTTGTAAACTGGGGGCCAACAACCAGTTTGAGCCCCGTGACTTTCTCTCAGAAAAACCGGGATACGAGCCCCAGGGGAAGCACTGCAATTGAAAGAATACAATGTTCACTGAAGGCGGGGGATAAATTATATGTTTTCTTCAGCAGTGAGAGTTCATCAGAAACAACACCTACAATAACAACAACACTAGCAGCAGCAGCAACAACAACAGCAGCAACAACAACAAACAACAACAACCACATCAACAGCGCATGTAAGACTGGTCGCTGTTACACGCGCGCTCGTCAATCAACATGTGTTTCCCAAACCCTGGATACGCTTCGTCTTCGATGGCACCACCTTTAGAGGGGATACCGTTCTTCCCTGCCACGTGTAATTCGCGCAGCGTCACACGGAAGGGGGCCACTGAGGGCTGCGAAGGGGCCAGGAAGGGCAGCGAGAGGGCCACGAAGAGCTACATCGGGGGCCACGAAGGCCAGCGAGGGGGGCCACGAAAGGCGACCGGGGAGCCACGAATGGCATCGAGGGGCTCGAATAGCGGGGCCACGGAAGGCATCGAGGTCACGAAGGCAGCGGCGGGGCCTTCAAATCCGACTGCGGGATCGCGAGGGGCACAGAGGGGTATCGGAACGGGCGAGAAGCAGCGAGGGGCGACTGCGGGCCAGACTGGGCGGGTCAGGCGGGCGGACCCTGACGGACGGGTCGAGCGGGCGACTCGCGTATGCGCGAGTCCTGCAGGATTCGCCAAAAGGTCTCGGGCGAGAGAGCGACTCCCAAGCAGACTATAAGGAAGTCCGAGCCGAGAGCGCTTTTCCTGAATGGCGAGAGCGCCCCCTCACGAACTTGCCAAGAAATGTCCAACGAGAGCGCGATTATTTAAATCAACTGCGAAGAAGTTTCAAACGGGAGCGAAGGGGCAAGAAATGGTGAGGAAATATCAGGCGAGAGCAGTTGTCGTTGCAGTTCGGGGGCCAGGGGCCCAATTTGAGCCTCACGAGGTTCCCTGGTACAAAAACCGGGTGCGAGCCCCCGGAAGGGCACTTCAATTGAAAAATACACCATGTGCACGAGGGTGGCTCAACAAGACCTGCTCTTCCATAGTGAGACTTCAACAACAACACCAACAACAACAACAACAACAACAAACACAAACTGGCGACGCCCCCTGGCGCCCGCCTACACGGATAAATCGGCCCCTATTACTCCGTGTATCCGATACACGGAATAGCACGCGCCCTACCCCGTACACACGGAGCAATAAGCTCCCATGACCCCGTGAATCCGATACACGGGATAGTAGGCGCCGATTCCTCCTTGCGTCCGATACAACAGAAAAAAGGCGCCTGCAACTCCGTATGCACGGTGCAAGAGGCTACGATTATCCCGTGTATCCGATACACGGAATGGTAGGCGCCTGCTACTTCGTATACAAAGAGTAATAGGCGTCTGTTACTCCGTGAATACCGGCGCCAGCAAGCGGTGCGAACAACAACAACAACAACAACAACAACAACAACAATTACTAGCACGTGGGGACACTCCGTTCTCACCAGTGCCAGGGTTTTCATAGGAGGCGGGCAATACCCCCACTTTGTGGGGGGGCCGGTTCAAGCTCTACCAAATTTCCAAACGACTCTTCGCCACCACCCACACCCAGCTTCCCGCCCTATGACGTTCGGACACTTCACTTCGTGGCATGCGGACGACCGTGGCTACTATTCAGGGCCCCGCGGCCGACGACGACGGCGTGCGCGCGCGAAGAAAAAACGAATGTGTCCCGCATGGTATTATTTGACAGGGATGATGGCCCTGGCAGGTGCGCAACCGTTGTTGCAGAAGTTCGAAAAAGTTGCTCGCAAAAGCCCGTTTGACAGAAATGTTTAAAAAGTGTTGGGTTTCCTACGAATCCGCAAGAGCGCGCGGGATGAAATTTTGACATTTTTTTTGAAAAACCATTGGTTTTTTGATGTTTTTATGTTAAAATCGCTACGAAAACTAAGGTTTTGGAAGGATTTCGTCTTGCGCGCGCGAATGTCCACTTTACCTTATTTTTTGCAAGGGATTCTTGAAGTTTGGTTATGTTAGAACAAGAAATGTCCACTTTAGCTTATTTTTTGCAAGGGAAAACCGATCGTAACAACACAACCGGATCCGGACTCCCCGTTTTGCCTGAGACTTCCTCACGAAAATGATGAAAATGAGGCTGCGGCCTAGGCGCGGCGGGGGGGTCGTGCACCAGGGGCCCCAACAATAATTATTCTTTAGAAGTAATAATGTTCAACAACAACAACAACAACAACAACAACAACAACAACAACAACAACAACAACAACAACAACAACAGCAGCAGCAGCAGCAGCAGCAACAACAACAACAACAAACAACCACAACCACAACCACAACCACAACCACAACCACAACCACAACCACAACCACAACCACAACCACACCAACAATTACCCCGACGGTAGGACCCCACATGATAATCTCCTCGGCCAATCTGGAAATGGCCCTCATCGTCCTTCTGCTGCTGAGGCGTCCTTACTGACTCCTCTGCGTCATTATCCTCCTCGCCCTGGCGCAGGCAGTCCTCGCCTGAGACTTCCTCGCAATTCACTCACACACGATGCTCGCGCCTGATACTTCCCCCAGATTCATGCCTCAGGGGCCCAAAAAGTGGCTTACTCCTATGAGCTGCGGGCCCCAAAAGGAGGGGGCTCCGCCCTCAGACTTCCTCGCAATTCACTCGCAGACGAGGCCCCCCCCTGATACTTCCTCCATACGCAGGCCTCAGGAGCCCAAAAGTGACCACAGTTGCAGGAGGCCGATGGCCCGCTCAGATTACTCACATGTGTCAACCGTGCGCCCTTCACCATTTAGGTGTGTCACCTCTCGCTTCATCCTTCTCGCCTTGTTTCTCCTTGTCCTCCATCTTTCCTGATGCTCTTGCGCCCCGCTGCCGTCTAGGGCCCTTGAGCCAGGGCGCCCTCCCGGGAAAAGATGCGATCCTCGATCGACGAACCGATCCGAGATCGACATAGTTGGTAGCGGAGCTACGGCTCCACGGACTAGCGCGCGCGGGGGTCCCAGATCGGCAGATCGTCATCGGCCATGACATCCACCATCTTCGAGGGATCTGGTGTGAAAGCCTGCCCAATAGCCGGTCCATCGCAAAGCTGGGAAAGCTATGAAGAAGACCTGCAAGCATGGCATCTGAGCACCGAGCTGAAAGCTACGACTATCGGCCCCCACGTAAAGTCCAGAGGTTTTTCTGCGAACAACACGTTTAAAAACCAAGCCAAGCTATTAGACATGAGCCGTCTTAGTAGCGACCCTGTAGGCGAAACCGGAGCAACTGGGAAGTTAGGTTTCGATTACTTGGTAGAGTTCATGCAAACAGAAAACAGAACAAAAGACGACGTAGCTAAGATCATCCGTTTTGCTTCCTGGCTGGAGTTGAAACGGGGTAACCAGAAAGTAGAAGACTACGTGAACGAGTCGTTCCGCCTGCTACAGGAAGTAGACCAGGATAGGTTCGTTGTCTTAGAGGGTTTTGTGAAATCGTTGATTATGATCATCAACGCACAACTCACGCAACAACAACTGAGCAACTTGTCGACGAGACTCGACTTGGACGCCACTCTGACTTTAGCTAAGACCAAGAGTGCGATCCTTAAAGTACTAGGAGACAACCCTTTAGCCAAAACGGCGGAGCACCAAGGCTACGAAGCCTGGGAAGACTGGCCTTCAGAGGGCTCTGAACAAGACTGGGACGAACAGAGCTGGCAGGAAGCTAGTTGGACAGAAGAAGCAAACTACGGCCAAAAAGGCTGTTTGCGGTGTGGCAGTCCAAGCCACTGGGTCGACAAATGCCCACACCCGCCGAAAGGAAAAGGCAAGGGCATTGACAAGGGCAAGACTGGCAAAACGCCTTTGGGAAAAGGCAAAGGAAGCTGGTCCAAGGGCTACTCGAGCGGACAGCCGAAGCCCGCGACGAGCAAAACCAAAAGCAACAAGAACAAGGGCAAATCCCAGGCAGGGAAGAGCCAAGCAAAAGGAAAATCGTCATTCGCTTTCGCCGCCGACGAGTGGGAAAGCTGGATTGGCGGTTGGTCCGAGAGCCCTGACTGGGCCGCAACGGACTGGAACTACACGCAGCACCAGGACCCGGATGCGTCCGCAGTCCTCGCGTGGTCGTTTATGGCTGCCTCTGCGTCTGGACCGCCGTGCTCGGGCTTCCCAGCCGGTGGAAAAGGCAGCAGCCAACCAGCGTCGTCGTCAGCCTCCTTGTCTGGACCGCCGTGCTCGGGCTTCCCAGCCGGTGGAAAAGGCAACAGGCAACCAGCGTCGTCGTCCTCGGCTGCCCCTTCGTCTGGGCCGCCGTGCTGGAGTTTCCCGGCTGGTGGAAAAGACAGCAGCCAGGCAACGTCTTCTGGACCGCCGTGCTGGAGCTTCCCGGCTGGTGAAAAGGATGACGCTTGCGCCTCGTCCGTAGTGCCGCCTGTGGCTGCCCACAGCGACGGTTGTCCGCGCCGCGTCGTTCAGGTCAGCTGCTGTGACAAAGTGATGTCGCAGTACAGGTGCATGTACCACACCGAGTGCGGCAACGCGTTCTTCGCGTGCGAGCCGTGCACCCCAGTGGACATGGGCCTCTGCGAGCCGTGCTGGCGCTTGGGCCTTGCCCCAGAGAAGCGCGGAAGCGGCGGTTACGACGACGAAGACGAAGACGACTCTGAGCACGACAGCGACGACAACGACGACGGTCGCGACACCACGCTGGAAGAAGAAAAGGGCGGAACAGCAGCAGCTTTGCCGGCGACCGTGTTAGAAGACAGCATGCACGCAGACATTGGTGACCACGAGGCCATCATAGACTCTGGTTGCTCCAAGGGCATGGTCAGCAAGAAACGCCTGGAAAACTTCAAAGCCTTGCTTCAACAGGAGTACCCCGAGCTCTACGTGAGCGAAAGGCCGTCGAACACGAAGTATCGGTTCGCTGGTGGCGACCCGAAGACGGCGGAAGCCGTTGCAACCGTACCTGTCCAACACCTGAATGCCACCACAGAGTTCGAAGTGCTGAACACTGGCCCCGAACAGACAAAGGCCACGCCTTTCTTGTTGGGAAAGCCGCAGCTAAAGAATCTGAAAGCAGTGATCGACTTCGAGAAGGACACCATGTACTCGAAAACCACAGGCACCACTGTCCAACTGAAAACTTCGAGCGCGGGACATTACCTGTTCCCTCTCATGTTGCTCAACAGTGTTGCCGCGGTAGCAACAGAGGCACATGACTGCGATTTTGCGCCTCTTAGTGACGCAACAGCTTTCGAGACTGTGACCGTTCAAGAGCACCCGAGAGCCTTCGCGGTGTCTCTTCCGCCGCGTCTGGAGCAACTTCGCGCCGACCTTCAGACGGAAGCTGGTCTCAAACGGATGCACGACAAGCTCGCGCACCCGACCGTGGACCAGTTGATGCGACGTATCACTCCTGCCTTGCTTCCCGAGACAGTGCCACAGGTCAGAAAACTTGCCGAAAAAGTCACGAAGTGTTGTAAGATTTGTGGCAAGTTCCGTAAACCACACGCGCACCCAAAGACTTCTGGCATGTCTGCGAGAAATGTAAACGACCTTGTGTGTATTGATTCTTTCGAAGTGTCAGTATGCGGAAGCAAGTACATCTTTCACCACATTGTCGATTCTTTCTCGAAGTGGTCGCTCGCGGAGCATACGTGCACCCGTGCACCTTCTGGAACACTTGCTACCCTCTCAAGGTGGCAGTCGGTCTACGGATGTCTCCCGCGCAGCGTTCTTACGGACAACGGCGGCGAGTATCAGAACAAGGAGGTAAAAACGTTCTTGATGCATCACGGCACAAGGCATTTTTGGATTCCTCCTCATACTCCCGCCTCTGCGGGCTTAGTAGAGCGCCACAACGGCGTGCTCAAAATGGTTTTCTACAAGCTCGCCGAAAACTTCAAAACGGAATTGAGCAGTGGCACTCTGACGCCGACGGACGCCATGCTCCAGGCGTGCGCTGCCAAGAACAGCCTCGTTCGTAGGTGTGGTTTTTCCGCTCAGTTCCTCGCTCTCGGAAACAACCATTTCTTCGACCAGATCGATGAGTGTGAGCCGCCACAGCTGCAGGCGTTCAGAACAGACGCCGCTGCCCACGCTCATGCCAGGTTGTCTCTCCGTCGTGCTGCTCAGGCTGTCGCTGTGCAGATCCAGACATGTTCCGAGCTTCGTGATCTCTTCAACTCCCGTCTTGCGGGCACCACTGGCCCTCTCGACTCGGGAACAGAAGTCGATTACATCGCAGATGACACCCCGAATGCAAAAACAGCCGGAACAGCTTGGAAAGGGAACCAGAAAGTGTGGCTCAGAACCCCCGATGGCAAAGCCATAGCTGTCCACAGGCACCGGGTACGACCAAAAGAAAACAGAGGGCTTTTGGAACTACGAGTGCAAGCGGGACCACAACTACAACCACCAGGGCCACCACAACAACCACCCGCACCAAAGCAAGAAGACAGTGCGCCACCAATAGCGCGCGTGAAAGAAGAGCCGCAGGACGACGATTCTGTGCCAACGCCTCCACCACAAGCTCCACCTCCGTACCTCCCTCCTGCTGCCGGGGCTCGTCCGGCCCCTGCCGGTTTTCCAGGACCTGCGAGCTTGGGCTTCCCGGCCGCGGGAAATGGGATTCCAGCGTCTACGGGCGTGCTGCCGCCGCCTCCCTCCGCGCCGCCAGTGTTTCCACAGCAGCCAGCGCCGCCCTTCGGCGCCGCTTCCGTGCCGCCCCCGGCACAAGCTGCTTACGAACCTCTGCGCCGACACAGGACGAAGTCTGCACCAGGAGCAGGGGGAGCAGGCAAAGGCAAAGGAGGAGAAGGAGGGGGACCAGGAAAAGGAAGAGGCACAGGAGGAACGTCATCTTCATCAGCGGCCAGGCATACAGGAGCGAAGCGCGAAGCGTCCTCCGAAATCACTGACGACCAGCCAGCGCACAAGTCGCCGATGCTTCCCAATTCGGACGACGAGCTGTTAGCCTCGGCCCAAAATGATTTAGACGATTCGTTTTTCACAGTGCCTGAGCAGTGGTGTGGCTACGCTGCCGTCCACGAGGTGTGCCGTTCCTGCCCGGCAGACGCCGCTGTCGTAGGAGAGTCGGTCCTGGACGCTCTCGTGGTAGCAAAAACCATGAAGCGTGCGAAAGAGATTCCTTCTCGAATCGCTGAGTCAGACCCTTCTTTCGAAGCACCACGTCTGAAGGAACTCAACGCCGTCTCCAAAAACTTCGACGAGGTACGCCTGCCGCCAGGGACTGCCGCCGTTCCTTCCAGGTTTGTGTACACCGCCAAGGAAGGAGAGGCTAAAGCACGTTTGGTGGCGCAGGGCTGTTTTGAACCAGGGGCTGAGAATCATGTCGTTGACTCCCCAACGCTCAACAGAAACTCTGTCAGATTCCTGTTGTGGTTAGCAGCCGTGCACGGATGGGCGCCAGAAGTTTGGGACGTCCGCAAAGCGTTCCTGCAGGCCGAGACCGACGCCGATCCACACTACGACAGTTCTCCCGTCTTCGTTGTGCCACCCAAGAGCGTATCGATCCGGCCTGGATTCGTATGGAGGTTGCACAGGGGGAAGACGTTGTACGGTCTCCGCAGGGCGCCGCGTGCGTGGTTGTTCCACATGCGCCGTCTTCTTCTGGAGCGCGGCTTCCAGCAGTCCATTTGGGACCCCTGCGTGTTTCTTTACTTCGAAAACGGCCGTCTCACAGGTTTCGTCGGGCTCCACGTCGACGACGCGTTGCTGGCAGGGGTAGGGAAGTTCTGGGATGTCATCGATTCGTTACCCCTCCAATGGGGCACCCAGCAGAAGGACGACTTTACGTTCTGCGGGTTGCACATCTCAGTAAAACTTCCATGGATTTCTTTAGATCAGAAGGAGTATTGTCGCTCCTTGACGCTGATCTCCGTGCCGCCCCACCGCTCCAGACACCCCAGCGCTCCCGTGACAGAGCAGGAACGTGCTGCACTGCGAGCTGCCCTCGGCGAGCAGATCTGGTGTACTGATCAGAGCTGTCCTCACGGCGCTTTTGCTTGCAGTTCCCTTGCTTCCAAAGTACAGTCTGCAACAGTATCCACCCTCCTTGAAGCCAACAAAAACGCTAGAAGACTTAGGGGGGAGGATGTGGTTTTGTATTTTGGGCCTATGGATATTTCAAAAATCTGCGTTTACACGTACGGCGACTCGTCCAAAGGCAAACCACCGCAGCGAGGCATGACCACCTTCATAGGAGAAACGATCCCAGAGGGTGTTTGTCCCATTGTGCGTGCGTATCTTTACCGTTGGGCTTCTAAAAAGCAAACCAGGTCGATTAGCTCCACGATGGCCACTGAAAGCCTCGCTGCCGAAAGCGCCCTTGATGTGCAGTACGCGACGCGGAGGAGGATTCAAGAGGCATTGAATCTAGAAGAGCCGCCTGCTGGGCTCCTGCTGACAGATTCGTGGTCTCTTGTCACGAATACGTACTCCACCACACCACACATCACAGAAGAAGATTTGATACCGTCTTTGAGTCGCATCAGAGAGGCGTGTGTTGGTTGGCAGAGAACAGTAAACAGCAAAGTTCTTCCTAGTGATTTGTCTTGGGTGCCTGATGCCAGTATGGTCGCGGATCCGCTCACCAAGCCAAACAGCAATCCATCGAAAATCCTCGATCCGATCAGGTCGTGTTCGATCGATTTGCGTTCGGCGGCAAGACCGACAAGCGCTGCTTCGTGCTACATGTCGCAGCCTGTTGTGGCTCAAAGCGGACCGCCGTGCTGTGGCCTCCCGGCCGGCGGAAAGCTTGAGTTCGCGATGGTTGCAACAGTTGCCATTGGTGCTCGGCCCCGGCCTGCCGCAGCGCCAGGGACCACGAGCAAGGCGTCTGCTCCGGCGCCGCCTCCGAGCCGGACGCCTCCAGCACCTCCGCCGCGCCGGCCGCCACCTACAGTGCCGACGCCGCCGGTGGAGGAGCAGCTGGCCGCTGTGCCTGCCCGCAGGCTCAATGCGATCGAGCGGCATTTGGTCACAGAGAGCCTCCGGAGCTTCCGCTCCGAAGTGCCGGCGCTTCGCCGCATGCAGGGCCGCCAAGATCTCGATCGGCCAGAGCAGGCAGAGAGGGCGGTGAGCCTCCTGAGGCAGCAGGTGCACGCGCAGCAGAAGGACAACATGTTGACAGACATGCTCGATCAGGACAAGCAGCTTCGAGAAGCTGGCGCGCCTCCGCCGTGGCGTAAGCAGAAGCATCTTAATGTCTTGTACCGCCGAGACGTTGACCTCTGTGGACACTGGATGTCTGCCCGCTTGCTCCGGGACCGCGAGAGATCCAAGAGACAGCGTGCCCAGATCAGGCTGGAGGAAGCAGCGAGGGCCAGGGAGAAGAGAGCTCTGTCCCCAGAGCCCGCTTCCAGCCCGCCCGGGTCGCCTGCCGAGGCAGACCCCCCTGCTTCAAGCCAGGCTCCGGCGAGACAGGCGAAACCGGGACCTCCGCAGGTCGATGTGTCTCCCTCTCCGAGCAGTGACAGCGACGCGGAGACCCTCAGCTGCGACGGCAACGACAAGGGAAGCGCCCCGAGCAGGCGCGTAGATAATCGCGCCGCCAAAGCGGCCTCCGACAACGAGGCGAAGGACTGGCACGGGCTCTTCTCGCAGACCACGGACTGCCCCAAGCTGAGGCTCTCCACAGACCGGAACCTGAAGCGCAAGCCCCCGACCCAGGCCAGGCGCAGGAAGCGCTCTGACAAGCGGAAGGCAAAGAAACAGGCGAAGGCGGAAGCAAAGAAGGCCGCAAAGACAGCCACTTCCTGAACTGACCTGAGCTTTTCCTTTTCCTGGCTGCCTTTTCTTTTTTTGTACAGAAACAAAAGAAAGAATGGTGAGGTTGTCAACCGTGCGCCCTTCACCATTTAGGTGTGTCACCTCTCGCTTCATCCTTCTCGCCTTGTTTCTCCTTGTCCTCCATCTTTCCTGATGCTCTTGCGCCCCGCTGCCGTCTAGGGCCCTTGAGCCAGGGCGCCCTCCCGGGAAAAGATGCGATCCTCGATCGACGAACCGATCCGAGATCGACAACATGAGCTGCGGGCCCCATAGGGAGAGGTCTCCCGCCCGAGACTTCCTCGCCATTCACTCACAGACGTAGCTCCCGCCTGATACTGCCTCCATAGTCTGGCCTCAGGGGCCCAAAAATGATGACAGATACAGGAGGCCAATGACCTGCTCGGATTACTCACATGAGCTGTGGGCCCCACTTGGAGGGGTCTCCCGCCTGAGACTCCCTCGCAATTCACTCACAGACGCCTGGTACTTCCTCCAGACTCAGGCCTCAAAAACCTCAAAGGGGACGACAGTTGCAAGAGGCCGATGACCCGCTCGGATTACTCACATGAGCTGCAGGCCCCAGAAGAATGGGGCTCCCGCCTCAGACATCCTCGCAATTCACTCGCAGACGAATATCATGCCTGATACTTCCTCCATATTCAAGCGTCAGGGGACCAAAACTGACGACAGTGGGTTGCAGGAGGCCGATGACCCGATCGGATTAGTAACATGATCTGCGGGCCCCATAGGGAGAGGGCTCCCGCATGAGACGAGGCTCCCGCTTGGGTGGGTAGGTGGGTGGGTGAGTGGGCGAATGAATGATGATAATGAGTGTGTACATTAGTGAATGTGCGAATGATGACGACGATGGTGATGATGGTGTGCGTGAGTGGGTGAGTGGGCGAGTGTGAGTGATGATGGTGCGCGTGAGTGATTGAGTGAGTGTGCGAAGGGAGAGGAGAGAAAGAGAGAGAGAGAGAGGGGGGGAGGAGGAGGAGGAGGAGGAGGAGGAGGAGGAGGAGGAGGAGGAGGAGGAGGAGGAGGAGGAGAGATCCCGCGCGGAGGGTGTGCAGAGAAAATAAGAGCCCCCCTTTGGATGTGGGGAACAAAATCTGCCGACGACCAGCTCATTCACTCACAGAAGAGGCTCCCGCCTCATAAATCCCAAATATTCATGCCTCAGGAGCCCAAAAGTGACGACAGTTGCAGGAGGCCGACGACCCGCTCGGATTGACAACATGACCTGCAGGCCACATAGGGAGGGGGCTCCCGCCTGAGACTTCCGCGCAATTCACTCACAGAAGAGGCTCCCGCCTCATACTTCCCAAATATTCAGGCCTCAGGAGCCCAAAAGTGACGACTGATACAAGGTTCCGATGACCCGCTCGGATTTGCAACATAACCTGCAGGCCACATAGGGGGGAGGCTCGTCTCAGACTTCCTCCCTGTTCACTCACAGACGAGGCTCCCGCCTGACACTTCCCCCACATGCAGGCCTCAGGGGCCCAAAAGTGACGACATTACAGGAGGCCGATGTCCCGCTCGGGTTAATAACGTGATCTGCGGGCCCCATCGGGAGGGGGTTCCCGCCTCAGACTTCCTCGCCATTCACTCACTGACGAGCCCCCCGCCTGTTGCATCCCCCATAATCAAGCCTCAGGGGCCTGAAAGTGACGACTGATTCAAGGTTCCGATGACCCGCTCGGATTAGTAACATGAGCTGCTGGCTCCATAAGGAAAGGGCTCCCACCTGAGACTGCCTCGCAATTCACTCACAGACGAGGCTCCCGCCTGAGACTTCCGCCATACTCAAGGTTGAAGAGGCCAAACATGACAACAGGTACAGGATTCCGCTGGCCCGGTCGGGTTACTTACATGAGCTGCGGGCCCCATAGGGAGGGGGCTCCCGCCTGAGGTCTCCACGCAATTCACTCACAGACGAAGCTCCCGCCTGAGATGAGTGAGTGCGTGAATGAGTGACTGAGTGAGTGAGTGAATGAAGATGATGCTGCTGATAATGACGATGATGATGATGACGATGGTGACGATGATGATGATGATGATGATGATGACGATGACGATGACGATGACGATGACGATGATGATGATGATGATGATGATGATGATGACGAGAGTGTGAGTGAGTGACTTGGTGGGCGGGTAGGTGGGTGAGTAGGTGGGTAAGTGGGCGAGTGAATGCGTGAGTGAGTGATGATGATGAGTGTGTGTATGGGTGAGTGAGTGAGTTTATGTGTGAGTGGGTGAGCGACTGGGCGAGTGAGCGAGCGAGTGTAAGTGCTGATGTGTGTGCGTGGTTGAATAAAGGAGTGTGCGATTAGAGAAGAGGAGAGGGTGTGTTATCTTGTTCCTACGCGGGGTTTCTAGAGAAAACAAGAACTCCACTTCGGATGTGGGCAACAAAACAACAACAACAACAACAACAACAATCACTTTACCCGAACGCTCAGTGTTCTCACCAGTGCCGGGGTTTTCATGCGACGCCAGCCAATACCCCCACTTCGTGGGGGGGCAGTGCAAGCTCTACCAAATATCCACACGACTCTTCGCCACCACCCACACCCAGCTTCCCGCCCTATGACGTTCGGACACTTCACTTCGTGGCCTGCGGACGACCGTGGCTACTACACTGGCGTGGATTCGGACAGCGCGCGCGGGTGGAAATTTTGAAAAGTCGTGCAGCTGTTTTTCGAGGACCTACGGTGCGATTCGTGTGATTTTATGATGCGCGGTGCTAAAATTCTTAAGAACCCAATGGTTTTTGGAGATTTCGGCGTGCGCGCGCGAAGAAAAAACGAATGTGTCCCGCATGGTATTATTTGACAGGGATGATGGCCCTGGCAGGTGCGCAACCGTTGTCGCAGAAGTTCGAAAAAGTTGCTCGCAAAAGCCCGTTTGACAGAAATGTTTAAAAAGTGTTGGGTTTCCTACGAATCCGCAAGAGCGCGCGGGATGAGATTTTGACATTTTTTTGTTGAAAAACCATTGGTTTTTTGATGTTTTTATGTTGAAATCGTTCCGAACACTAAGCTTTTGGAAGGATTTCGTCTTGCGCGCGCGAATGTCCACTTTACCTTATTTTTTGCAAGGGATTCTTGAAATTTGATTATATTAGAACAAGAAATGTCATTTTATAGTGTTTTTTGCAAGGGAAAGCGGGGGGGAACAAAACAACCGGATCTTGATCACATCGAATTACCTGAGGCTTCCTCACGAAAATGATGAAAATGTAGCTGCGGCCTAGGCGGCGCAGGGGGGCCGTGCACCAGGGGCCCCAACAATAATTATTCTTTAGAATTAATAATGTTCAACAACAACAACAACAATACTTGTAAGACTGCTCGCTCTTATCTGCTCGCGCGCACCTCGCCAATTATATCACAAACGCCCGATACCCGCCCTCTTCGTCTTCGATCGTACCCCCTCTGGGGGTACATCTTCCTGACCTGCCACGTGTATTGGGCGCAGCCCCTAAAAGATCAAGAGGAGTGAGAAAGGAGAGAGAGAGAGAGAGAGAGCGCCACTGACAGAGAGAGGGAGAGAGAGAGAGAGGGAACAAAAAAAATCCCAGTGCGACCCTACCTAGGAGTTGTAGATGCTGTGCTGCGCTATGCTATGCTATGCTATGCTATGTTATGCTATGCTGCGCAATGCTATGATGGGCTAGGCTAGGCTAGGCTATGATATGATATGCCATGCTGCGCTATGATATGCTATGATATGCTATGCTATGCTGCGATATGCTGCGCTATGCTGCGCTATGCTATGCTATGCTATGCTAGGGTATGCTAGGCTGCGCTATGTTATGCTAGGCTATGTTGTGCTCTCATATGCTGCGCTACGATATGTTATGATATACTATGCTGCGCTATGATATGCTATGCTATGATAGACTGCGCTATGATATGATATGCTAGGCTATGATGTGATATGATATGCTGCGCTATGTTATGATATGATATGCTGTGCAGTGCTGTGCTATGCTATGATATGCTATGATATGTTGCGTTGTGTTATGTTATGATATGCTATGCTATGCTGCCGTATGATATGCTACGATATGCTATGCTAGGCTGCGCTATGCTGCGCTGTGCGATGCTAAGCTAAGCTATGATATGCTATGATATGCTATGCTATGATATGCTGTGCTATGCTATGCTATGCTATGACATGCTATGATATGCTATGATGTGCTATGCTATGATGCGTTGTGCTATGCTATGGTTTGCAATGATATGCTATGCTATGATATGATATGCTATGCTATGCTATGATAATGCTAATGCTAATGCTAATGCTAATGCTAATGCGGATGCTAATGCTAATGCTAATGCTGCGCGAAGTTAAGCTAAGCTATGCTAGGCTAGGCTAGGCTAGGCTAAGCTAAGCTAAGCTCAGCTAAGCCACGCTAAGCTAAGTTAAGCTAAGCTAAGCTATGCTAAGCTAAGCTAAGCTAGGCTAGGCTAAGCTAAGATAAGATAAGCTAAGCTAAGTTAAGCTAGGCTAAGTTAAGATGAGATAGGTAACGCTAAGCTAAGGGGACGTAACTGGAGGAACCGCGGGGCGGACACTGGGGGAACCGCCCGGGGCGGGGTGCACTGCCCGGCCCTTTAAGCCCAGAGAGTAAGAACCCTTCTAGGCAGAGCCTAGGTAGGGAATGATGTTTGCCCTCCCGCTTCCGATGGCCCCCAGGGCCTCAAGACAGCTCCACGAGGGCCCCCGAGGGCCCCGAGAGAAGCCCAAACGAACCCCAAGACGGCCCCAAGAGCGCCAAAGAGCGCCCCAATAACGCGTCATGAGGGGCCCAAGAGGCGACGCTTGGGGCCCCCGACGGGGGGCGTCGGTCCTCGAATCGCCTGCGACGACGGCCGCGCGGGCAGAGAGCCCTGGAAACTGGGGGTCGCCATCGACCCGCCCGCGAACGTCGCCGCGCGGTTGGCGCCCCAGGTTGGCATGCCAAGACCGCGACCACAGAAATGGACATTCTAAATCCCACCAGCCCTCTGGGCGTCGGTGGTTTCGAGAGTTTCCTCTCCCACCCCTCCTTCTTCCCCTTCGGGGAAGGGTTATCACTGTTCCCTATTAATATGCACCCCCTCCCCCAGACGACTGGGAGCCAACCAGGGTCAATGCGGGCACCCCCCCACCATCCCTTTTAAACAACGATAAATTACACCCGTGCTATGATATGCGATGCTGCGCTATGCTATGCTACGCTATGCTATGCTATGCTGTGCTCTGCTATGCTAAAGCTCAGCGAAGCTAAGATGGAGGTAAGCTAAGCTAAGATAAAACTGAGGTAAGATCAAGCTAAGCTGAGGTAAGATGACATAAGCTAAGCTAAGATGATATAAGCAACGCGAAGCTAAGGGAACGTCACTGGGGGAACCGCGGGGCGGATACTGGGGGAACCGCCCGGGGCGTGCCCCACTGCCCGGCTCTTTAAGCTACGGAGTAAGAACCCTTCTAGGCAGAGCCTAGGTAGGGAAAAACAACAACTAAAAAAACAAAAAAAAAAAAAAAAAAAAAAAAAAAAAAAAAAAAAAAAAAAAAAAAAAAAAAAAACGAGGAGGAAAGGAGTGGGGGAAGGGAGGGAGGCAGGGGACGAGAGGGAGGGAGCAGAACTGCGGACGAGAGAAGCAGCAATGAGGCCACTGAAGGGCAACAGCGGGGCCACGCAGGGCAGCAATGGGGCCACGAGCGAGCGGGGGCCACGAAGGGCGTATACATGGGCCACCAAGGGCAGCAACGGGGCCACAATGGGCAGCGATGGGGGCCACTAAGGGCAGCAGCGGGGCCACGAAGGGCAGCAACGGGGCAACTGAGGGCATTGACGGGGCCACAGAGGGCAGCAAGGGGGCCGCAAGGAGCTGCGCTGGGGCCACGAAGGGCAGCAACGGGGCCACTGAGGGCGCAAGCGACAGGGGGCCACGAAGGACAGCGTCTGGGCCACTGAGGGCAGCAGCGGGACCACAATGGGCAGCGGGGGGGGGCACAAGAAGCTGCGCTGGGGCAACGAAGGTCAGCAATGGGGCCACTGAGGGCACGAGCGACTGGGGGCCACGACGGGCGAACAGATGGGCCACAAAGGGCAACGAGGCGGGGGGCACACGGGGCTACACTGGGGCCACGAAGGGCAGCAATGGGGACACCAAGGGCACGAGCGACTGGGGGCCACGAAGGGCGTATATATGGGCCACAAGTGGCAGCGAGGGGGCCACTGAGGGCAGCAGCGGGGCCACGAAGGGCAGCAGTGGGGTCACTGAGCGTACGAGCGACTGGGGGCCACGAAAGGCGCATATATGGGCCACAAAGGGCCTACGCCAGGGCAACGAAGGTCAGCAATGGGGCCACTGAGGGCACAAGCGACTGGGGGCCACGAAGGGCGAATAGATGGGCCACAAAGGGCAACGAGGGGGCCACTGAGAGCAGCGGGGGGGAAGTCACACGGGGCTACACTGGGGCCACGAAGGGCAGCAATGGGGCCACTGAGGGCACGAGCGACTGGGGGCCACGAAGGGCGTATACATGGGCCACACAGGGCAGCGAGGGGGCCACTGCGGGCAGCAGCGGGGCCACGAAGGGCAGCAGTGGGGCCACTGAGCGTGCGAGCGACTAGGGGCCACGAAAGGCGCATATATGGGCCACAAAGGGCAGCGAGGGGCCACTGAGGGCAGCAGCGGGGCCACGAAGGGCAGCGACTGGGCCACACGGGGAGGAGCCACGGAGGGCAGCAATGAGGCACAGATGGCGCGAGCGAGCATGGGGCACGAAGGGTATGACCCTGACGGGCGGGCCGAGCGGGCGGATCGATCGTGAGTTCTGCGTGATTAGCCAAGAAGTTTCCAGCGAGAGAGCGAATAGTAAACGAATTGGAGGAAGTCCCCAGCGAACGCGCGATTCCTGAATGGCAAGAGCGCGGCGCCTGAGTAAATTGCGAGGAAGTCTCATGCGGGAGCGCGATTCTTGAGTCAATTGCGAGGAAGTGTCAAGCGGGAGCGGGGGACCAGAGTAATTTTCGAGGAAATATCACGCGGGAGCCGCTGTTGTTGTAAAGCAGGGGCCAGGGGCATAGTTTGAGGAGAAAGACTGTCCCTGATAGAAAACCGGGTGCGAGCGCCGGGAGGGGCACTTCAATTGAAATAATAAAATGTGCACCGGAGGGGGGATCCACAATAATTATTCTTCAGTAACGAGAGTTCAACGACAACAACAACAACAACAACAACAACAACAACAACAACAACAACAACAAAGATGACACGAACAACTACAACAACAAACAAGTTCATTTTGATCGCTCTTATCTGCTCGCGTGCCTTCAACACGTCTATCCCGAACCCTCGATACCCGCCATCTTCGTCTTCGATTGTACCCCCTTAGGGCTATAGAGAAGGAAAAACGGATGGAAGGACGGAACAAGGGCAGACAGTCTGATGGAGCAGGGCAGCGAGGGGGCCACGACGGGCGACAGCAGGGCCACGAAGGGCATGCACATGGGGCCGCGACGGACACGAACGAACGGGAGCCAAAAAGAGCATACATATATGGGACCAGAAAAGGCGACAGCGGCGCCAGGAAGGACAGTGATGGAGCCACGAAGGGCAGCGAGGGGGCCGCGAAGGGCGACAGCGGGGCCACGAAGGGCAGAAACGGGGCCACGAAGGGCGCGAACGAACGGGGGCCACGAAGGGCATACGTATATGGGGCCGCAGAGGGCAAGGCTGGGGCCACTGAGGACAGAAACGGGGCCACGAAGGGCAGCGAGGGGGCCGCGCAGGGCGACAGCGGGGCCACGAAGAACATGCAGATGGGGCCACGACGGGAGCGAACGAGCGGGGGTCACGAAGGGCATACATATATGGTGCCAGAAAAGGCGACAGCGGGACCATTGAGGGCAGCAAAGGGGCCACGAAGGGCAGCGAGGTGGCCACAAAGGGCGACAGCGGGGCCACGAGGGCATGCAGACGGGGCCACGACGGGAGCCAACGAGCGGGGGTCACAAAGAGCATACATATATGGTGCCAGAAAAGACGACAACGGGACCACTGAGGGCAGCAAAGGGGCCACGAAGGGCAGCGAGGTGGCCACAAAGCGCGACAGCAGGGCCACGAGGGCATGCAGATGGGGCCACGACGCGCGCGAGCGAGCAGGGGCCACGAAGAGCCTTCGTAAATGAGGCCACAGAGGGCGACAGCGGGGCCACTTGAGGGCAGCAAAGGAGCCAGGAAGGGCAGCGAGAGGGCCACGAAGGGCCACAGCGGGGCCTCGAAGGGCATGCAGATGGGGCCACGACGGGCGCGTGCGAGCGGGTGCCACGAAGGGCATAGAATGCGGGGCCACAAATGGCAGCGACGGGGCCAATAAGGGCAGCAACGGGGCCACGAAGGGCAGCGAGCGAAAGCGACCGCGGAACCGGTACGGGCAACGAGGGGCATCGAAGGCGGGCGAAGGGCATCGAGCGGCGACTGCAATCCCTAACGGGGTGGTCGGGCGGGCAGGCCCCGACGGGCGAGTCGAGCGGGCGGGTCGTTGAAGCGTGAGTCCTGCTTGGATCGCCAAGAAATATTTAGCGGGAGCGCGACTCCCAAGTAAATCCGCCGACCCTGTGTCGGCGTGTGTGAGGGGCTTGTCCGTTCCCGTCGTTCGTTCGTCGTCGTCTCCGTCGTCTCCTGTCCCTGCGCCCACCCTTTCCCTGGGCCAGTCGTCTCCTGTCCCTGCGCTCCCCCTTTCCCTGGGCCCGTCTCCCCTCCTCCCCTTTCTCCATCTTCCCTGGGCCCGTCGCCGCTCCCCGCCCCCCGCTTTTCCCAGGACCTCCCCCTCAAGAGCAACGTTGTCATTGAGTCGAAGGGAAGCCCCTTCCCTTCGATCCCTTCCCTGCCGGGGGGGGGTCCCGCGTCAGATACGACTCCCCCCCTGGGGGTCCCGGGGCCCACACAAAGCCTCAGACGGGCCAAGAGCCGAGGTATTCTACCACGCCCTCTCCTCCCTTCCCCCTCCTCCCTCCACCCTCATCTCTCCTCTTTCCTCTGTCCCCCTCCATAACCGAACCGGCCTCCTGAACGCTCGGCCACGGGACACCCCAGGACCCAGAATTCCGAGGTCCCCGGGACCCTCCAGGACCCAGCCCCGAGGACCTTCTCCCAGGACCCAACACCAGGAACCAGCCTCTCAAAAAGTCCAGGACTCCCAGGCCCCAGGCCCTGCTCGCCTCGTCCTGCTCCTATTCATTTCCCCCTCTCCTCCTCCCTCCTCCTCCTCCTGCTCCTTCTCCTCCTCCTCCTCCTCCTCCGCCTCCTCCTCATCCCTCATCCCCTCCTCCTCCTCCTCCTCTCCTCCTCCTCCTCCTCCTCCTCCTCCTCCTCCTCCTCCTCCCTCCTCCTCCTCCTCCTCCTCCTCCTCCTCCTCCGCCTCCTCCTCCTCCTCTTCCTCATCCTCCTGTTCCCCTCCTCCTCCCCCCTCCTGCTCCCTGAAGTCATCCGCCTCCTGATCCTCAACGTCCTTGTCCTGCTCGTCGTATCCGTCTGCAGGGTCGGCGGCACCGACCGTAAGGCCTTCGCAATCATGAGTGCCGAGGAGCGGCATCTGAATAAGTTGTAAGGAAATCTCAGGCAAGAGCGCGATTCCTCAGTAAATCTCAAGGAAGCCTCAAGCGAAAGCTTGATTTTTCAATATATTGTGAGGAAACAGGACGGAGCCGTTGTTGTTGTAACTCAGGGGCCAGGGGCGCAGTCTGACGCTCAAGACCTTCCCTGACAAAAAAAGAGTGCGACCCCTGGGAAAGACATTTTACCTGAAGAATACCGTGTGCACCAGGCGGAGAGGACCAAGCATACTTATTCTTCAGTGATGAGAACTCAACAACAGAAGCAACAACAACAATAACAAAAACACCGCAACAACTATAACCACAACCACAACAACAAACACAACAACAACAACAACAACAACAACAACAACAACAACAACAACAACAACCACAACCACAACAACAACAACAACAACATCAACAACAACTACTATAACAAATACAATTGCAACTACAAGAACAACTGCAACAATAAGTTTAACACTGATCGCTCTTACCTGCCCGCGTGCTACTCAGTGCGTATATTCTGAACCCTCGATACCCGCCCTCTTCGTCTTCGACCGTACCCCCTTAGGGGTATATCTTTCTTACCTGCAACATGTAGTTCGTCCAGCCCCTGAGGCAGGGGAAGAGAGGACAAATGGAAGGAAGGGACAAGGGGGAGGGAGGAGGATGGAGCACGAGAGAGACTAGGAGGAGGGGGGCTAGGAGCAGAAAACACGTGGCAGAACCAGGCGGGCCTATCGGGCGGGTTGACCCTACCAGGCGGGTCGGGAAGGAGGGCCCAGGCGGCCAGGCCGAGCAGGCGGGTTGCTGAAGCGTGCGTCCTGCATGAATCGCGAGAAAGTCTCGAGCGACAGCTCGATTCCCAAATCGATCGTGAGGAAGTCGAGGGCGCGGCGTCTGAAAAAATCGCGAGGAAATCCCACGCGAGAGCGCGATTCCTGAAAAAATTGTGAGGAAGTCCCGCGCGAGAGCGCGAGATGGGAATAAAATGTGAAGTAGGATCAGGAGGGAGCCGTTGTTGTTGCACGGGGCCCAACAACGCAGCTTGAGGAGGAAAACTGTCCCTGATAAGAAATAAGGGGGGCGAGCACCCAGAAGGGCAAATTGATTGAAAAAACACCCATGCTACCGGATGGGGGATCAACCAAAATTATTATTCGGTAATGAGAGTTCGACTACTACTACTACTACTACTACTACTACTACTACTACTACTACTACTACTACTACTACTACTACTACTACTACTACTACTACTACTACTACTACTATAATAATAATAATAATAATAATACGACTACGACTACTACGGCTACGACTACGACTACGACTACGACTACTACTACTACTACTACTACGACTACTACTACTACTACTACTACTACTACTACTACAACTTATACTACTACTGCTGCTACTACTACTAGTACTACCACTACTACTACTACTCACTACTACTACGACTACTACTACTACTACTACTACTACTACTACTACTACTACTACTACTACTACTACTACTACTACTACTACAACTACAAGAACAACAAGAACAACAAGAACACAAACAAAAACAAGAACAATAACAAGAACATGCAGAATCCGCGCCGCGGAGTCCCACTTCAGCCACGCACCCAGGGACAGTGAATGACCGTTCGGCCCCCTTCAGTCTGATTTATGCGGTCTTCCCATCCTCGAACAAAAGAAACCTGCCGAGCCCTGGCCCCCCCCCCCGCACCTGGCGAGCTCCGCGCGACGACCCCAGATTTGTTGAGCATGTGCCACTCTCTCGCCCTCGAGCAGAGGAGGCACTGCCGAGACCCGCCCTCCCCCCCCCTTCTTTAGCTGCACATTTGCAATACAGTTGCCCCAAATCTATTGCACCATTACCTTTCAGCTGGACCAACAGTAGGATCACGAAGGCTTGCGCGGCTCCTGCGCCGATAAAGGGTTTTGTTGATGCCGTCCCTCCGGGGGCGGCGAAGAGGAGGCCTCGGAAGGGCGGGGTCAGCGCATCATGGGCCGAGGCAGGGGCGCGGACCGGGAGGACGTCAGGGGTCGTGTTGAAAGAAGGGGGGGGGCATGAGATCTGAGAGATCTGCAGTGGCCCTCTTGGACGCCGCCGGCCTCTCCTGCCCCCCGAGCAGCGGAGAGACCCACCGAGCCCATGGGGCGGAGAGCTCCTCCGACGCGCCCGCCCGGGCGCGCTCGCCGAGGCCTCCGGCACGGCGCCCGCGCGCGCGCGCGCCCGTGCTGCCGCGACGTGCTGCCGGAATAGAAGACAGAACAGCCACCGTCAGAGCAAGCGCCCCGACGAGCAAGACCCTTCAGTGAGCGCGCCCGAGGTAGGAAGCGAACAGGGCAGGGCTGGTCAGCAAACGTCTGGAGCCGTTCGGTGAACCGCCAATGGAGGGGGTCGGGGTGGTTTCTCCCTCCCTTGGCTGAAGTGGGACGCCGAGGGACACTCTAGTACTATGCACCCGCCTTAGAGGCGCACGTCCGAGCCGAACACATGGTAGAAACAGCCGGTGGCAGAGTGCTTCCCGAGCGGCATGGCCAGAAAGCGGCCGCCACGGAGCCTGTACTGTAAGACTTCTCGGCGCGCGCATCGCCACTGGAGGGGCGACGCGCACATAGCATATGGCATGTTGCGGTGACGCCGATGAAGCGGCAGGCGCTGCGACGCCGCGCCGACGCCGACGGCCTCGCCATCATTCCGCAGCACCGGCGCGCGCGGAGGCGTTGCGACGCGCCGCCTCCCGCGCGGCGCGAGCGCACGCGCGTGCGGAGGCGTTGCGACGCGCCGCCTCCCGCGCGGCGCGAGCGCACGCGCGCGTGCTCGTGGTGCCGCGACGTGCCGCCAGAAGCGACAGGAGCCACGACGCCGCGCCGACGCCGATGGCCCTCCACATTCCACATCTACGGAGCCACGATTCTTTCACAGCGTGGGCCCCAAGTGGTCTGGACATTCTCCCTGGGATCGACCTCTCGTCCCGAGCCGTTTTGGGGGGCTGTCCTGGGGCCCTGCACTTGGCCCCCCGAGGCTAAAAATTCCCCCCAAACCCTCCGTCCCGATCCCTGCGAAGCGGGAGAGGAGGTCTGGGATCACCGCGCATTGACGGCGCGCCCCACGGGGTGTCGCGCGAGGGGGCGGCACTGTGAGAAGCCCGAGGAGCCCACCGAGGCGCCCGAGAGGCCTCAGGAGTCCTTCGGAGCCTTCTGAGATGGACCCCGCATCCTAAGCAGCCCGCCGCCTCCTCAGACGGCCGCGCCCCCCCCCGCCGCGTCACGACCGTGGACCCCGCCAAGCATCGCAACCCTGGACGGCCGCCAAGCGTCGACGCCGGCGCCCCCCCCACGAGGCGGCTCCCCAATCACGAGGGGCCCCGGGCGTCCTCTCGGCGCGTGCTCGGCCGATCTTGTCCAGCCTGTCTCTTCTGCAGAGCAGCGGCGCGCGGAGCGGGCCGGGATGCAGCCAGCCCCGGGCACGCTGCGCACGCCGACACTGACCCCGCTCGGGGGGGCGAGTGGTGGAGCAGCACAAACTTCTGCGTCGCAGGCTGAGCAGAGTGTTGCGCTGGCGATGAAGCGTTGGATGAAAAACACACACACACACAAACACACACACACACACACACACACACACACACACACACACAAAAAAAAGAACACACACACAAAACAACAACAAACAAAAAAACTGTGTGTGTTTGTGTGTGTGGTTTTCCCACAGTGTTTTTTCCAATCCAGCGCGAGTTCGGCCACCATGCAGAGAGGGGTAGAAGGAGCCCAGCGCCGGGGGGAGGGAGAGGGAAGCCGGGCCCGCGGAGCAACACTGACAGAAGCACAAACTTTCGGAGGTCCGCGCGGATTTCTTGGATCGGCGCTGGACCCCCCTCCTTGGTGCGCGGAGCGCGCCAAAAGCGGCCGCAAATCCAGGAAGTCCGCGCGGACCTCCGATAATTGATGCTTGTGTCACACGCCGTTCTCCTTCTTGGAGCAAGGGGCCCTGTTGGAAACGAGTCCTGGATCCTGAGGTTATTCCCAGAACCAGCTTCTCGTCCCGAGTCACTTCTTGGCGGTCACTGGAGCCTTGGGCAAGGACGGTGGAAGACGAGGAAACAAACCAAAAAAAGCTCGAGCACGTGTTGCCTTTAATTTTCCTCCACGGCCCCTCTCGGAAAGAGCGGAATGGCAAAAAGAGAAGGGGTAGCGCTTCAGCTCACATAGCTGGTTTTCCCTGGCTCCTCCCGGCGCCAGAGGCACTAATGTATCGAGGAAAGCGCCTGGCGACGGTGACGAAACCAGCCGCAACAGTTTTCGCAGCCCCCCTTTCCCGATCTCCCCCCCTTCGTCCGACACGACCCTCTTTGCTTCGTGGCGGCCTGCTTGCCAACAAGCGCACTGCCACCGATGATCGTTCGGCGCAGGAGGCCTCGTGTGGAGCTCTTCAGTACTGTAGAAATGGCGCTGGTATAGGCACCATGCTGAACCAGAAGCCCGACGAAGAGCGAGCAGAGGCAGGCGGGCATCTTCGTGCCCCAGCCGCGACTTGCTCGCGTCAGCTTCCGCCAGCCTTCCGTCGAGCCTCCGCCAGCGGAGCCGCCAGGGCTTGACGTGCACCAGCCTCTGCGAACACTCCGCGAGCCCCAGGCCGACAGGCGGGTGCCAGCCCCGAGGTTTCGATGGCGAGGCCGCCACTGGAGCGCCTCAGGTACGCAGCAGGCACCTCTCCACCACAGCCACGCCTGGCCCTAGGACGATAAACCCTCCTGGCCTCGGCCAGGAGGGCGCGTGCACCATGCCAGAGCACAGGATGGCCCTCTCCAGGCATGGTGGAGGCAGATGGTTGCTCACTGCGTACTTCGCACCAGCTGGAGGGGCGCTGCTCAAAAAGTCATCCCCAGACCTCCCAGACGCCATCCTGACCAGCTGTTCGGGTGCGCCCTACCGCGCCCGCAACCAAAAAAACAAAAAGTGAGCCAGTGTGGACCCCAATCAGTGAGTAATTGCACTGTTGAGCTGAAAGCTATACGGTGCAAGTTATGCGGTGTGAGATATGTGGTCTGCGTGGTGCAAGCTGGTGGAGAAGTTATGTGGTGCAACCTATGGTATGTAAGCTATGTTATGTACGCCATGCAATGTGAGCTGTGCAGTGGAAGAAATGTAGTGTGCGCTAGGTGGTACAAGCTATGCAGTGTAAGCTATGTGGTGTGAGCTATGCAGTGGAAGCTATGTGGTGTGACCTCGGCGGTGTAAGCTATGTGGTGTGGGCTATGTTGTGCAAGATGTGTAAGATATGCTGCTGTGGAAGAGGGAGGAGAGCGGAGAGCAGCCACGGAGCTCCGATGGACCCGCCACGACTCGGTTGCAGCTCGCTGCAGGCGCCGGCGGGGGCGGACAACTCCTGCCCCCCCCCCGCAAGACTGTGACGCTGTATGTCGCTTAAGAGATGTGGTGCGAGCTATGTGAAGTAAGCTGTGATGTGAGCTATGTCGCTTAAGATATGCGGTGTGAGCTATGCGGCGTGAGCTGTGTGAAGTCAGCTGCGGTGTGTGAGCTTTGCGCTGCAAGCTGCGCGGTGCGAGCTCTGCGGCGCAACCCACGCGGCGCCAGCGGAGCGCCCCCGCAACACAGCGACCCCGCGGCGCCCACGCGGCGCCCACGAGGCGCCCACGAGCGGGCACGGGCGCGAGCGCGGCGAAGCCTCGGGGAGCCCACCCGGCACGCGGGGCGACCACGAGGCGCCACGCAGCGCGCACGGGCGCGAACGCGGCGCGGAGCGGGACGGGCAAGCACCCCGAAGTGCAGACACTGCTTGGGGAGATGGGTGTCGCCGCCGCGTCGGGGCGGCGCGAGCACTCCTCGAGCTCCTGCGCCAACCGCTTGTAGCGCTCGTGGCGGGCGCTGACGATGGTGTTGGGCGACTCCTTGTCCTCACAGGCTTGACGACTCTTCTCCGATCGGCATCTGGAGCAGGGCTGGATAAAGCTCTGAAGATCGACGCACTTTGAGGTAAGTCCAGATAGACCCAGGTAAATCTAGAGACAGCCAGATGAGCCTGGAGAATCCGTGGAGGCTCCTGCGCGACTGGAGGGACAGAAGAAATCGCCAAGCCCTTGGAGATACTGGCGCTGTCCTGCAATCACGGCTCCGCCGACAAGAAGAAGCGATGTGAGAGGGAGCGCCAAGAAGCTGAAGAGGGAAGCATAGCTGCTGCTGCTGCAGCAGCTCCTCCTCCTCCTCCTCCTCCTCCCACCTCCTCCCCTCTTCCCTCTCCTCCTCCTCCTCTGCCACCGCCTCCGACCCCCTCCTCCTCGCCGAGGGACGAAGGCCGGAGTCTGCGAAAGCTTGGACCCTCCGGAGGCCTCCGGAGGCCTCCCGAGAGGCCGAGCTCCCAGGGCGCGGCGCGCGGGGGCCGCGCGCCGAGCTCGCGAGCGGCGGGTCCCGAGGGCACCCAGCCGCACGGCGGCCAGGAGAGGCGGGGGGCCACGCGCGAGTGTCCGGGCCTCGCCCGGTGCTGGCCGCCTCAATCTTCTTGCCGTGGTGACATCTATTATTCTTACCCTTGGCACTACGATTCCTGCTTACCCTAAGCATTATGATTATCCTCATCCTCCTCCTCCTCCTCCTCCTCCTCCTCCTCCTCCTCCCCTTCCCCCTCCTGTCCCTCCGCCCCTTCCTCCTCCTCCTACTCCTCCTCCTCCTCATCATCATCATCATCATCATCATCCTCATCAGCAGCATCATCAGCATCATCAGGAGCATCATCATCATCATCATCATCATCATCATCATCATCATCATCATCATCATCATCATCATCATCATCATCATCATCATCATCATCATCATCATCATCATATGTATCATCCTTCTGGTCCTTCCCCTCCTCACCCTCCTCACCCCGTCCTCCTGCCCCCCGACCCCATCATCTTCCTCCCCCCTCCTTTTCTTTCTCCCCCTGACCTCCTCATTTCCCTGTAGCGCACCAAATACCCCTTGAGCCTGTCAGGACCCCCATGGGACCAAAAGAATCCTCCTCATCATCCTCCACTTCTTCCTCCTCCTCCTCCTCCTCCCTGTCCTCCTCCTCCTCCTCCTCCTCATCATCCTCCTCCTCCTGTTCCTCATCATAATATTCTACTGAATGTGATTAGCCTGCTTCATATTCTTACTAAGATCAGTAGTATTATTAGTAGATTCTGAATAGTTTTACTAATACTCTTCTCATTATTCGTAGTCGTCGTCTTGTTCTTCATATAATCTTAATATGATTATTGTCATAATCAGTCGTACTCGTACTATTTTTCTTGTTGTTAACATTGATATGTTTATTATTCCTCCTCCTCCTCATCATCATCATTCTCCTCCTCCGCTTCTTCCTCCTCCTCCTCTTCTTCCTCCTCCTCCTCCTCCTCTCACCTCCTCCCCCTCCTCCTTCCTCCTCTTCCTCCTCCTCCTCCTCCTCCTCCTCCTCCTCCTTCTCTTCCTCCTCCTCCTCCTCCTCCTCCTCCTTGTCCTTCCTCCTCCGCCTCCCTCCTCCTTCCTCCTCCTCTCCTCCTCCTCCTCCTCCTCCTCCTCCTCCTCCTCATCATCATCATCATCCTCCTCCTCCTCCTCCTCTTCCTCCTCCTCCTCCTCGTCTTCCTCGTGGTATTATGATTATGATGTTTATTCGTAGTCTGTTTATTATTAGCGCTGTTAGTATTAATAGTATTAGAATTCTTAGTAATATTAGTATCAGTATTAATATTAGTATGATCATTAGTAGTATTAGTACTAGTTGTAAAAGCATGTATATTAGTATGATTAACATTAGTGTAACTAGTATGATTAACATTAGTGACATTAGTAGTCGTAGCATTATTAGTATTAATATTAGTATTAGCAGTAGTAGTCGTACTATTAGTAGTAGTACTAGTAGTATTATTAGTATGGTTATTAGTAGTAGTATGATTGGTACCAGTAGCAAGAATAGTATGCTTCTTAGTGTTACAAACATTAGCGGATGCATTAGTAGTATTACTCGTACTACCATCATCAGTATTAGTATTAGTAGTATTAGTGTTAGTGTTATTATTGTTATTATTATTATTAATTAGTAGTAATAGCATGTTTGTACGAGTAGTGGTACTGTTATCATTATTAACAAGTATTGTTAGCGTTGTTGGTATTATGAATAAAATGATGTCATGGTCTTAAAAAAATGATTAGCAGCAGTGTTGACAGCAGTGTGATTATTATTATTAGAAGTTTCGGTAACAATAAAAATACCATTGATGGTATTGTAATAGTGTTAGTATGGTTATTATTACGAGTAGCAACTTTATTACTGATAGCATTATTAATTTGATTATTAAAAGTAGCACTAGTATTATGATTAGTAGTAGTAGCACCCTTATTTGTATGATTCGTCTTAGTAGTATTACTACTAGCATTGTTATCGATGTTGTAATTGTTCTTCTTATTCGCATTAGCATTCTTAGTATGGTTATTATGAATTTATGTTTCTTACTATTATTCATGCGTGTTAACGTGCTTAGTATTTATTATTACTGATATTCGGATGTTTCCTCCTCCTCCTCCTCATCTCTTCCTCCTCCTCCTCCTCCTCCTCCTCCTCCTCTTTCCTCCTCCCCCCTCTTCGTCCTCCTACTCCTCCTTTCCGCTTCCTCTTCCTCCTCTCCTCCTCCCCGCCCCTCCTCCTCCTCCTCCTCCGCCTCCCCCTCTTCCCCCTCCTCCTCCCCCTCCTCCTCTTCCTCCTCCTTTTCCTTCTCCTCCTCCTCCTCCTCCTCCTCCTCCTCCTCATCATCATCATCATCATCAGCATCATCATCCTATCCTCTTCCTTCATTTTCTTCCCGACGGCACCAAAGCACGAAAGCCGCAGCGAGGCTCTGAATTAAAAGGCGGAGAAAGAGGACGAGGAGGAGAAGGAGGAGGAACAAAAATGGTACTGCGAGGGTTGGTTCGGTGACGCGCACACCCGTCGCCCATAAAATTACTGCGAGAAATGATTAAGTGCCGCGCACACCCGGGTGACAAGTACCGCCCTCCACTTACCCTTCCTGCCCCTAGCACCAAACTGTCCCTTTCTTCACCCGCCTTCATGGTATTGCAAGAACTGATCAGGTGCGACACCGCGCCGCTTGCCCAATCAAAAAATTACCCTGTGACGTACCCAACCCATTTGTATCATGGGAAACGACGAGTTGGCCGAAATTTGCATGGACAATCAAATTGCAGGATCCGTTGTTTGATATGTAAGCTACTTGGGACACGCGCCTATGGAATGATGCGCAAGAGAATCGTACAAGAACGAGGGGCGACAACTACAGGTTCGAAGAGGACATGGGGGGTCGGGAACGAAGAGCAGGAGAAAGACGTGCGGGAAGCCCACTGTGCTGGGCCCCTCAGCAGGCCTCGAAAGTGGCGACGGTTTCACAGATCGCAGCCCCCCAGGGATGGCGAGGTCTAGTTTGAATCTGCGGTGAGTACCACTGTGCTGGGCCCCACAGCAGCCCTCGAAAGTAACGACAGTTTCACAGATCGCAGCCCCCCAGGGATGGCGAGGTCTAATCTGAGTCTGCGGTGAATACCTTCGAGAGAGCGTGATCCACCGCCGCTTTACTGTGGAAAATTGCCAACCTTTTCCTCCGGAACCCGGGGACGCCCCCCCCCCCTCCGAAAATCCCCCCCCCCCCCTCCCTGCTGGACCCCCCCCCCCCCCTCCCCTGGCCAAACCCCTCCCTCCCCTAGCCCCTTCCCTCTCCCCACCCCCTTCCCCTCGAAAACCCGGGGGGTCACTACGGGGTTCGAAACCCCTCCACCCCCGCCCCCCCTCGTAATCCCAGAGAAAAAACCGAGGGGGTCACTACCGGTTCGAATCCCCCCGCCCCCTCGAAAACCGGAGGGAGGTCACTACCGGTTCCACCCCCCCCCTCCCCACGCACCGCATCACATCCCCCACTGTTGTTCCGAGCACCACTGTCCTCACCACCAGTGTCCCCACTGGTTCCACCACCGTCCCTACTGTCCCCACCAGTGCCCCCACCACTGTCGCACTGTCCCCACTGTCCCCACCACTGTTCCCACCACGGTTCCACTCTCCCCACTGTCTCCACGGCCCCAACCACTGCCCGACTATCCCCACTGTCCCCACTGTCCCACTGACTCCTCCGCTGTCCACTGAGCTGTCCCACTGTTCCACCACTGTCCCCACTGTCCCCACCACTGTCCCCACTGTACCTCTGTCCCATTGTCCCACCGCCGTCCTCGCCACCGCCTTTACCACTGTCCCCACCACCATTGTACCCTCCACTGTCCCACTGTTTCCACCTCATTCCCACTGTCCCCACACCACTGTCCCCACCACCACCGTCCCCACCACTGTCCACTGTCCCCCCTGTTCCCACCATTGTCCCCACCACTGTCCCCACCACTACCGTCCCCACCACTGTCCCACCGTCCCACTGTCCCCACCACTGTCCCGCTGTCCCCTCACCACTGTCCCCACCAACACCGTCCCCACCACTGTCCGCACCCCCACTCGGTTTTCGAGGGGGGGGGGTTCGAACCAGTAGTGACGCCCCCCCCGGTTTTCGAGGGGGGGGGGGGAGGGGTTCGAACCGGTAGTGAACCCCCCCCTTTTCATGATGAACTGGGGGGGGGGGGGGGGGGTAAAGGGTTAGAACCGGTAGTGAGCCCCCCCCGTTTTCCGAGGGGGGGAAGAGGGTGGGGGACTGGAGTTCGAACCAGGTCGTGGACCCACCCCCCGGTTTTCCGCCAGCAGCGGGTAGAACACGCCTCTTTCATACTTCTAGTGCTGGGCCCCTCAGCAGCCCTCGAAAGTGACGACAGTTCACAGATACGCAGCCCCCCCAAAGATGGCTAGGTCTAATCTGATCCTGCGTGAGTACCCAGTGTGCAGCCTGCTGACCCCTCGCAGGCCCTCAAAAAAATGGCGACAGTTTCACAGATCGCAGTCCCCCAGGGATGGCGAGGTCTAATTTGAATCCGCGCGTGGCCCTCACTGTGCTGGGCCCCCCAGCAGGCCTCGAAAATGGCGACAGTTTCGCAGATCGCAGCCCCCCAGGGATGGCGAAGTCTAATTTGAATCTGCCCGTGGCCCTCACTGTGCTGGGCCCCCCAGCAGGCCTCGAAAATGGCGACAGTTTCGCAGATCGCAGCCCCCCAGGGATGGCGATGTCTAATTTGAATCAGCGGCGATTACCCTCACTGTGCTGGGCCCCCCAGCAGGCCTCGAAAATGGCGACAGTTTCGCAGATCGCAGCCCCCCAGGGATGGCGAGGTCTAATTTGAATCCGCGCGTGGCCCTCACTGTGCTGGGCCCCCCAGCAGGCCTCGAAATTGGCGACAGTTTCGCAGATCGCAGCCCCCCAGGGATGGCGAGGTCTAATTTGAATCTGCGGTGAGTACCCACTGTGCTGGGCCCCCCAGCAGGCCTCGAAAGTGGCGACAGTTTCGCAGATCGCAGCCCCCCAGGGATGGCGAGGTCTAATTTGAATCTGCGGTGGGTACCCACTGTGCTGGGCCCCCCAGCAGGCCTCGAAATTGGCGACAGTTTCACAGATCGCAGCCCCCCAGGGATGGCGAGGTTGAATTCTGAATCTGCGTGATTACCCACTGTGCTGGGCCCCCCAGCAGGCCTCGAAAGTGGCGACAATTTCACATATCGCAGCCCCCCAGGGATGGCGAGGTCTAATTTGAGTCCGCGGTGGGTACCCACTGTGCTGGGCCCCCCAGCAGGCCTCGAAAGTGGCGACAGTTTCACAGATCGCAGCCCCCCAGGGATGGCGAGGTCTAATTTGAATCCGCGGTGAGTACCCACTGTGCTGGGCCCCCCAGCAGGCCTCGAAAGTGGCGACAGTTTCACAGATCGCAGCCCCCCAGGGATGGCGAGGTGCAATTTCAATCCGCCGTGTCTACCCACTGTGCTGGCCCCCCAACAGGCCTCGAAAGTGGCGACAGTTTCACAGATCGCAGCCCCCCAAGGATGGCGAGGTGCAATTTAAATCCGCCGTCTGTACCCACTGTGCTGGCCCCCCCAGCAGGCCTCGAAAGTGGCGACAGTTTCACAGATCGCAGCCCCCCAGGGACGGCGAGGTGCAATTTCAATCCGCCGTGTGTACCCACTGTGCTGGGCCCCCCAGCAGGCCTCGAAAGTGGCGACAGTTTCACAGATCGCAGCCCCCCAGGGATGGCGAGGTGCAATTTCAATCCGCCGTGTGTACCCACTGTGCTGGGCCCCCCAGCAGGCCTCGAAAGTGGCGACAGTTTCACAGATCGCAGCCCCCCAGGGATGGCGAGGTGCAATTTCAATCCGCCGTGTGTACCCACTGTGCTGGGCCCCCCAGCAGGCCTCGAAAGTGGCGACAGTTTCACAGATCGCAGCCCCCCAGGGATGGCGAGGTGCAATTTCAATCCGCCGTGTGTACCCACTGTGCTGGGCCCCCCAGCAGGCCTCGAAAGTGGCGACAGTTTCACAGATCGCAGCCCCCCAGGGATGGCGAGGTGCAATTTCAATCCGCCGTGTGTACCCACTGTGCTGGGCCCCCCAGCAGGCCTCGAAAGTGGCGACAGTTTCACAGATCGCAGCCCCCCAGCTGGCACGCAGCGACGAACGAGGCAAAAGGCAAGGGGGAAGAGAGGGGCGGGAAGGAAGAAAGGAGACGCGCGAGCAGTGCTCTATTCAAAACGAGAACCCAACGCAGGAGGGTTGGGAATAACCTAGCAAGGATGTAAGTGAAACGTGAGCTGGCGCCGCAATGGGTACCAGCGCGGCCGCGGCAGTCGAAACACTGGCAGCGGGTAGTTTCGAGCTCCCGTGTTTGCACCATGCCCCCTTGCTCTGCTAACGCCACACCCCTCCGGATCCCCACAGACAGGCGCGACGACTCGAGCGAACGCGCGCCTAGCCAAGGAGGGAGGAGAGGGGAGGCAGAATTGAAGCTAAGAGTTCAAAGGGAAGTAGACGGGAGCGACATCCTCCCTGATAGCAGCGCCGTCGCCTGCAGAAGGCTCCCCGGCCGCCTCCGGCAGCCGAGGTCTGGCAGCTTTGAACAGCTGCACCGTTTTAAAAACGTACAACTCCGAGCTGCAGGGTTTGGGCTGCGCTGCTCGGAGGTCCTCGGCCAAGCCGTCGCTGGCAGCTCCGCGCGGGCTACTGTTTGAGCTGTCCCCGTGGGGGCAGCGCCCCCCGCGCGGGAGGCCGGATAGAGCGTGGCGAAACGAAGGCTGACACACCAAAAGGAACCGGGTGGATTCGGCCACGGTGCCACGAACTCGCACTGATCGGCCAAAACAAAATCCGAGTTACCGCTGGTGTCTTGCCTGCCCAGGGTACGCAGATGGACTGTCTCGGGCAGAAACCAGCTAGAGGGGGCCAGAGGGTCCGAAGGAGTCGCGGGGTGTGCAAAAGTACAGGCCACTCCAAAAATATAACAAGAACACATGAAAGTCTGACTCGATATGTACAGCGCGTTGCCAAGGTCCAGTTGTTTCCACTCAGCCGCGGAGCTCGTGGGGACCTACTCCTCCTCCTCCTCCTCCTCCTCCTCCTCTTCCTCCTCCTCCTCCTCCTCCTGATCCTCCTGGCCCTCCTTACCACTTCAGTATGAATAACTCCTCCATGTCGCATCACCAGACGTGTCCGTAGGCTGGACTGAGCGTTTCGCTTGAAACCCCCTTACATCTTACGATCCAGAAGCTACAGAAATTCCAATAGTTACACGGATGGACGGCTCGTCGCTTTCAAAATTTGGCTCTCGCCTCAGCACCGTGCGCATCGTCCTGAAAGCTTCCAAAACTTACACGAATGGAGGGCCTGTCCCTTTCAACATGTGGTTCTCGCCTTAGCACCGCGCACATTCGTCATAAAAGCTCGCAGCAGCTACACAGATGGGAGGCTGATCGTTTTCAAAATGAGGCTTTCGCCTAAGCGCCGCGCACATTCATCTTGAAAGCTTCCAACCGTTACACGGATAGAGGCCGACACCTTTTCGATCTGGGGCTCTCCCCCGAGATTTCCTCAAGACTGGAAGCCCTTGGTGTGTGAGTTACGCTGCGTACTTGGATGGATGGTCCGGAGGCCTGGATCGACTGGAGGGCAAGAGGGGCTCGAGGGAGCTGGGAGGAGGAGGAAGAGGAGCCCAAGGCGGGGCTGTCGCTGGGCACTTCTGTGAATCTTCAAGCCCCATCGTGCCGCTCACCCAGCGCCCCGAAGGACCGAGGGCGGCCTCCTTCGGAGTGGAGCTCCCGCCTGCATTGAAGGCCCATGGGGCGATCGTCTCTCAAGGGGGCTGCCTCCCTCGGTGAGAGAGGGTGCCTGTGGGGACTGATGAGGAGGCGACCTGCGACGGGACGGTGTGTTGCAGCATCGTTGATTCGCATTGGGTGTACTCTGGTCCTCCTCACCCTCCTCGACCTCATCACCACCACCACCACCATCATCATCCTCATTATCCTCATTATCCTCATCCTCCTGCTCCTGACCTTCCTCCTCATCATCATCCTACTCCTCAGTATCATCAGCATCATCAGCATCATCAGCATCATCATCACCATCATCATCATGATCATCATCAGCAGCATCAACATCATCAGCATCAGTATCATTACCATCATCATCACCATCACCATCACCATCATTATCATGATCAGTATCATTACTTTCATCATCAACAGCAGCAGCAGCCCCATCATCATCATCAGCATCATCAGCAACAGCATCAGCATCATCATCATCAGCATCATAATCATCATCGTCATCATCATCATCATCACCATCACCATCACCCTGCTCCTCCGCGCCCTGCTCCTCCTCCTCCTCCTCCTCGCCCTGCCCCTCCTCCTCCTCATCATCCTCCTCATCCTTCTCTCTCTCTCTCTCGCTACCCTTCCCGAGCCGGGGCTCCTCGCTGCTGCTATCCTCCATGGCGGCCCACTCGTTCGCGGAGCCCTGGACCTTCACCTCGTCGGTGCTTGGCGTGACAGCGAACTTCCGTCTCCTGATGGCCCCTTCTCCTCCTCCTCATCAGCCTTCTCCTTCTAACCCTCATCCGCCATTCCTTCGCCTTATGAATAATTTCTCCACCAGTTTGTAGGGCGGTCCGGGCGTTTCGCCTGAGACTTCCTCACCAGCTATGACCCTGAAGCTTGAAAATTGACAACAGCTTCGCAGATGGAGGGCGGGTCGTTTTTGAAATGTGGCTCTCGCCTGCGCGCCGCGCACGTTTGTTCTTAAACATTTGCAAGAGTTTCACGGATTGAAGGCGGTTCCTTTTCAAAATGTGGCTCTCGACTAAGCGCCTCGCACATTCCTTGCAAAACTGTAGAAAAGTTTCACGGATTGAGGTCGGCTCCTTTTCAAAATGTGGCTCTCGCCTGAGCGCCGCGCACATTCGTTTTCAAAATTGCAAGCATTTCACGGATTCCCATGATCAGCGTACTAGAAATGAGATGTTGGAAAGATTCAGGAACTTGAGGGTGCAAGAGTTACGTTGCTTCGCGGTATTGAAGTCCCAGGAATGGAATTCTGGCACGACTCAGGATCGCCAAGACGCCACCGTCAGGTTGATCCGTGACGCTGAAATCCAGAAAACGAAATTTTGGCATGCATCAGGGTCTTCAAACGGCTGTCTTCCAACGAAGCAATTCCCTCCGTCGAATTGAACCTTTGTAGGGGCCTGTGAAAAGGGAGCCTGGAGGGAGGGTATATTCCAACATCGTTAATGACTCTTGGGTTTAAACTGGTCCTCCTCGTCCTCCTCCTCCTTCTCCTCCTCCTCCTCCTTCTCCCCCTCCTCCTCCTCCTCCTCCTCCTCCTCCTCCTCCTCCTCCTCCTCACCCTCCTCCTCCGCCTTCTCCCTATCCAGGTTCGAGAATCGAAATGTTTGCATGTTGTTGGCCAGTATGTGAGGCCTCGACACTGCGAGGGGCATCGGCCCCGGAGTCCACCCGAAGCCAGCCCCGTACACATCCCCCCTCCTTCCACGCATCCCACTGCTCCTTCTCGTCATCCTCCTCATCCCCCCTCTTCCCCCCCCTCCTCTTCGCTGCAAACATCGAAAGCTTACGAAAAACAAGTCATCTTCTTCTACTCCCCCATCTGACGATGTGTATACGTATACCTATGCCTGACTCCTGCGAAGGCCTCACCATCCTCTTAGTTATCGCCACCACCACCACTACCGTCATCGTCATCGTCATCATCCTCATCTTTATCAGCATCAGCAGCAGCATCAGCATCAGCATCAACATCAGCATCATCATCGTCATCATCATCACCAGCATCGTCACCATCATCATCAGCAGCAGCATCATCAGCATCAGCAGCATCACCATCATCAAGTTGTACCTCCTCTTTAATCAGAGTGCCCGAAACCATACGAAAATCTGCTCGTCCTCCTCTCCCTCTCTCTCGTCCTCCCCTGTCCTCGTATGATTGCATAAAAATATGCGTGGTACTATTTTTCATACTTCTTCCTACCCTGTTCCTCCCAAAAAGTATGGTATTATCCTCTGACGTCTTTGCAAATAAGACCTCAGCATAGCAGATCAAAGAAATGCAGTTTGCAACAACGAGCCCGCAATCCTATGATACTGTATGAGAGAATACGGGGAAAGCTGATCCTCGTCATCCTCCCCCTACTTCTCATCCTCCGCCTTCGCCTCCTCATCTTCCTCCGCATCCTGCCCCTCCTAACCTCTAGAAGTACCCGAGATCCTGAGAAAACCTCCTCTGCCTCCACCTACTGCATCGGCGCAGCTGCAGTTTCGAATGGATTCGGTGACTTCCCAAGGTCCCTAACAGCTCCAGGAAGGAGGAGAGGGGGTAGGGACAAGCGAGGTGCGCTCGCGCCATACCTCACAGCCTACCCCTCCTACCAATCCCTGCCATTGCGCCGCATTGTGTCCTCCCTCCTCCGCCCTCCCTCCTCCGCCCTCCTCCTCCTCCTCCTCCTCCTCCTCCTCCTCCTCCTCATCCTCATCATCATCATCATCATCCTCATCCTCATCCTCCTCATCCTCCTCATCCTCCTCATCCTCCTCATCCTCCTCATCCTCCTCGTCACCACTAACTTTCACTGGGCGGTGCGACTCGGTCGCAGCTCCGCCGGCTCCGCCGCCGCTGTTCTGATGCCACGTGCGCCCTGCTCGTGGTGACGACCTGTGATGGTTTCTGCCGCCGCGTGGATCGTTCAACCTCGAACGATCGCGGCTCCCCGACAGCGCAGATCGCTTGATATCGGCCGACTCCGCGCTGGCGGCGTTCACCCTTGGGCGCTCGCGCTGGGGTCGCCGCCGCGTCGACTCGGCGCGAACCCGCCATAGCAGGTCCCCCCGCGTCTTCCGTGGTGTCCGAAGGCCCGAGCATGGCCCGCAACCACCGTATCCTCGAGCTTCGATCGTTCTCCTGGGCGGTCGGCGGCGATGGTGCCGATCCGCCGACGCCTTGGCACCCTGCAGCACACAGAGGCAGCCCCTCATCCTGGGAGCAGCATCTCTCACAACTCCGCCGAGCTGCAAGACTTCCGAGCCCTGCGGCAGGCGGAAGGTGTCCCCCCCCGGGAGAGGGAGAAGAGGAGGGAGAAGAAGAATAGGAAGACAATGAAGGGTCCATGGCCGAGATCTTTGAAATACTTGCAGCTCACGTTTGCACTCGTGTGGCCTCAGGGCGCCGACCTCGGGGAACCTCCGAAGACCCGTGCGACTCCTCACCTGCACGGCGCCATGCGGGAACTGCTCCATTAGGAACGAAGCAGTCCTCATCCTCATCTCCCTTTTCCTCCCCCTCCTCCCCATGCTCCTCATCATCATCATCATCATCATCATCATCATCATCATCATCATCCTCTGTATCCTCATCCTCTTCATCATCCTGTTCCTCCTCCTCCTCTTCCTCCCCCTCCTCCTTCTCCGATACTTCCTCCTTAGAGCTTGGAGGAGTGACTGAAACACATGCAACGAACGAAGAGAGAAGAGGCGGAACTAAGTACACGAGCCGATGAACCGACCGAAAAAGTTCGGCAGGCATCCGCGCAAATGTCGAAGATGGTGCTCGCGAAAGACAAAAGCCAAACGCGCGTCCAACGAGGGAAACCTGGCACGCCGTCCTCATCGCTTCGGCGCAAGAGGCCCGATCCTCCGCAGGTGTGGCTTGCCGTCGTCGTCACTGGATGAACTTGACCCCGTAGCCAGGACGGCTTGCCCGGCGGCTTGCCGCGCCTGGCAGGGCAGCGGGCCGTGCGCAGCGGCGAGCGTGGCGCTCCCACAAGGAAGCGAGGCGCCGCAGATCCAACGATGCAGAAATCCAGGAGTGCGGGCAGGGTGCACGGCAAAGGCGCGAACCACGTGCAGCAATCGAGAACAGTTCGAAGCAGCACACTCTGCCGACGTACACGCCGAATCCTACACGCACCAATGGACACCATCGGGATGGCTGCCGTCGCTGACATGTGGCTCCCGCCTGGCCCCGTCATCCAATACACCCTTCACCCGATATTTGGAAGAGCGCTTCCTGCAGCTGCTGGCAGATCGAGGGGGGGGTGGGGTGGGGGGGCAAAACCTCCCTCACCCTGAAAGAAAGGAAGAAGGGTAGGTCTGGTACCCCCACCTCTCCCCTCCCCCCCCGGGAAAATTATTCGGAAGGTCCACAGCCCCCCCCCCAGGAAAGCAATTCGATGAGTCCCCCCTCGCAACGACGACGACGACGACGACGACGACGACGACAACAAGGATGACGACAATAACGACGACGAGGACGACGACGACGACGACGACGACGACGACGGCGGCGACGACGGACGACGACGACGACGCCGCCGACGCCGACGCCGACGCCGCCGCCGCCGCCAACGACGACGGCGATGACGACGACGACGACGATGGCCACGACGACGACGACAACGAAAACGGCCAACGAAGACGACGACGACGGCGACGACGACGACGACGCCTACGACGACGCCGACGACGACGATCGAGCCCTAGTGGGATGCGATCAGCTGGATCGAACCCGAATACGAGTCTATTTGAAGCTGGATCGAACCCCAATACAGCTCTACTACAACTGTATCCAGCACCAGTAAGTTTTTTTGGGGGGTGGATCCAGCCCTAAAAAGACTCCAGGAGTGCTGGGTCCAACTCTACAAAGTTTTTGCAGTAATGCTGGACCGAGCTGTAATGCAATCCCACCAGCCCTCTGGGCGCAGGTGGTCTAACGGTGAGTTCCTTCCCTCTAAACCCCTCTTCCCCTTGGGTTTACCCCTCCCCCTACCCCCTCCCCTGGACCTGGACGGGAGGGACCGCAAGGGGTTTAGAGCGTCCAAGATCGGCCCCTGGGAGGGCCATTTTTTGACACCCCATCACGAGGATCGTGGCCCCCGCGGGGGGGGGCCTCGATTGGGACCGTCCCCCCTTTGATCGATAGCCTCGAAGATGGCCCCAAGAAACGCTCAAGGGCTCCCAAGAGAGCCCCAAGAGGGCTCCGAGAGGGTCCCAAGAGGGCCCCAAGAAGCACCCGAGAGGCCCCCAAGAGGCCCCCGAGCGGCTTCCGAGAGCCCAAGATGACCTCCAAGATGGCTCAGATAGCTCAAGCTGGCTCAAGATGGCTCCCAAGATGCTCCAAACGGTCCCAAGACCGCCCGCTCCAAGAGCGCCCAAGAGCGGTCCAAGAGAGCCACAAGAAGCGTTTTGCCGGCCCGGCTCCTGAAGGGGGAAGCTGAGTTGGGCCCCCCCCATCCTGTAATCGATGGCCTCCAAGATGATCCAAAGAAGCCTTCCAGGGTTACCAAGAGGGCTCCCCAAAAACTCCCCGAGAGCACCAGCACCAGCAGCAGCCACAAGAACGCCTCGCGGCACCCAGGGATGGCCCGAAGGGGCCTTCCAAGGCCACCCCCTTGCTCGAATTGTTCCCTAGATGAGTATCTTCGCACCTTTCCCTGTCAGATCTGAAGGGCACGGTTTCTGAATGGGCCGGTGGGGATACTTGTTGATCCGCGGGCGCGCGAAGACGAGTCGAACGCCGAGCACGCCCGGGCGGGCCGCGCTCCGTAGCCCAAGGAAAAACAGCGAGGCGAGCGGCACCCGGGGGGCGGAAGGGAAGCACGGCAGCACGGCCCGGGCCGAAGACGGAGAGCACGAAGACCTAGGGCGGAGCCACCCTTGCCGAATGAGAAGAACTTGAAGCCGCCCCAGAGCACCAGGCGAGCGGTGGACGCAGCCAAACAGGCGCCAGAGCCGGAACGCGGCGGAAGAGGCGGCACACCTCGCCGAACGGGTAAAATTTCACCGCGCGCGCGCATAAGAGCGGAGACGCGGCCAACTGGCGCGGGAGAAAGCCCCTCGGCGGCCAGGGCGCGCGGGTAGCCACGCAACCATGGGCGCCCCAAGCCTGCGAAGGTCGGAGAAGACGCGGGCGACGCAACCTAGGGGTAGACAGGAACGAAGCGGTCGCACATGTAGGACCGCAGGCCACACCTGACCAGCGTCAGCAGGTCATCCGAAAAGGCGCGAGCGGCGCACGCCCGAGGGTGGGAGACAGGGGCGAACTTCGTCGCACAGGTAGGACAACAGGTCAGACGTCACGACCAGCGCAGCGCGCCCCGCGCGCACGAAACTGGAAACTGCAGGTGACCGGCACGAGAGAACCGCGCAAGCGAGCGCCGCCCATCCGGTTGCCCGCGGGCGGAGCGGCGGGCGGCCAGGCGGAGGCCGCCGCCCGAACGCGCATGCCAGGGAGACCGCGACGCCTTGGGCGACGGGGGCCACTGGCAGGGATGGGGCACGTTCGTCCGAGCCCAACAGACACGAGCCCCTGCGGCCATCAGGTGGAGGGGCGGACGGAAGCGAAGCCCAAGGGGAGCTGGCGCCGCACCAGCCGGACCAGATCCACAGGAAGTCCATATGAGGCAGCTGATCGCTGCTAGCACTCGGAAAGCCTCGGCAGAAGCACAACCAAGGTGAGCAAGAAGCCAATCACTTCGACGGGCAGCTGATCGCCGCAAGCACTCAGAAAGCCTCGGCAGAGGAATACCAGAGGGTGATCAGAAGCTAATCAATTCGACGGAATGGATGGCCTCGGCAGATGTATAACCAAGGTAGAGCTGGCAGCTGATCGCTGAAGGAGCACAGTGGACCTCGGCAGAGGCACACCCAAAGCGAAGCCCCGTCGCAGCGGGCCAACGCGGGCGAAGCGGCGGCAGGAGGACCCCAGGGAGGAGGGGAAAGGGGAAGGGAAGGCAACTGATCGCTGCAAGCTGTAAGCACTAAGAGTAGAAGCCCGGGGTGTGAAGAGGAAGGCGCGGTGGGAAAAATGGAAGGTGGCTACAAACGGCGTCTCTTGTCGGTAGCAGGTTCGCCCCAGCCGTGGCTGGGGTTGCCCTGCATGCCACCACGCACCACGGAGGCATCGCGGTCTAGCCCTTTGCCTGGGCGCCCGGCGCTGCTCCAGTCGCCGGTCGCCCGGCCCTGGCGCGCGCGGTCGAGATCGGCGTAAAGTCCGCGCTGGTGGCTGAGAGGATGGGCGCCGTAGCCGTTCTGTCGCCAGGCAGCCAGGAATTCGCCACAGGCGGCCTGAGACTGACGGCGTGGAACCTTTGGGGCGAGACCAGGACGAGTTGCTTTGCACTCGGTCCAACTGCGCCAGACCCTGTCGAATGCGGCACCGAGCTCGGATTGCACCCTTTCGATGAAGTCAGGGCTGCTTTCGGCCGCACCTTGCGCCTCCACCAGGTCTGTGGGCGCCCCATACATCCGGTTGCCGCCACGGGTACGGCGGTCGGTTGGCGCGAGGGGCTTGGCGGCCGCATCGCGCCAGACTCCTCGTACCCACATGCCAGCAGCTTGGCTGCTACGGACCGCGTGCGCTGCGTGGCCACGCCCCTGGGGCCCATATTCCCACGGCTTGTAGCTTGACCTGCTGGATCCGCACGCGCGCCCATCATCATGGGCGCCCCAGCTGGAGCCATGCCTGGTCCACCTGCTGCCGTTGGGACTCCGCGCGCGATCAGGGTGCCGCGCGGCCTGGTCGCAGGAGCCCCACGATTGGTCGCGCCCCCTTTCCGTGTCCCCCTGCGCGCGGCCAAGGTCCCCAGTGCTGGGTCGCTGCTGCCAGTTGTTTCCCCCAGGAGCCAGGGGCTGCTAGCGGCATCCGTGCGTCAGCGTTGTCGCGGTCGCCCGCGGCGGGCGCGGCGGCGCGGAGGGTCACGGCGCGGGAAGGGGACTTTGAGCTGGCCTCCTCATCGGTAGATGAGGGAGCGGGGTCGTCGTCTGCTTGGGGTTCCGGACTCGCGCGCGGTGCCTGCTGTCTCTGGCCCCCGAGCCCCGCCCGGGCCTGGGTCTGGAGCCCGGCCAGACGCTCCGTCTTCCCCCGGGGGCCGAGAGGATGGAAGTCCCCCTTGGTCGCCAGTCGATGTGTCCGTGGTCTCCCCCTCTTCTGCCCCGGCCTGCGCGCTGGGTGGAGGGCGGGCAGCCCGCGCGGGCGCGGCCGGGCCGGTCGACGCTGCATGCGGGTCCGCGTCGTTTCCGCCTGTCTCCCCGTCCGACAGGACATCGACCGTTAGCAAGTCGGGCTCGAGGCTTGCAAGCCAGTCGACGGGGGCGCCAATGCTGCGGGGGGCGGGGTCGGCGCCCTTGAGCGAAGCGCTCCTCTGAGCATAGAGCCTCCAAGCGCGCCCGATCAAGGCCTCCTGGGCAAAGCGACGCACGGGGCAAACGGCCGCCCATCTCTTGCCATCCCAAGCGATGCCAGGCGGGGCTCCGTCGTCGGCGAGCGTGCTGCCGCAAAGCGAACGGATGTAGGCGCGGGCCAATTTGCGCCCCCAGGCGCAGTCACTCCAATCGTCCGGTTCGGGGCCCTGCTGGGAGGCGAGGGCGACCCAGGCGTCGTCGCAGGCCGGGTCCAGACAGCGGACGTGCCATGCCAGTGCCAGGAGAGAGGCCGTTTCCGCCCCCCGCTGGTCGTCCGCCGCTGCGAGATAGGTCTCGACATCACGGCGACTCACGGGGGGGCGCGCGGGCGGGGGGAGACGCGGCAGGATGCTGAGGATGTGCTTGCACCGACTGGTGTCTAAACGGTAGGGGCGACGAAACCCGGGCGGTGTCACGTCGCCCTGCCCTGCCACAGCCCGCGGGTGGCCGAGCTCGCCCCGCAGGCCGTCGTCGGCGGTGGGTCTGGGTTCGGGGGGCCTCTTCGTTGGTGAGGAAGGGCACATGCGGACAAAGTCCCTGTCCAGAATGACCTCGAAGACGCTGGGCGCGATGTCCAAGATGCGCACCAGGCAGACGCGGCAGTGCCCGGAAGCGTTCCAGGAGGCGCCGAACAGCACTCCACCCAGCGGCCCCACTCGGGGAGGCCGCATCGGTCATCGCACCCCAGGCCGGAGCTGGGCCTCCAAACAAAGCAGCCGGGCGCGGGATGGCCTGGTCCCAACATGAACTTGACCGGCCCCCCGCTGCAGCTGTCGCAGATGGCGGAAAAATGCCCGCAGTGTCGAACCGGTCGTCAATGGGACGGCACTTCGGAATAATGCTGCCGATCTGCCCTGGGTCGTCGCTGCCGGCGGCTTCAGGAGCAGCTGAGACAGCGCGTAGTCGTCGCTGGGGTTGGGCACCTGGGCACGAAACGTCGGCATCCATAGAGATGTCGGGGAACTGTTACTGACCTTGACCTCGTGCTCAGTACTGCGGTCCTTCTGGTATGCGGCTAACTGATACGCCATGTTCTTCCCCAGGGGCACCTCGATGCCGCTCTCCTCCAGGTGGCGTTGCAAGCAACGCAGACAAAGCCAGCGGCAATTGAGACCGCTGTTGTGGACGAATTCCCGATTCCGCGTTTCCTGCGGTAATTGCGGGAGGAAAAATGGACGGGAGAAGGAGGAGGGAGAAGAGGAGGGGGTGGAGGAAGGAAGAGGGAGGAGGGAGGAGGGAGGAGGGAGGAAGGAGGAGGGAGGAGAAAGGAGGAGGAGGAGGAGGACGACGACGACGGCGAGGCTGAAGAGGAGGAGGAGAAAAGGGCGCCAGGCCAGCGTAAAACGGGAGGAAGTCTCGGGCGGGACCGCTGGTTTTGTCGGGGCGGGGGCTGTCGGCGGCGAGCAAGAGCACCGCCTTGAGTAAAAAAGGGAGGAACTCTCGAGCGGGAGCGTTGTTGTTGCTGGGGGCGGCGCCGATAAGAGAAAGAGTAGCGCGCCTGTCAAAGGTAAAACGGGAGGAAGTCTCGAGCGGGAGCGCTGGTTTTGTTGAGACGGCTGCTTTCGGCGGCGAGCAACAGCACCGGCCCTGAGTAAAAAAGGAAGAAGTCTCGAGCAGGAGCGTTGTTGTTGTTGGGGGTCCAGTTTTGGCGGTCCCCCAAACCGCTTGAGAGTGAGCCCCATTTTCAATGAAAATGCAGCCGGCGCCTCGGCGAGAGCGCCAGGGCATCTGTATGGGGTCCAACCATAAGAAATGCTTGGAATTAGCATAACCACAACAACAACAACAACAACAACGACAACGACAACGACAACGACAACGACAACGACAACGACAACGACAACGACAACGACAACGACAACGACAACAACAACAACAACAACAACAACAACAACAACGACAACGACAACGACGACGACGACGACGACGACGACGACGACAACGACAAACTACTACTACTACTACTACTACTATACTACTTAATACTACTACCACGACGATACTACTACTACTACTACTACTACTACTATACTATTACTACTACTACGACTACGACTACTACTACTACTACTACTACTACTACTACTACTAAAAAAAAAAATACACTACTCCTCCTACTACTGATACGACTACATACTGCTAGCGATTCCTACTACGACACACTTACTACTACTACTACTACTACGGACTACTACTACCGACTACTACTTTACTTCGTACTACTACTACTATACTACTACTACTTACTACTACTACTACTGCGGACTACTTTGACTTACTACTAACTCTACTTACTACTACCTATTACTAATACTACTACTACTGCCTGCGCTGCTGCTGCTGCTGCGGCTGGCTGCTTGCGACTACTACTACTACTACTACTACTTACTAATACTACTTAGTACTACTACGACGACTACGACTACGACTTACGACTACACTTACGATGACGACTACGGACTACGACTACGACTACGAATACTACTACTACTATACTTACTACTTACTACGACGACGACGACAACGACAACGCCAACGACAACCGGCAACGGACAACGACAACGACACGACAAAGACAACGACAAAACGCCAAACACCAACGACCACACCAACAACAACAACAAGAACAAACAACAAGAACCAACAACAAGCGGCGACGCGAACGACGACGACTACTACAACAACAACAACAACAACAACAACAACAACAACAATCACTTTACCCGAACGCTCAGTGTTCTCACCAGTGCCAGGGTTTTCATGCGACGCCACCCAATACCCCCACTTTGTGGGGGGGTAGTGCAAGCTCTACCAAATATCCACACGACTCTTCGCCACCACCCACACCCAGCTTCCCGCCCTATGACGTTCGGACACTTCACTTCGTGGCCTGCGGACGACCGTGGCTACTACACTGGCGTGGAGTACACACCCACAGAAGTTGTTAGGACAGCGCGCGCGGGTGGAAATTTTGAAAAGTCGTGCAGCTGTTTTTCGAGGACCTACGGTGCGATTCGTGTGATTTTATGATGCGCGGTGGTAAAATTCTTAAGAACCCAATGGTGTTTGGAGATTTCGGCGTGCGCGCGCGAAGAAAAAACGAATCTGTCCCGCATGGTATTATTTGACAGGGATGATGGCCCTGGCAGGTGCGCAACCGTTGTCGCAGAAGTTCGAATAAAGTTGCTCGCAAAAGCCCGTTTGACAGAAATGTTGAAAAAGAGTTGGGTTTCCTACGAATCCGCAAGAGCGCGCGGGATGTGATTTTGACATTTTTTTTGTTGAAAAACCATTGGTTTTTTGATGTTTTTATGTTGAAATCGTTCCGAACACTAAGCTTTTGGAAGGATTTCGTCTTGCGCGCGCGAATGTCCACTTTACCTTATTTTTTGCAAGGGATTCTTGAAATTTGATTATATTAGAACACGAAATGTCATTTTATAGTGTTTTTTGCAAGGGAAAGCGGGGGGGAACAAAACAACCGGATCTTGATCACATCGAATTACCTGAGGCTTCCTCACGAAAATGATGAAAATGTAGCTGCGGCCTAGGCGGCGCAGGGGGGCCGTGCACCAGGGGTCCCAACAATAATTATTCTTTAGAATTCATAATGTTCAACAACAACAACAACAACAACAACAACAACAACAACAACAACAACAACAACAACAACAACAACAACAACGATGACGATGACGATGACGACGACGACGACGACGACGATGATGACGACGAGGACGGCGATGACGACGACGACGCCGCCGCAAACACCGACGCCGACGACGACGACAACGACGACAACGACGGCTACGACGACGACGACCACAACGACGACGACGACGACGACGACGACGACGACGGCGAAGACGACGACGACGACGACGACGACGACTGCTGCGACGACGACGACGACGACGACGACGACGACGAAGACGGCGACGGCGACGGCGACGACGACGACGACGACGACCACGACAAGCCGCCGCGCGCGAGCGAAAGGAGCGCGCGCCGTCCTGGGGGCGCCTGGCGGCCCCGAGGTCCTCGACCTTCCCCGTGGAGGTCGCCAGCCGCAGCTGCCTGGCCCGTCCTCCTCCTCCTCCTCCTCCTCCTCCTCCTCCTCCTCCTCCTCCTCCTCCTCCTCCTCCTCCTCCTCCGCCCAGGCATCCTGCCATTGTGGCTGTACGGCCGGACCAGGGACAGAAGACCATCCTTCAAGAGCTTGAGACCCTCCGCCGGCCCAAACAGAAGAATATTCGAGGGCACCCTCCCCGAGGATGCACAAACAGGCAAGAACACTAAGGCACCCTCCCCGAACCGACCTCGATCTTGTAACTCGGTCCGACCGTATGTTCTTTGGTGATGGACGTCGTGGAGGACCCAGACCCCCTCCGCTTGTGAAGAAATCACGGCGGCAGGTTGTCAACCATGGTCGGACTCTGGGGTCCCTCATCTGGCCGCGGGCCCGTGAAAGACAGCTCGGGATAAGAGAACGGTCCCCTGATAGAGGTCCAGACCTCCCGGGGGTCCACGTTGTGGAAAAAAGCACGGCCTCGAAGGCCTGAGGAGTCTGGGTAGGAGGGCGCCACTATGACGTATACAATGGAAGCAGGGCCACAACCACGCGGTTCAAAAACATGAGCTTTTTCGCCGAAGGCCCAGGGCTGCGTGGAGATGCCCCAAGCGAAGAGCATTACAAGGTGGAGAGCCCAATCACGAAGGACACAAGGGCAACCCCCAAAGCAAGGGCTGATCTGAACCATCGCGTCGGCTGCACATCGACCTTGGCCAAGGAGGCAAATACACCGGCTCTGGGTTCAGGATGGGCGTGGCCAGGGCCTGTGTGCATGTAGAAGTCTCGCCGCCCCCACTCCAGGAGCGAGACTGGCCGCGCGGGGGGGGGGGGTCGCTCAGGAGTCGGGAGGGGGGGGGTCCAGCACCAGCCCCCCACATAAACCCCCGCGGAGTGCTTGCAGGTGGGGGACCCTCCTTGTCTTCTTGCAGAGATTCGCCCGGTGGCCGCCCGTAGGGCGCCTGCTGGGCGACTCGTGGGCGCCTCGCGGGCGCCTCCTGGGCGCCTCGCGCGGTGGCGCGCCGTGCCGCGTCGTCGCCCGGTGGCCCCGTGGCCGCTCGGGGCCGCGTGCTGGGCCGGGCTTGGGCCCTGCAGGTCTTCGCCCGGTGGCCGCCCGCGGCCGCCTCGCGGGCGCTTCGCGCTGCGCGGGCGCCTCCCATGGGCGGCTCGTACGCCGGCTGCACCGCTTAGCTTCCGCCACACTACCTCACGGCATAGCACTCACCGCCCAGCCGGCCTAGCACATAGACACTCGTGCCCAGCCGACCTGGCCGACCTAGCTCATGCTACTTCACGACATAGCACTCACGGCTGCTGGGGGGGAGGGGGGTGTACCCCACACTGCACTGCACCACATCAGTGGCACCAAACAGCTTCCACCCAGTGGCTCGCACCACACGCACTGCGCCACATGGGTTGCACCAGATATAGATTGCACCACGCAGCTTCCACACCCTGCCTGGACTGCACCACACGAAAAACACCACACTTCTTCCACCACATAGACTGCACATCAAGAACGTACAAACTCACGGTTTGGCGTCTGCGCTGGATAACCTGCAATGTTTGGCCCTCGTGGATCACCACACGGGGCGCAACTCCTCCGCGAGGGTCAGCATGTCACAGCGGTGGTGGGTCAACACCCACAGCGGCCAGAGACAGAGGGCACCCCAACGAGGAAAGAGGAAAGCCCAACAAAGCTGAACTGCCGGGCTTTCCCCGATCGAACCCCCAACTAGTCGTCACTGCCTCCACTCCAGACGGGCTAGGAAAAGGACGAAAAGGATCGAGAAGGATCGAAGAGGATCAAGGAGGCGCGAGAAGGATCGAAGATCGAGGAGGATCGAGGAGGATCGAGGAGGACCGAGCATCGAAGTTTGCGGAAGCCGTCGGACTTTGCGCGGGCCCCCAGAGGCCTCCAGAAACAACCTGAGACCTCAGCACACCTCCAGGGAAACAGCATTTTTATCCGCGGGTCGAGAGCGCACCTCTTCCGGTCGAAGCTAAGCGGGCCGCGCGAAGCTTGAATTAATCAGAGATGGGGGAGGAAAACCTCCAGGGAAACAGCAGGAGGAAGAGAAGGAGGAGGAGTCGAGAATCGACGCTGTGAGGCGTTCCTCGGCTTCCTTCTCCGGCTCCAGCTTCTGGCCGGCACGCGCTGCGCGAGGAGCGAAAAGGGGGCCTCCTCCTGGCCGCCGCGGGCCCCGCCCACGAATAGGCTCCCGGCCTCTGGCGAGGGCCTTGGGCAGGCAACCGTTTTGGGCAGGGAGCCCACGGGAACAAAAAGCAAAAAGAGCGCAAAGG